>CM068954.1:81643926-81685802 GCA_035128595.1 Eptatretus atami | reverse complement strand
ACGAGGTTGTAAAACTAGAAACAGAAAAGAGACCAGCATGGTTGAGCAGTGAGATGAGGAATGCTATTAGGAAGAAGCAGAAGGCATTTATTAGGTTTTAAAATAACAGGACTGGAGTTAGATTTATATCACTATTGGAGTAAACAGGGTAAGTTAAGAAAATAAACTCGGCAAGCCAAAAGAGAGTATGAGAAGGACATGGATAAGAATATTAAGCATAATAGCAAGGCTTTCTCTAAGTATATCAGGGGAAAAGAACAGGTTAGGGCCAGTTTGGGCCCATTGAGGAATGGCACCGGGAAGAGTGGTTGTGAGAAAAGTGAGATGGCAGGCTTATTAAACAGGTATTTTTCTTCAACTTTTACACAAGAACAGTCAGGAGAATTGCCAATAGCTGAGAGTATCTATCAAGGAGGTGAGGAAGGGCTTTTACAGAAGATCCAGGTTGGAGTGGAGGAAGTAAAGGAATAGCTAGGTAATCTCAGAGTAGATAAGGCTCCAGATAATATGCACCCGAGAGTATTGAGGGAGGGTGCTGAGCAGGTAAGCGAGATGTTAATGGATATTTTTAATATCTCACTGGAGTCAGGACAGGTACCGGAGGATTGGAGAGTAGCAAATGTAACACCATTATTTAAGAAAGATGCAGGGAAGAATTGGGAAACTATCAAACTGTTCTTCAGTTGTGTGCAAGGTGTTGATGACATTAAGGATAAGATAAGAGAACCATTTCAATAAATACAAACTTATTAAAGGTAGTCAGCATGGGTTTACCAAAGGTAGGTCTTGTCTAACAAATCTATTGTAGTTCGATGAAGTAGGTTCTGATTGGGTGGATGGGAATGGCAATGAACATAGTATATTGAGACTTTAAGAAGGCATTTGATAAGGTACCACATAGGAGGTTTTGTCTTGCTGGGAGGATGTCAGTGGTGGGGTACCTCAAGGGTCAATACGAGGACCATTATTATTCATTATTTACATCAACAATTTGGATAATGGGATGAAGAGTAGGCTTTCCAAATTTGCAGATGACACAAGCTTGGCAGTAAGGTGGCTAGCAAAGAATTTAGTGAGGCCACATCGAGAATATTGTGTGCAGTTTTGGTCACCACAACTCAGGAAGGACATAGCTGCCATAGAGAGGGTTCAGCACAGGGCTACTAGATTAACCCCGGTCAAGCTAGGCTCAGCTCTGAGGAGCAGCTGAAGGAGAGAGGGCTTTATACACTAGAAAGGAGGCAGTTATGAGGAGATATGATGGAGATCTTTAAGATAATGAAGGGTATCAACAAAATAAGTGCAGAAGAATTGTTCAGCAAAGTAGACAGTGATAGGACCGGGACAATAGCCTGAAAGTAAAGAACAGGAGGGTTGTTAGGCAAGGGTCTTTCACTCAGAGAGTAGTTAATGCATGGAATGGCTCACTGGAAAGGTAGTGGCAGCAGAAACAGGAGATAAATTTAAATTGGAATTAGATAGGTACATGGAAGTATTGGAGATAGAGGGGTATAGGGATTTTGTTCGGCCTTTTCGTTGGCTTGAGCACGGGCGATTCGTTGATGGGTATTGTGTGCATGTGTACGGAGTGCTGTTTGTGGGGGTCTCGTCAAGGGTATTGTGTGGTTGATGTGTGTTTTTTTTTTACCCAACACCATCTTTACCCAAGCCCCCTCCCCTGGAAAAAGAATAAAGAAGAAAAAACTCCAGAAAAAAAACTACAAAAAAAGAAACACAAAAAAACACAAAAAAAGAGAAAACTTTTGCATTTTTCTTGATTTGGTCTGGTGTTGATAAATTGGACTGGTGTTGATGTGGTGCCGGCATGATGGGCCAAAATGGCCTCCACCTGCATCTAATTTCCTTGTGTGTTCCTTATGTGTATAACCAGTGAAACCTAACGTTGCATGACCTCTTTCATCCAGAGGAAGGTCGACGGCTATTTTTGAATAAAAAAATTGACCACAGATAAAACCAGAAAATTGGCCTTCAGGCCTCGATCAGGTTCTGTGCTTATACACTGCCTGCATTCCCCCCCCCCCCCCCTGGAGCAATCGAGTAATATGTATTGTGAAGAAGATAGGATGTTGAGGTTGCACTGATTGTTGTCAACAACACAAATTTAATTATTATAGTGTTTACACGTGCGGCTGTTATTAATAAGATTGCTTTACACAGGTTATAATAACACCTCTGTGTTCAGGCATTGAGTGAGTATGTTACTTATACACTGCCTGGGTTTTTCCCGGGAGTGATTGAGTAACATGTTTTGTGATTGTCATGCAGGAAATATTTAAATGCATATTTCATTGAATTTCCCCAAGCAATACCGGGTACTTCAACTTGGAAACAATAGATGCCATGGAAACAGAAATTTAATAATTTGAAAAATTTGACCTATCAAGTGTTTTAAATGATGGAGTGTTGTGCATAACAAATTTTTTGATACATTTTTGAAAAGGACATTTTCTAAAATGGTTCTAAAGGGTCTTTGGGGTCTTAAGGCCTTTAGGGTCTTTAGGGAAATATTTTCTGAGATGGTGCAATGACATGTATTGATATAATGTTCTTTATGAGAGTGGAATACTTATTTGGGCATTTGCAGCACTGTTTTCTACATTTTGCAGGAGTGCTTGGGCCCAACAGAGATAAAAGTGGATACGCGTCGCTATCGTGCTGAGCCGCGCAGTATCTTTGAATACGAGCCAGGAAAATCCTCTGTGGTCGAACCAGGGAAGTCTTGCGCAGTGAAAATCAGCCGGTGAGTCTCTGGACTAGACTGTCACGAATTACAACTCAAAACACTAGTTTTAATAACCAATCCACATGAAAAGGTTCTATATTGTGTAATATTTTGTGTTGTATTATTTTTGGGGTGCTCCAGAAATTAACACATACACAGTACAGTGGCATGCAAAAGTATTCACCCCTGACCAACAATGCCACATTAGATGATTACGAAATATGTAGAAACAATTTTTCCAAATAAACTTTTTTTATTCATAACTGAAGATATTAAACTAAACACTGTTATAGTTGAAGGAGGTTACATGTCAGGAATACCTGCAAAAACCAAGTACAAATCAAAATTCACTGGTTAAAAGTATTCAACCCCTTCAGTCTGTATTTGGTGGAAGCATCTTTTACAGCAATGACTGCTACAAGTCTTTTAGGGTAGGTCTCTACCAGCTTTGCACAGTGAGATGGTGAAATATTTGCCCATTCTTCATGTGGAAATTGCTCCAGTTCTGCTAAGTTTGATGGGTATCGTCAATGGACTGCAAACTCCAACTCTCACCATAAATGTTGAATTGTGTTCAAGTCAGGACTTTGACTGTGCCACTCAAGAACATTTATTTTCTTCTTATTTCAGCCACTCAGTGTGGCTTTAGCTTTGTGCTTGGGATCATTGTCCTGCTGATATTGGAACTCCAACCTAGTTTCAGATTAATGGCTGACTCAAGCAGGTTTTCATCAAGGATTCTCCTTTACTTTACACCGTCCACTGTCCCTTCTATCCTGACAAGCTTACCAGTCCCTGATGATGAAAATCAGCCCTTTAACATGATGCTGCCACCACTATGCTTGAGATTAGGGGTGGTATTGACTGGGTGATGTGCAGTGTTAGGCTTGCGCCAGACGTAACAAGTTGAATTTAGACCAAAAAGTTCAATTTTTGTCTCGTCTAACCACAAAACCTTTCTCCACATGCCTGCAGTATCATTAAAATGCTTTTTTTTTTCAAACTCCAACGACCTTTTAGATAAGTCTTTCAGTATTTGCTTATTACTTGCCACCTGTCCATCGAGGCCAGCTTTGTGAAGGGAACATGATATTGTTGATTGTGAACAGCTGCCGGAAATGGTGACCAGAAACGGGAGACAGCTGAATGCACAGTTGGACACCACACTTCACATTATAAAACAATGAGCATGGAAAAATTCATAGGAGTGAGCATCCAGTGCGAAGAACAATCGATGCAAACAGAGAACATAAAATCAACAGCAGCACAAATGTATCCGAATGATTACTTAGCTTTTTGGAGGCAGGTCATCAGAGGACCAAGACATGTAACACACGACCAGGAAACTGGAAACGGAAGGACAATCAACCCCATATTTCTTTTCCAAATACAAACCCCTCTAATATGTCCCACAGTGGGTCTCACCTGCTCCAGCTGGTCAGCTGAGCCATAACCCAATTTAAAATTGTCTCACCAATTGTACCGCTATTCACACTCCAGAGCACATATAGAGTCACACGTGACAGAGTGGAGCATTCAAACTTTAGGTTATGTTGCAATTAAAACATTTCCATCCGAGCAAGGCCAGCTTCACAATTATCTGGAATGTGTGGCCATATAACTGGGCAGCCAGGAGGTCCTACAATGAGCAGTATAGGATTCCTCCAATGCAAAACAAAGTCTCAACTCAAGGAATATTCTGGGCTCCCCATTCATCTCACCCCCAGCACCACAACAGCTCCCTTTGGTTGCATCCTCACCAGAGGGGATCACCCATTGGCCTTCTGCAACCTTGTATGGTCACCAGGGGTCCTCCTGCCCCATGACCGATCCTGAACCTCCTTCCGGCGGACCTCACTCTCAGTTGCATGCTGGGCTGCTGGTGTGAAGCATGGTGGAGTCCACATTCCTCACTCTCCTTGAGAGCCTGATCCATCTGCTGACGCTCACAACTTCCCCACCCACAAATATTACACACAATGTTGCCTCCCAAGTTGCCATTTACAATGCCTAAACCTGCTGTACCTCACTGCCACGGCCTGCTCAGACACTAAACATGTATATAAAAACACAACCACAATTGACGGTATTATTTCACACAGAAGTACATTTTAACCTCCTCCACTCGGTCCATGTGGTGGCCCTCATGGCCACTCTTGCCCATCATCTGTACCAATTCCGTGACTCACCAGCATAGCCACAAAGCAAAGCATGGTGAGTTGTGGTAGTGGGAAAAGCTACATTTTGCTCTTTCTTGTTCGGCACTGGGGAGGTTGTGTCAATACCAGCAGCGCTTGTTGCAGCCATACTTCCCTTTCTTATGACAATAATCCCAGCGTTCTCTTTCCAAACTTGAGGACTTGAGGGCCCATTAATCACATCAGACTATCTATAGAATGTTTTGTTGGCCTCTTTGGGCTTTTCCTAATCGTGCTTTCAATTTAGCAACACAACTTTCCAAGATGCTCTTGTTGGACGTCCGAAGACGGTACTCAAACCTCATCTATATGGTTTTTTCCGCATCCATAAACCAGCCCAGCATGGTGGGTCACCACATGCTGGGCAGTTCTGGAGTTTCAGGGAGAGGCTGCTGGACCACATGCCCAGGCGGTCACCTCTCAGGCGCTCACTGCCCTTGGAATGCCGCCACCAAGGCGTGGCCCTGCAACACTTCTCCCAAGTGATTCTCACGTCACATCTTTGCAGGTGTCTGGGGGGAACCACCTCAGGCCCCAGAGTTTGTGCCCTCCCTCGGTGGTCCAGTCGGCTGGTGTCCCACTGCATTAGGGATTCCCCACAACACCACCACTCGGTTTCCCATGGGGCCTGGGCCATACGACACCATGGTGAAGCTCCACATCTAAATCCTGCTTTGCCAGCCCATCGGCTGCCTGGCGCATCAAAATATCCATGTGGGATAATAATTTTTCGCAAGACTGGCCATATGAACTCTCATCACTACCACCCCCCCCCCCCCAACTCCATGCGAATCCAGCATCAGCATGTGGATCAACACCTTAAATCCCTCAGAAGTGATTGTTCTCCATTTGAAGGACTTTCAACATACTTGCGTTGGATGTTTTTTTTTTATACCTAAATTAATAGGAAAGCATTGGAAGATTAAAATGTTTCTTCATAAACCAAATGATGTGGGACATTCAAAAGCTTCTGCGAATGAGATAACAATGATGATCAAATACACCAAAGAGTGTCCCAATAGAAGACAGATAGAAAATAAATCCTTACTAAATCTTATAATTGTTCAAATGGGAATTCTGAGAACAACAACTCACTTAATATGAAGCAAGTGCAATACTCTCAGAACAATGATCAAGAAAGCATTCCATCTCATTTCTTCACTTAAGTTGGCAACAGAATAGAGAATTCTAAAAGCATGAAATATAACTTTTTCCAAACCATTTTTTGTAAGGATGCATTTTGCTCAAAGATGTGGATTTATTTCCAGCTAACTGGGTTACTTCAACGATGAGTATATTAGCGATTCTTTCATCTCGCTGCATCCTCCAGCGTTTGCTGCATGTGCTCATCACTTTACATGCTTCGTATAATGGATTGTATATGCTTAATGCACAACCTCCTCCTACCCACTTTATGTCATTCCATGAAGGACCTTTTTTGTACTTTTTTATGTGAAGGACTCAGCTTATGTTGCCCACAGCCCCGGGTGCCACCAGAGGCAATCCCTGCACCCCATTCCTAAGATCAAGGCCTTTCAGGAAGCTGTACCACAGGCTTGCATAGAAACCCATCCAACCACGAAGTCAGGACAGGGTTTTTCGGAGCCACCTAAAGATTCTGCACACAGGTAAGTTGGTTTTGGTGTGTGCATGATGAACACAAACTTGACAGTCAAAATCAGGATGAAAACGATAAACCAACGATGAAAATTGGCACTTACTAAATGATTTATAGTATTTTGGTCAGCTGAAGCAAAAAAAGATTTCATAGTAAGAAGACCACAGCGAGTACCAATGACCAAGTGAAGTACCAAGTTAAGTCGTAAAATTAATAAGAATTTCATTCTCATCTGAGTTGAAATAAATATGTGGAATGAATACATTTTCAAGACTGCATTCCCAAAACAGTTTCATTGTCTCTGCAGTAAATGTGGGTCCATCTATATATTATGTGCAAAATTGTGGAATTTTGTTAAGTCTCACCCTCACTCTTTCTCTTTCAAACGTTCCCTTGTACCCCTTCCTTAAGGCCTGTCACACCTTGACGATTTAGCCAGCGTATGCCTGACGTATGCAAAATTTGGCTAAACGCTGGCACACGTCGAATACGTTATGGGTAAGTTTGTATACGTTAAGAGCACGCTGGCATACGTCGTAGTACGCTGGCTTTTTTTTCGTAGTACGCTGGCATACGTCGTAGTACGCTGGCTTTTTTTTCGTAGTACGCTGGCATACGTCTTTGTATGCCGAGGTGTTAGACAAATTTTCCATGCTTGAAATTTTTTGACGTATGCCAGCGTATGACACACGTTCCGCATAATGCTGGCCATAAGTTGTAGGCACGTTACGCGATCGTTGACACACGTCGACACACGTTACTTTGTAAGTTACTCATAAGTCGAAACACATCGAGGTAATGTTTAGCGTACCCGAAATTTATTTCTAACCAATGAGTAACGTGTTGTAGGCACGTTACGCGATCGTTGACACACGTCGACACACATTACTTGTACGTTACTCATAAGTCGAAACACGTCAAGGTAATGGTTAGCGTCAGTGTTCCAGACTCCCTGGTTTGTTTTTTTTCTTCGGTATGACGGTGATGTTGACACTTCGATTTCTAGTGCGGTTATAATATAATATAATAATAGGCTGGCCGCTCAACGATTTAAATCATAACCGCACTAGAAATCGAAGTGTCATATCACCGTCATACCGAAGAAAAAAAAACAAACAAACAAAAAAAAAACCAGGGAGTCTGGAACACTGACGCTAACCATTACCTCGACGTGTTTCGACTTCTGAGTAACGTACAGTAACGTGTGTCGAGGTGTGTCAACGATCGCGTAGTGTGCCTACAACTTATGCCAGCGTATGCGGAACGTGTGTCATACGTCGAGTACGTCGATACATTTTCCAACCTGCTGAAAATTTATCGACGTACTCTGCGTATGACGACGTATGCCAGAAAACTACGACGTATGCCAGTGTGCTCTTAAAGGCGCTGTCACACCTTGAACGTTTTAGCCAGGAGTGCAACGTATAAAAATGTATGTCAAACGTTGGCGTACGCTGAAGTTTTGAGTTTTTTAAAAAAGTTTTGGTCGTATTCATAACGTTTGTCGTATGCATAACATAGTAGTAACGGGCACAGAAGGTTTCGTTGTCTTATAGATAACTTATACCAACGAATGCTTAGCCTGTTGTCGGCGTTCACAACCTATGCCCAACGATAGTTTAACTTAGGCATAGCGCGCTGCACGTATCGCCGACGAACTCATGGCATTCTCTGTTAAAAACCTGCCGCACGCCGATTTAAATCATAACCGCCTGAAAATTGGAAGTGTCAACATCGCAGTCACACCTAACAATTTAGCCAGCGTATGCCGACCTATGAAAAATGTGTCTAAAACGCTGGCACACGACGAATACGGTATGGGTAAGTTGTGTATACGTTAGGAGCATGCTGAAAAATGATGAAGTAGCTGTCATATTCCGTGGTACGTCTAGTACGTCATGAAATTTCAAGCATGCTGAAATTTAACGACATACTCGACGTATGGCTCACAAGTTCCCCATACGCTGGCATAAGTTCTCGGCACGCTCCGCGATCGTTGTCACAGGTCGGAGACACGTTACTTGTAAGTTACTCATAAGTTGAAACACGTCAAGGTAATGTTTAGCAAACCCGAAACTTAATTTTTAACCTATGAGTAACGTTGCTTTGAACCTATGAGTAGCGTGCATTGAACCTATGTGTAACGTGTCTCAAACACACATTGTCGTATGCAGACGAATTTGATTGACGTCTTCCGGACGACCACAGAACTTACTGAACGTGTTTCTAACTTACATCTACCGTATAATGGCGATTTGGCAGCGTTTAGGGGAATTGGTATATACAAATGGGCTTCACAAGAGGAACCCGTCAGTGTCCAGACTCCATGTTGAGTAGATGTCAATGTCAGTAGTATTAGTAGTAGTAGTATTAGTGAGCGTGTCAGTAGTAGTAAGTAGTATTGGTAGTAGTAGTTAGGTCCATGTCAGTAGTAGAAGGTGAGCGTGTCAGTATAGTAAGTAGTAGTAGTATTGGTAGTAGTAGTATGTCATGTCAGTAGTAGTAGGTGAGCATGATGGGGGGTGTGGGTGATGATGGTCCTCATTGCGTCCACGAATAGGAGACTACTGTTGCACCATTGTTCGATGTTCTTTTCGGCAAATTATATTTTTTCTCATTCCCACGATGAACTATTTTTTTGTTTCAGTTTTAAAGTATTCAAAGACTTGGACAAATGCCAATAATGTACTAGTAATGAACACAGAACGCTTCGATAACTTAAAAGATAAGTTATACCAACGATTGATTAGCGGTTTTAGGCGTCACAACCTATGCCCAACAACATAGTCTAACGTATGCATAGCGTGGCAGCGTATCGTCGACGATCACGTGAGGTTTTCTATTCATAGCTGCAACTTCACTTTTAATAAATGCCTGTCACTCGCCTATTTGTTTTTGGACGCTGGTGCTCGCAATTGAAATCGTTTCATTGAACGAGTTAAATCGCTTCCACAGCATGCAGTCTCGGCACAACAGCAGCAGGCTCAGTGCCAGCCTCATGCCAGGCTCAAGCGGATCCCTGTAGAAGGTGTACTGCTTGGTTATCCTTGGACCCAATCTGGCTAGCAGCTCGTCGAAACATCGTCTGGGGGCATTCGAGGAAGTTGATGAAGGATGCATGGTCGCTCGTTCCGGAGTTCCACCATGAGCTGGTCATATATAGCCGTATTGGCGTCGCATCCCGATCCAATGGTCTGACCCAGTTCCCTTCTCCTCCGTTTACGTCTTCTTCTCCACTGCTCTATTGGCACGCACTGGTGCAGTGTTCAACTCGATGAGTCTTGTTGATGTTCAAGGACAGGTAGTATTTGTCCGTCCAGCCTTGCCGTATCCTCATCTCTTAGGATGACATTGGACATGTACTCACCACGAAGTTAAAAAAAAAGATGGTTTCCTCCGTGCGAAGCCCCATTTTTATTACCAATTCCCCTAATCGCTTGCCAATCATGCATTTAAACGTATCCTGTAAGTTAGAAACGCGTTCAGTAAGTTCTGTGGTCATCCTGAAGACGTCAATACGTCTACATTACGTATTTGTGCGTAGGACTTTGCTTTAACCAAATAATTCCCAAGCACGTTAACTCATAGGTTATAAAATAAGTCCACGGGTACCCTGATAACAGTCTACTTCTTGCGTGTTTCGACGTATGAGGAACTTTCAAGTACGTGTTTTGCGAAGTGTTGGGAACCTCGTTGGAATGTACTTGCTCTGCACTCTACACATTTGCTCCTTGAAGGTTTCCCATTTCTGTGATGCTGAGTGTCCTTTTGTTAGCTTCTCCCAATCCACATCACCCTCATACCCTCAAGGTTTGCCTTCCTGAAATCTAATAGCCTTACTCTACGATACTGAACTCTAAACGTTAACAGAATCCTTGCACACACAATGTTATGGTCACTTGATCCTAAATGCTCCTCCACCTCCACCTCTTCCACCATATTGGGATCGTTACTTAAAAGGAGGTCTTACACTGCACTCCCCCTCGTGGGCTTATCTACAAACTGGGTTAAAAAGTAATCCTGGACTAAAACTAGGAAATCCTCATCTGCTCTGCCCTTTCCCTGTTCCTGGACCAAATCTATCCCAAGAAAGTTGAAATCTCTCATAATCAACTCTTCCCTTACCACATGCCCTTTTGAATTCTTGATGTACGCCTCCTTCCTCCTCTTCCTTCACACCCAGAGCCCTATAGAAGCATCCTACCAGTATCTTACTGTTGTTACAATCTCTAATCTTTAACCATACAGAATCCTCCACATTAATTCCCTCCTTAATATCACCCCTTTCTCTTGATGCAATACTGTCTTTTACCAAGATTGCTCCTCCTCCTCTTCCTCCTCCTCCTCCTTGTCCTCCTATTTTATCCTTCCTATCACACCAATACACCTTGTACCCTTCTAATCCGGTCCTCCAGTTACTCTCCTCCTTAAACCATGTCTCACTCACTGCAACTATATCGTATTCCTCGCTATCTAATTTGGTCTCAAGCTCTTCCATCTTAATATTTAAACTCCTGGCAATGGTAGAGAATATGTTTAACTTTTCCCTTCCTGAAATTGTATTTTCTTGCCTGGCCTTACTCATCATAATTACTTCATCAGTTCCTTCCTTAATAACTTCTCCACCCTCCTCTGACCTTAAAAAAAGCTTGAATTCCTTCCTCAATTCCCACTACAAACCTTGCTGCCCCCTTTCTATTTAACATATGTCCATCATTCTGGAAACATTCCCTTCATCCCCGAAATGATTCCCACTGCTTCTGAAATGTAAAACCTTCCTCCTTACACCATTCTTCCAGCCAATGGTTGACGTCTATCATTCTGCTCATAATTTCTATATCATTTCCTAATCTTGGGAGAATCCCAGAAAACATTACCTCACAACCCTTTGCTTTCAGCCGCTTACCCAAAATCCTGTATGTATTTTGCAATACCTCTGAGTAAACTTTCCATAAATCATTTGCTCCAAGGTGTACCACAACCAACTTCTTCCTACTGGGACCCGATACGATGTCATTTTCACTTCCTTCAGTGTATAACTCCTGCTCCTTCAAAAGTATCACAGAACTTTATGTATACGATCCTTCCTGCAGAAAGATTGCATGTTTAATAGTCTCATCACCAACAAAATGTCTCCAGACCTCATTCCTACCAATCTCCATTGCTGTACCGGTGTACCCTCACCACTACCTTCACTCGCTGCACCTTCACCACTACCTGCACCCTCTCCAGTGATGCCTGGTGTTGGCTTAATGGTTGGGTGGGGCTTTGGATCCTAGGTCCTGAGTTCAAATCCCACTAGTGTTGAATTAATACCAGGTGGGTTAACTCGGCCTGTCATCCTTCCGAGGTGGCAAAATGAGTGCCACAGCATGCGTATCTGTGTCGGAGTGGCGACCCTCCAGGATTGTGCCTAATAGCCAAGGAGACTGCTTAAGCAGCAACCAGCTCTGCACAGAGTATGGTCCAATGTCCTCCACTGCCTGCACTCCCACCACTGCCTATACTCACTGCCTCACCAATGCCTGTTCACTGCCTCACCATTGCCTGAACTCCCTGCCTCACCACTGCCTGACTCGCTGCACCCTCACCACTGCCTGCACTGCTGCACCCTCACCATGGCCTGCATCTCTGCACTCTCAGCACTGCCTGCACTCTCATCACTTCCTGTCCCACTGCACTCAAACTTTCTTCCTGCAGGGTCCGAATGCATAAACAAACAAAGAAGAAAGCATCATGCAGAGCACGATACTTGCAGAATGGCAAAACAAATTTGACCATAAAAATAATTGGTGGTTGAATTTGTGACCTGATTTGAATTTGAAGAGGATTTCTACATCAATCACATGAAAATTGATGATTTTGAAACTTGACAAAGTTGTTGACCTTTGGCTTATGTTGACCTTTTGACCTCAAAATCAATAGGCTATTGCTTTGGACCAACTCTACAATTTTGTGACATTCTGAAGATCAGTTTAAAATTGTGCCTGTAGGGATAGACATACACCCATAGATTTTAAAATGGCGGGACTGAGCCAGACGGACAAGTGTAGGTTCTGCAAGGCAAACAGAAAGTACGAGTCGCCTGCTTTTGGAATGTAAAAACTATTATCAGAACAACTTTACACACAGCAGCACAACAGCACAACAAGTAGCAAAAGTGATTCATTGGCATATCTGCAAACATTTCAACATCCCAGTTCCAGAAAACTCATGGAAACATGAACCAAGGGCAATCATTGAAAATAAGACGTCATGCTCATGTACAACTTGATGATCCCATTGAGCGTGAACAAAGAAAACAAACCCTTTCGACCAGACCGTTCTCAGGAAGAAAAACAAAAAGACAGCATTGCTGATGGAGATATCAATACCCAAAGATGTTGGCTTGAGTAATGCAGAAATCAAGAAAATGACCAAATACCAGAACCTCAAAAATGGGATCAAGAGATCTTGGAAGATGAAGAGTGTCAAAATTGCACCATTGATAATTATAACAACAGGAGTAATAAAGAAGAACCTCACTGAGATTTTGAAAACCATCCCCAGGAATATTACCATAAACAAACTACAATTGGAGGCAGCCCAGGGTCTGGTGACGATCCTGAAAAGAGCCTTTGGAACAAAACTCTGAGAACAACAAAAGTTGAACAGCTTGGTCCATGAACTGTGATCCCTTACTGAAGCGAAGGTGGATACTTTGAGTCCTGGGAGAACTTAGTTCCATCTCCTCAAACCCACCAATGGAGATAACAACAACAACACACACACACACACACACCACACACACACAAACCTCCTCCATTTATCGTAAAAAAGAAAAAAATATGCCAATTGCCAACTGGTCACAAATTTAAACTGATCTTTCCGAAATGGATGAGTTGCTCATCATCAAGAAGCCCATTGATTTTGAGGCCAAAAGTCAACAACTTTATCAATTTTTTTAAATCCTCAATTTCCATCCAGTTGACTTGAGATTTGAAGAGGATTTGCATATCAGGTCATTGAATTCAACAACAAATGTTGATTTTTTTCAGATCAAATTTGTTTTTGGGATTTTGCAAGTATCGTGTTCTGCACGAAGTCTTTCTTGTTACTTGTGAAAATCAAAGACTTTTCAAATATGGGTGACCCTCGTAAATACTTGTTCTGATAACGCATTTTCGCTTCAGAGTGGATTTATTTCAACAGCAACAGCAATACCACCACCACCACACCACTATATCATTCTGAGCGAGTGGTTTACTCACAGTGGACGCTTTTGTTGCACTACATCATTCTGAGCAAGTCGTTTGTGCTCCATCATCCTTTGCGAGTCGTTCATGCTCCGTCATTCTGAACGAGTCGTTCGTGCTCCGTCACTCACAGCGGCCGAAACTATGGCTGCAAAGCGTGTACCAAGTGGCATTTGAGATAATGATCACGTGAAGAAGAAGTCAAGAAAGCCTCATTCATTGGAGATGAAATTAAAAGTTTCAGATCGGTTTGATAGAGGTGAGCACAGCATTGATATTCAGAGAGATGGGACTTCTTGTTTCTACAGTGAGAACCATTCGTGACAATCGTGATAAAATCTGTGAGCGCTCAGACAACAACAAATCTCATTGTTACCAGAACTGCAAGATCAAGGCATGATGCTATTGAGAAAATGGCAAACATGCTGATCACCTGGATAGGGCATCAGAACCAACAGAACATGCCCCTGTCTGGAATGGTCATTCAAGAGAAGGTAAGGAGTTTGTATGGCGATTGAACCAAAGATACCAATGAGCCAGTGCCTTTTGCTGCCAGTCACGGGTGGTTCGAGCACTTCAAGTCACCATGCGTTCCACAATCTAAAGTTGACTGGGGAAGCTGCTGCTGCAAATCATGCTGCTGCCAAAAAAATTTGAGCCGCCTTCAAATCAATGATTGCGGATGGAGGTTACACACCAAGCCAGGTGTTTAAGCTCAACAAAACTGGACTTTATTGGAAATGCATACCCAGCCACACTTTCATCAACATCAACTCTGGCCTGAGGCAGTGATTGAGTTCAGAGGTTTCACAGAGACTGAAGTTAGTGAAGCAAGGTAACAGATTGTGGACATGGCCCTGCAAGTGGGATTTGAGGAGGTTGACAAAGATGATGTTAAGGATTTGCTTCTCTCACACAGAGATTTGCTGAGCAATGAAGATTTTCTGGCTCTGGAGGAGGAGCGCATCAAAGAGGAATCAGAATCAAGTCCTGAGGAGGTTGTGCCTGTTAGAACCATCACGACGAAGGTCATAGCTAAAGGTTTCAAGATGGTCGATGAAGCCATGTCCATCTTTGATGAACATGATCATGACTGCATGAGAAGTTCCAAGGTGGAGGCAGACGGAGAATGTCCTGAAATGAACGGATTCTGATGAAACTTAGTGAACAGGTTGGGGGTTTGACAAGGATGAATTGTTCGATTTTGGTGAAGATCTGGATACAGTTACGAGAATTTTTTTTTTAAGTGATTCTTCACCATTGAGAGATGGGGCCAAAATCGAAATATACTGTAGCGTGATATTTGAAAAAGTTTTAGACAGATTATGACAAAACTTGGTGGATGAGTTACGTCATACACAATAATTTGATTTTGGTTAAGGTCCAGCTGCAGATCCGGCTTATCAGTCGGATACAAAACAAACTATTCAGCTTAGAGAAGGTATATGTTTTCCTGAGTGCCATTCCAGTTAAAATACAAATTACTGCTTACATGTCACACCCGAAAAAACTAAGGTCAGTGAAGGACTGTTTCTGAAGAAGGAGCAGGTGATAGAAATATCAATGATAACGATAATTCAATGGATTTTCAAAGAATATCATGTAAATGACTGAAATGACTGCAATTGTATGGAAATGTGTGTCCTGCTATACAATCTGCACAACATTTGCTCTAATTTTGTTGACAGGTGACCTTTCTGTTGACGTGAAGGAAATAGGTGGTTGCATGTGGGCTGGTAGGGATGATGTCTTGCCAAGCCCAGTGTTGTCCAAGCTGTCTGACAGGCTTTTAGAGCGTGGCATACAAGCATGAGTCGTTGTGGCTTTATGTTGCTGCATTAAGGTCTCACTGCGGTTTGGGACTGGAGAAATAAAAGAAAACATTAAGATTCGGATTTTGAACACAAGATAATCAATTACCAAGTTAACCTCATTTAATAGTAATTTTCTTTGCTTTACAAAGTGATGGACCACACAGAGATACTTAACCTGTTTAAAGGGCTACCTAATATGATTGGTTAAAAATGCTCAGCATAATTTAAGTTGTTGGCTTGAAATAATGGAGAAAAACAATTTGAAATTTAAAAGTAAGTTCCTTTGGTATGAGAGCATATAAATCACTCAGCCACGTTTCTAATACAACATTAATGTGCAAAATGCAACTCTGTAATCAGCTTTCACTGCTATGTTGATGATACCCAGATCTACCCAGCCCTCAAACCTGATGATGTGCTCTCTTCTACAACTCTGAATTCCTGTCTTTCTTAATTAAATTGAAATATGGATGCCCATGAACTTTCTCAAACTCGATGCTGCGAAGACCGATACCTTCGTCCCTGGCCAAAAGCTTCAACCCCAGATAGTGAAAATGTGGGAGGGGTCTCCACTTTACCTCTCCACCTTACCTCCACCTCAATGGTTTTCAATATAGGTCTCGCCAACTCTTTTCCAATATTAAACATATTGCTAAAATCCGTAAATTTATTTTCTTCCTTATGCACAAATCTGCTCATGCAGATTAAATCAGAGGCCAACTGAAACTTTGGTTCATGCTCTCATAGCACCATGCTTGGATGACTGCAACTCACTGTTAACAGGCTTACCTGCACTTCTCTCAAGCCATTACAGCTTATTAAGAATATGTTTGCCAGGCTCGTAAATTTCATCAACACTCTAAATCCTCCAAACACCTCAATGGACAACATTGAAATTTCAAAATATTTCTGATAACCTTTAAAGCCAAAGATAAATTATTTTCTGCTTACATTTCTGGTCTGATCACACCTTACAAGAAAGATACAGTCTGACATCAGAAACTCTTGGTACTTTCCTCACACAAGGATGAACATTTATTTTTGCGACTCAGGATTTTTCAAATACAGTCCTTAACTTTTCAACTCCCTCAGTTTTAAAATATGCACAGCCTCATCAATTACAGTTTTAATATCTCTCCAAGAATCTCATCTTTTTCCAGTTGCCTTTTCTGAATTCTTACCTTTCTTACCCTATCTTCTTTCAAAAATGCTTTGAGATTATGCTTCTAAATGAAGAGCACGAGATAAGAAATTGATTAATTAAGCTCACCATTCTCAAAGTTCCAATCTGCAGTTGTAGGCATGTAGTGCTCATAATCATCTGCAAATAAAAATCACCAAGCAGTGATAAATGCACAGACAATATCGAACATCAAGTGAGAATTATTACATCTCGTGATTTGCATGTCTGAAAAGACAATGAGGATAAAGTTTCTCTAAAGGCCTGACAAATAAAATGATGCAAGTGTTCATAAAGGAACACTGAAGATGGGGGTGTCGAATCACATTGGGCAACAGAATTATGGGTCATTTAAATCGAGGGAATGGCATTGTGTGGTAATTGTGGCTTTCCAACCATGCGTGCTACCTATTACAGTGATTTGCATGTCTGAAAGGATAACCCAGTGTGGGAAGCATGTCTCCTATTGAGTTGTCATGGGCTTATCCCCAATTAGACTGTAACCCAACTAAATTGGCATGCTGTCCTTCAACCTAGGCAGTAAACTTTCACTCTTCTCGAGTTATTGGCATTAACTATATTGCAGAGCAATTTGTAACAATATATTAGTGTCAGTGTTGTGGCCTAAAATTATTTTTCAGGGTTTGCAATGAGCGGGCTGTGTTTGCATCTCGCTGCCTCACATTAAGCACCCATTAAAATATTTAGTGTGTTTGGTCCAGCTCCAATCCAACAAAAAACCCAAATAAGAGGCTTCACACCTTGACCGAAATGCAAGATGGGTGATGCAGCTTCAACATGTTACGATACACTTTGTTGCGTATTCTAACAAGAAAAGAAAACTTAAGAAAAATGTAAAAACAGAGGGATTAAATAAGATCTTTTGACATTTTACTTTTGTTGTGGGATTGTGACGGAATAACGTCAAAATATATCATGATACTAAAGCATGAGGATTGTTGTGTCATTTTGTGGCATCATAATGTAGTGTCATTCTTCATTGTTATTCTTCTTCTTCTTCATTTTTCATCCATCACAATCCCACAACAAAAGTAGAATGTCAAAAGATATCGTGATGGTAATCCATAAGAGGATTGTGGTGTCTTATTGTGGAATCATAATGTGGTTGTCATTCCTACCTTTGTTTGGTTGTTTTTTTGAGATTTCATCCCTCGATGTTTTTGCATTTTTCTTGGAATGTTTTTTTTTTGTTGTTTCTGCAGTTATTTTGTAAGTAATAAAACGCTTAATGTTTCACATATTTTGTTATTTTGGTATGGATTAAATCCATCGATGTTATTCAATTTGGCTTATGGTCCATTCTAGCCCCCCCCACCCCATATCAATCCTGGCTTTTGTCTCAGTCCACAATATGGATTACCACCACTGAACTGAAAATAAATAGAATTCTCATTGCCATTCACAATACACAGAGCCCGGTGTAGTTACCGGACACCAACTTGGTTAGCACTCGATGCTGGGTGAAGGCGATTTCCGTCATGTGCTTGCATATAATTTAGAACGAAAATGGCACCGGTCACGTAACCTCAAGCCCACGAGGCGACACTTTTCACGGGTTATGAGAGTTATATTTATTTTTAATGTTTTATACATTTTGTTATTTTGGTATGGATTAAATCCATCTATGTGATACAATTGTTTTAATACTTGTTTCAGCTGATTTGGGTGATTGGATATGTATCGCTTTTGGAATGGTACTGTCTGGCATCCATTTCCACACCCTCACAATCATGAGCTGGTTTGGTTGAGTCCACATTTATGTTCAATTAATTTTCATACTAAATTATTAATGTTTTAATTATTTAAATTTTGGGTAGCTTATTAAAATTAATTTTTTTAATTATGCACTAGCCCAGAGACAAATTAACTTCCTCACGTTGGAATCACCATCATGGCTTCAGCAGTTGTTGAGGTCGGTCGGGCTATAGTTTTACATTGGTTTGAGAGGCGACCAAAAAGAAGTACAAATTTGGCGTTTTAGCGATCTCCTGATGTGGTACTTTAACGATGTATTCTGGCGTCTCTTTAAGTCTTGGGAGTTCAGAAAATGCTCGAGAATAAAAGTTATGGCCTTTAAATGTTTATGACTTCACTCCGTAGGAGTTTATGAGCATATCATTGTGTACACATATGAATGGGCGGCCATTTTTTCCCCCGTATCATCCCTCTACATGGAGTACCACCGTACTCAATGATAAAAGAAAGAGTAATCAGAGATGGCAGGCCCTCACCAATATTGTTTTGTGTGGTGTATTTTGTGAGGCAAATAAATGGAAGGATTTACTAAATGAAAGGTCATTGATTTCAAATGAAAGCACTGAAACCAAGTTGTAAATGTGTAAAGGTCTGAAAAGTTGCAAAGGTCAAATGGTCTGAAGGTCTTAAGGTTGAAAGGTGGAAAGGGCTGAAAAGGTGGGAGTGCAGGCAGTGGAGGACATTGGGACCATACTCTATGCAGAACGTTGGTGCTGCTTAAGCAGTCTCCTTGGCTATTGGACACAATCCTGGATGGGTCGCCACTCCGACACAGTATATCAGCATGCTGGCACTCATTATGCCGACCTCGGAAGGATGACAGGCCGAGTTAACCTCACCTGGTATTAATTCAACAGCTGAGTGGGATTTGAACTCAGGACCCTAGGATCCCAAGCCCACCACTCTAACCATTAAGCCAACACCAGGCATACAACACCACTTATTGTGAACCCATGACAAATTTGACCCAATTTTGAAAATACATCCAAAATGTACTTTCTGTGGTGACAAAAAGTCAAAGAGGAAGTTTTTTTTCTATCCTGAAGACAAAGCTTGAAGTTGACTGTTTATTGATGTTTTTGCACCGTTATCCTACACACACGATATTGTACAGAGTACCAGCAGGCAAAAGAGGAATGATGAGGGCGCATGTGCAGAAGGTCGTCCGGTGTGGAGAAGGCAGGGTTTGGGGAGGAGCCACGCGGTGGCCCTCGACCAATCGGCGTGCAGCGGGTGGGGTGACCGCCGACTCAGCCAATCCGGGCCCGCGACGGGAAAGGGCGGAGTTGCGAGGAGGCACCCCCCCCCGCCCCTTCGAAGCGGGGAGATAAAAAATAGCGCTGTCTGTACGCTAAAAAGGAGTTCGTCCTGTACTGGGATCGGCGGTCGAGGAGTTCGTTCTGTACTGCGATCGCGCATCGAGGAGTTTGTTCTGTACTGCGATCGCGCATCGAGGAGTTTGTCTTGTACTGCGATCGGCTGTCAAGGAGTTCGTTCTGAACTGGATCGGCGCGTTGAGAGCTCGTTCTGTTCAGTGATCAGCGCGGTCTGCGCGCGCGCTGAGGTACATCAATCTCGGTACATGACATTTCCTGGTCGTCTGTGGTTGATCGTCTTTTTCGTCGTCGGGGAGGTCTGGAGCCTTCTCGTCTTGGTGATCGCCATCGTGGTCGTCGTCGAGGACAGGTCCAAGACCAAGATAGACCCTGGCTTTCAGCTCGCCTATCCCTCCGAGCTGAAAGTCATATTAAAGGCAATAGCCACCATTTATGTCTGGGTGTGCGTGTGTCTGTTTGTGGCGCCCGTCTAACAAGTAGAAAACGGTTAAGTGCTTTGTGTCCTCTACATACGTGCATTGCCTGGTATTCAGTTTAGTTCTGCTCTTTGTGTTCCCGAGTTCCCCATTATTATTGTAAAATAAAACACCAATTGTTAAATGTACTCAGCTCGTCGTGTCATTTCCTTCATTGGCTGAGCATGTCGTGCGTGTAAGGATTTAGTTGGCCATTGCCAGGGTCACAAGATAATCGGGCCGGCGGAATCCGGCGATACCACCGCTCGGCTACGCACACGGAACGGGCCCACTTAAGCGCTCGCTCCCGTCCGAGTTCCGCCGAGGGTGAAGTACCCCGGTAGCTGGATCACGTGGTACTTAAGTAAGTTGAAGTTGGCAATTAACCCTACCCACGTGATCTTCCCATTGGTGTATTTCGGTCCAAAATAACCAGGACCCGTCGATCCGGACCTATCCGGGCCGGCGATCTGTAATTCGGGCGATCGAGCCGAGACGGCCTCACTGCTTCATCGAGGGTCGTGCTCGTGGTGACGTGCCGAGGGAAACCAACAATATATATATATATATATATATATATATATATATATATATATATATATAAAATGATATTTCAATAATGTATTGGGCCCGATATGTTCTCATGGATCAGGCATTGTGTGGCGGAGGTATGCGCTCTACCGAGTGCCCTTCTAGTTTGTCATTACTTATGGTAGATTATGTGCTGATCACCACATGTTTTTTTCTTTTTCGCTACTAGTCATTACCCTTAAAAATGATGTATGAATGCAGATGAAGTGGCAAAACTTCTCATGGAGACTGAAAATGATGATTATGGTTATTACATAGATTTATGTTCACCGAACTTCCAGCAGATCATTTGTTGTCTTATCTGGCATAACAACATATTCTGTTTACAATACAATAGTGTAATCTTTTGTATAAGAATACTCACAGTGGCAGAATCTGGTACACCCAGCACTATGAGTACACTCGTAATTGGCAGTCAACATGTTAAAATCATTATTTTACAAAAATTGAAGAATATACTGGAACACTGCACAGGGCATTGTGTTCTATGAACTCATGAGTTACATCTTGTATGATAGAGGTGTCTGTCAAGTCTCATGTTATTTCGAATGATGGCAAATTTTAAACAGAATCTTGAGGAGAAACGTAATGCTTTTGAGAAATGACACCGATTACGGCATTAATTTATAATGTCCCCTGAAAGGAACGCGTTGTCTAAGGCTGCCGAGTTTATACCGCACAGTAACCTTTCAAAGCACTTTATAGCACAGGAAGGAGGAATGGAAAATGCTTTGAACTTTTAAAGATAAACTCAGCCCTTTGAAGATTTAACACCTCACTGTTGCTTGCCTGCTTTGACCATTTCACATTTATATTTGTTAGTACCTTCTTGTACGATCAATTGCTTGTCAAATAAAATCCCTGTTAGGTCAATTACAAAGTATCCATTGAGCTGTATGTTACAAATTATGAAAATGTTGAAAAAGTTACTGCAAAGGAGCATATTTCCATGTTTGGAATATTTCACAGAATACTAATTATGATCCAATTTCGCAGATGATATTTTTTAAAATTTTGTACATGTGTATTATGTCTTGCGTATATGTATAACTTGTTAAAGTGTACGATATGTTAATATTCCTGGATTTGCTGGGGCAAGGCAGTCACAATATGAATGAAAAATACAGCTAACAGCATGAGTAACAAGTAAATAGCAGAGATAAATTAAAATACTCAAAGAGCACACAAAAGATCGGTTGTTAGGAAAGAAAAAAAAATCTCATGAATTGTGAGAATCGGTTGGCTTCGTTTGGATATATTCCATCTGAGCACTTGCCCCATGATGCTATGACCTCAGATTTACATCCCATATTCTGATAATTTATTTGTTGACACCTAATACCTTTGTAAGTTCATGTAGAAGTGCACTGATGTCTCCTAATCTCCTTATAAACGTCATGGAAATATTGTTTGGAGACTGAGGAAGTTGCACAAAACTTTTAAATTGAAAAGGAAAGTCCAAAATTTAATTTACACAGTCAATAAAATCATTGCTATGATTATGCAGTTTGAACGAAAGACAAAAAAACAAACAAGACTGCAAGTTCTTATCGAGGACACGGCCCCAAACAGCACGTTAAAATGGGAAGTGTAGATTTTACATTAAAATAAATAAATAAAGAACTAAATAAATAAATACAAATAAGCAATCAAACAATAAAAAAAACCAATGTCACCCCCAGGGTGACCAGTATCTTGCCAAAATGTGAACATGAGTGACTTATTTATTCGATTAAAGTTACTCAAAAAATAAGGGTTTCGTCGACCTTGATGCTTGACCTTTTTGTGACCTTGACCTTTGACCTTGACCTTTATATTTCGTACGGTTAATGGTATCTCTCCAGGACCGGTGTACATGAAATATCAAGGATTTGATGAGAACTGAGGAAATAAAATTTTCATGAAAAATCCGTTTTTTCGTCATGACGTCATCAATGACGTCATAGCGTCAAACTTTTGACAGATCTGGAAAGCACTTATCAAGCCTTTCATATGAGGTATTACTCGATATGGTATCTAAGATTTCAAAATTTGACCTTGGGGTCAAAAACTTTCGACCTCCAGCGCTAACCATGAAGGTCAAGGCCGATCGCCACCAAAATTAATCAGCTGAGCGCCAGACCCAGACTATATTCCCATGAAGTTTGAAGACGATCCGATCAAAATTACTCAAAAAATAAGGGTTTCGTCGACTCTCCTGATTTGCGACAGTGACCTTGACCTTTGACCTGACCTTGAAAATTTTATGCGCTGAAAGGGACCTCTATAGGCCTCTGATATGCGAAGTTACAAAAATTTCCAATGATAACTGTGCTCTGCAGAGTGATCGATACGTGATTACAGCCAAACAAACGAGAAAAAAAAAAAAAACATACAAGCTGACTAACATATCTTGCAAAAACTCGTCTTTGGCAAGATAAAACATACAAGCTGACTAACATATCTTGCAAAAACTTCGTTTTGGCAAGATAATAACTAAATGTGCTATTAAATAAGATAAGGTAATGGCGCGTATGTCGGTCGTGGAGTTGGTAAAGTGTATATTAAAAAAAATGGTTCCTAAAAGCATGCACAATCCTATCCAAATAGAAGACCAAATACTGCATTGGAGTCAAAAAAGAAAACCAAAGAAGTAATAGTGGGGCAACTTAGCATAACAATTGTGCATTTTGTGAGGAAAGCACCAAATTTGGCACACGAGTAGCCTATCATATTATGAACAGATTTGGATATTGGGCCATCTCAAAATTTTTGATGGCAGTGGAAAATGGCTGCCACAGCAATCAGCGGCTGAATTTGAGATGGCCCAATATCCAAATCTGTTCATAATATGATAGGCTACTAGTGTGCCATATTTGGTGCTTTCCTCACAAAATGCACAATTGTTATGCTATATTTAGCTAATTTGCCCCACTATAAAGAGAAAAGATGGAGTCATCATGAGGAACCTGGATTGGATTTGGGTTTCAGCCACTACTCCACAACCCTCAAACATATCCAAGCACAGCCAAGTGAGCCTTACAGAAAACTTTCTGTGAGAATTCACTTCTACTTAGACAGATAGATGAAGAAAGAGAGAAATAAATAAAAAGCAAGAATTGGGATGAATAAAGAGAAGTGTGAAAAAGTAGAAAGAAAAGTGAAAAGAACAAACAACAAACAACACGGATTTATATTTTTTTAAAAATCATTTTTATACACAATGTCAAGGCTCATATAAGAGCTAAGACACAGAACATATAACAAGGGGATGAAGAGACAAGAGAGATGGGAGAGGGAAGCACAAACCACTGGGGAATAGACACGTGAGGAATTCAGTGGAAGGGAGCGGGATGGGGTGGGGTACACGGGGTAAACAATATGGACACTACAGGGACTTTCAGGAAGGAAAGTAGGGAATTTGAAGGAGGTGGGTTTGGGGCGAAGAGAGAGTGAGAGACCCAAAGACTCAGCCTCATCATGGAAGATAACAATGATCTTAAATGCCTTGGTTCCACAGCATGAAGCCGAGAAAGATGAGAGGCGGGAGCACAAGCCCAGAGGGGAGAGCAGTACTCCATCAGGCTGTGGATGAAAGCTTTGTTTGTGGTCAGAAGCCCAGGTGTGCCAAGGAAGGACTTTGCATGACGGAGGATGCCCAATCGGCAAGTGGCTTTGGAGGTCAGCTTGGAGATGTGACTTTCCCAGAAAAGGTCATGGCAGATAGTGAGGCCCAAAAAATTCCAATGAAAGGAATTCTTCCAGAGGGTTGTTGAGAAAGTGGATGGGGGGAGGGGGTGGGGGGGGGTTCCAAACGGTCCTTTCGGAGAGAAATAGTGAGAGTGTGATATTTGTCAGGGTTGAAAGACATGTTCCACGTGTTGGACCAGCTTTTTATTTTATCCAGATGTGCAGAGAGTGAAGAAGCTGCTGCTTGCCAGTCTGAGGGATGACAGATGGTCCAGCAGAGGGTGCAGTCATCAGCAAAGAGATAAAGAGGATTTTCAAGAGAGTCGGAGAGATCATTGATGAAAACGAGAAATATCAAGGATAGATAGATTTCAGCAGTTACTCCCCAGGCTCAAACGCAGAAACAGGTACAAGCTCCCAGAGGTCCATCAGCGGGGAAGCACAGTTCACACAGTTTCAGGACATGGTACAAACGTAATCAAATTGAAAGACCAAATACTTTTCTTATTATATATATGAATATATTATTCTCTCCCGTAAAATAAAAAATTGCAAAAATTCACAAATAAAATCGTGTGTCCCATGACTTTTGGCTATAAACTCAAAATCATTTGATGTGCCTCATGGCCATATATGAAAGAAATGCATCATCATTTTTGATTCAAGGCTCTGAACAGATGCACAGACAGATCAGCACCCTGCATACAAGCCCCCAGCCAGACTGATGCCTGGTCGGGGTGGGGGGGGGGGGGGGGGGGGGGATGAAAACTCGGAAAATTGCACTGACAACCAAATAAAGACAATCTTCAAGCAGATCTAGCTTATAGTTAACTCTCCACAATAAACAAATATACGAGTAAGTTTAACAGCATGTGAGGATGGAGCATAAAGCTAATATGTGAGGTCATATCAGTGACTTATGTCATTTGTAAGACCCACCTTTGGGCTTGTGTACCGTGTGGATTTGTTTAAACATGCTCTTGTACCAGTCCTTCGGCTTGTCCACCACCTGAAGCACAACCACATGTTGCAACCTGTACATCATGTCTCTTCAGGAAGAGTACACAGGCATTTATCATGGATATACTCAGGGAAAGTTTGTAAATGCAATGTGAACAAGAAGCCAATTTAAGGATATGTCTAACAAACCTATAAAAATGGAAAGGAAGTCTGCGATCTTAAAAAGAAAGTTTCCACTTTGTCATGGCACTATAACATCATAAACCTGGAATCAGGTTGTAAATAAAGCCAACATTCGTGTTTACAAACCTGAAATTTTGCCAGAAAACAGAGGAGTGAACAGGTAGTAAGATTTGCATAATTTGTGATGTCGATAAATGGGAACCACTGTGAGCATGCAGGTAAAAACTGGGACAACAGTTGTGATTCAGCTAAAGTTTGCATTGAGCTTGATGTTCAGCGGTGGTACAACCACAAAATTGCATGATGGCGCTACTGTCACGGCCAGCATCGCTTACAGCCACCCTTTCTTCCACATAGTGCACAGCCACTCTAACCTCATTACCGTTAGTACAGTCGTGTGAACTCACACTTTCTTCTATAGGATATATTTGCAGCTGCAGAGAAAACCAACGCCAGTCTAAAACTACAAGGAAAATCAGTTTTTTTTTCACCAAATGGGACACACAAGGTCAACCACATGTTCTCCTCTCTGGCACACTACCGGTAGGCAAAATATGCTTCCAAAAGCACGGCAAAGCATGGCTGACCTGTAACTCGATCTTTCCTGCAAGCAGTAAGCAGCATTACACTTCCTAGCAAGGTACAGCTCATGCCCTACAGTTGAGGTTACCAGCATGGCCCAGTGCAGTTTCCATTCTTCTCCATATATTTCAAGCAATTTAAAGTTCTGCTTTAAGTAATCATTGAAGTAAAGCTTTGACAATCCTCTAAGATGCTCATCTTGTGCGCGCTATCCAGAAGAAAAAAAATCAACCTTCAGGATACGGGTTTCATCCACATGTACCACATGGGTTGCCTGATGCAGCTGCCTACTAAAGATCATGACGTATATGCTGGGAATCACAGTTCTATTGGGTGTCTCATCGTTTGAGATTTTGTCAATG
This sequence comes from Eptatretus atami, assembly GCA_035128595.1. Classification (NCBI taxonomy): domain Eukaryota; kingdom Metazoa; phylum Chordata; class Myxini; order Myxiniformes; family Myxinidae; genus Eptatretus; species Eptatretus atami. The sequence goes on along the minus strand of CM068954.1, from coordinate 81,659,099 downwards.
CACTTAATCTCAGGTTGTGCAAAGATGCTACATTTGAATGGTGGTCAACTTCCTGATGTCTTCTATACAAATACATATTTTTTGGAGGTAAAGATGGCTACTCATAATGATAGCTTTATATACTCTGCACTTGGTAGCCACCTTGACAACTCTGCAACCACAACTGCTTGCAGGGGAGACCAAATGCTGTGTAGTTGAGTGCATGGCACATCGTTGGTTCGGTGTCCAAATTAGTTTGACAGTGCCAGCAAGGTATCAATTTCTTGTTCGACCTGATGTGTAACAATGACATTGCTGATCTGCTTTCATCATCCTTACTCTAATTCACAGACCGGTGTTTGTTTGTTTGTTTATTGCACTACTCCTACTACAGTTATGGCCTGATTACATCTGGACTTGCTACATCGGATCAGCATTTTACCCCCATCAGTACATCGGGATGTTTTTATCTTTGCTGGTGGACTTGGGGGGTGGGAGGGGGGGGGAGACACAGATTCTTGATGTAAATGTGTATCATGTGGCGTTGCTCCAGGTGTGAAATGGTATTACAAGTCCCACCCTTCATAGTGGAGTATTCAGTGAGGTGTTTTGAATTGTAAGCAGTAGGTATGTTTTTGCTTCATGCATGTAACCCGAGAGCGATTGAGGCAGCTGTCAGTTGCCTATACACCATCCAAATAAAGGTATGTGTTAGAAAAACGTGTTGTATGCTTGGAAAAAGATCACCTATAAGGTGGGTACTCTGCTAGTCTATATAATCAGGGGCCACAGAAGGAGTGTTCTTGTCACAGTTTCTGTCAGAAGTTTCATCTGCAAATCTTGATAAACACCATTCAGCACTATTGTTATTACCAATACTTTCATGACCGGCATGAACAACAACCTATCCAGAAACCAGACAGGCCGTTTGCGTCACTACCGAGAACCCACAGGGCCCTTGTCAGGGCCGGTGCTGAACATCATGTCTGCCAATATCAAAGGGTTATCAATGGTGAAACAAGATCCCCTTACCAACGTCTGCAACACAGTATGGCTAACACGTGTTGTGCCTGCAAGAAACTGATAGGGGTATCAACAACTTCCATCCTCACATCCCTGTGATAAGGCTTGTCATCAAACGACCACATGAGGAATATGGAAGTGCCATCATCATCAATATCTCATACCTGACTGACAACAACAATATCGAGATCCTGACCATAGTTCTTGGAGATATATATCACTTCAGAGCATAAGCCACAATCCCCAACAAGAGTTCTCTTTTACTGATTGATCCAATCTTGACTATACCAAGAGCAGAGTGATCATAGGGGATTTCAACAGCCATCATGCAAGATGGGGCTAGCATGCCACCTTATAAGATGGGGAAAAGGAGGAAAAGTGGGTAGACATAAACCTCCTAGAACTCATCCATGACCCTGCCAAAACTCACAAGTTCCTTCAACTGCAGACACTGGAGAAAAGGCTGCAATCTTGACCTTGCTTTTGTCTGCAACAAAATAGCTGGCCTGTGCAGCAAAGCTGTGATGGATCCTATTACTCATTCACAACACTGTTCCATAGCAATCCAGATGAATTATGCAATTACACCATTAGAGAGTCCCGTTTCATTGCAGGTTCATTAAATTAAAGACAGCAAAGTAGAGGGGATTCAAGGATGAACTACATTTAAAAGTGGAAAGAGTTGAACCAACTCCAGAAAACTATGACCTGCTTGTAAACATAGTGCATGCAGTGGCGAAGAAGCACATTTCATGTGGCTGCAGCAACGACATTTGCGAATTCGTCATTCATGGACCCCGTGTATTCGCGGTTCCTAAAATGTGACCTGCTTCTACATTCGCAGCTCTGTGCTTTGCATATTCGCAGTTTTTCATGGGCGAAAAAGTATATCTTCCACGAGCCGTGCGCATGACCTGCTTCTACATTCGCGGCCCTATGCTTCACATTTCAGTTTTTCGTGGGTGCAAAAAAACATATCTTCTACAAGCCGTGCCAACAACAGTTCTAAAATATATCTTCCACAAGCCATGCGCATAACACAGTTCTAAAACATATCTTCCACGAGTCATGCAAGAGCAGCTGTACGTACGCAAAAAAATATATATTCCACGAGGCGTCCTCATGACCTGCTTCGACATTCGCGGCCCTACGCTTCACGTTTTCACGGTTTTTTTGCAGGCACAAAAAAAACCAACACATCTTCCACAAGCTGCACGGCATGTCCCACCGGTAAGACAATAAACCGAGCTGCACAGCATGTCCCACCTTACGCGCTATAAAGACATTCTACCATATCTACCAGCTGCTGCATAACACGTCAGCCCCCACGAGTTACACAATTATAACGCTCAACTGCATGTATTACCAGCTGCTGAAGACGTTGTCTCCCTTGAGTTACATAATTAAAACGCTTCACCACATCTCCCACCAGCTGTGTAAGACGTCATCACCTATGAGTCACACAATTAAAACGCTTCCCTGCATCTATTATACTAGCTGCTGAAGATGTTATCCTACGCCAGTTACACAATTAAAATGCTTCGCCACACAAATCACCAGCTGTGGAAGATGTTATCACCCGCCAACATCCCTCACAAACAATGGGCAGACTAATCACCCCACACTCAGCTACCCACAATTCCCGTATGACTACTTATGTGCAGCGTGTCCTGGATCTCAAAACATTCTTCTCCTCCTGCTGCCATGACTGGTGTTTTACCTCTCACTCCACTCATTCCGCTCATTGATCAAACATGACGCCCAAGCGCAAGATCAGTGCCGGAGATGCAGCAACTGCCAAGAGACAGAAGAAATCCTGAAAAACAAAGTGTAGCTGCTGGACCGGCTTTCGAAAAGAGAGTGGGGCCTCTGTGGGCAGCCTGTATGGAATAAACTAATCCAGCATTTGCTACATATGGAAGAATGAGAAGGCAGTGGTGGTCTTTAAGAGTGGTGTGGTTCAGCGACGGCAGCAGTGGTGCAGCATAACGGTTGTAGTGCGGCGAGTTTGTGATGGAGGGGGTTGTGGTCGTTGTCAGTGTCGGTGAGCTTGGGTTGTGGTTCGATGATGTGAGGATTTTTAGGAAGGCATTGTAGTGGTGTTAGAAATGTTGTAGCATTGGGTTTCGAGTACGGCGAGGTCTGAGGTGAGCGTCACTTGGGTAATGGCATGAGGTTTGAATGGAAAATGGTGCACATATGCAAATGAAGGCCACGCCTGTTGCTTGGCGTGCAGGTATTCATGAAGAAATAAGGTTTGTGCGCGAGCAAAGTAAATTAGACAAAAGAATAAAGAATGGGAATAAAGACCTGCCCAAAAGCTGTAGCTTGCAAATGTATGTGTGTGTGCGCATACATATACTGTATACTGTATATATATATATATATATATATATATATATATCATATATATATATACATACATATATACATATATACATACATATATACATACATATATATATATATAAATATATACATATATATATACATATACATATATACATAATCTATATATATATATATATAACATATATATAGATATATATACATATATATGTATATATATACATTATATATTTATACATATATATATTTTTAATATATATATACATATATACATATATACATATATACAATATTGTTACAGATCTGGAAATCATAAGCATTCAACATATAGATGTCCCAAAAGTCAGTTATGTCGTTAAGTATGTGTGTAGTCAGATCCCTTTCCTTTTGTCTCGTGGGAGAATCAAAGGCGTGCGTTGCGATTTCTTTAAGTTAGGTTATTACATCTAATAAACCATCCATCTGCATGACCCCTTCGGCCCATCATGCTCCATCACCACCCGCTGGCTGCTCGTACCTTGACTTGCCGAGAGGGGTCTCGCGGTTCCAGTTCTCGGCTCCCACGAACGTTGTAACTCTTATACGATGACCTTCGCGGCGCTGACACTGTAACTTGTCGAGAGCAAAGCCACGTGGAGGAGTAACTGTGGTTCCCTAGCAGGGGCCGAGGCCCCGCCCCAGAAAGGTGGGCCGGAGGACCCTGTCCAATCAGAGGCGGACAGCGAGGTGCATTTTTGCCAAGGGCCCCTCCCCGTGGCGAGAGGCCAATAAATCTCGGAGACTCTCTGTAAAAAGGGTCCGGTCGAGTTTGCTTTCACGGTGGCTGTAACGGGTCTGGTCGAGTTTGCTTTCACGGTGGCTGTAAGCAGTCAGTTTTGTTTCACAGTGGCTGTACGGGGTTCTGGAGTTTCACGGTATATTACATATTATATATAGATATCACATATATATATATAATATATATATATATATATATATATATATATTATATGCACATATATATGTATATATAATATGCACATATTATATACATATATATATATATATATATATATATATATATATATATATACGAGGAAGGTGGAACGAGGAAGTACAGGAAAGTATAAGGAAGAAGGGGTTGGCAAAAAAGAAGTGGGATAGTCAGAGAGATGAAGAAAGTAGGCAGGAGTACAAGGAGTGGCGGCGAAAGGCAAGAGAAGAGGTGGCAAAGGTAAGAAAAAGGCATATGACGAGCTGTATGAGAAGTTGGATACAAAAGAAGAGGAAAAGGATTATACCGATTGGCAAGACAGAGGGACGAGCTGGGAAGGATGTGCTGCAGGTTAGGGTGATAAAGGACGTAAATGGAATGTGCTGACAAGTGAGGAGAGTGTGTTGAAGGTGGATGGGTACTTTGAGGAGCTGATGAATGAAGAAAATGAGAGAGAGAGAAGGTTGGAAGAGGTGGAGATAGTGAATCAGGAAGTGGGGTGGATCAGTAAGGATGAAGTGAGGATGCTATGAAGAGGATGAAAAGTGGAAAGGCGGTTGGCCCAGATGACATACCAGTGGAGGCATGGAAGTGCTTAGGAGAGATGGCAGTGGGGTTGTTAACCAGATTGTTCAATAAAATCTTGGAAAGTTAGAGGATGCCGGAGGAGTGGAGATCAAGTGTACTGGTTCCGATTTTCAAGAACAAGGGTGATGTGCAGAGCTGTGGAAATTACAGAGGGATAAAGTTAAGCCACACCATGAAGTTGTGGGAAAGAGTAGTGGAAGCTAGGTTGAGAAGAGAGGTGACGATTTGTGAGCAGCAATATGGGTTTATGCCAGGAAAGAGCACCACTGATGCGATGTTTGCTTTGAGAATGTTGATGGAGAAGTATAGGGAAGGCCAGAAGGAGTTACATTGTGTGTTTTGTGGATTTAGAGAAAGCTTATGATAGGGTGCCAAGAGAGAAGTTGTGGCATTGTATGAGGAAGTCGGGAGTGGTGGAGAAGTATGTGAGGATGTGCAGGATATGTAAGGACAGTGTGACAGCGGTGAGGTGTGCGTAGGAATGACGGACCGGTTTAAGGTAAAAGTGGGTTGCACCAAGGATCGACTCTAGCCCTTTCCTGTTTGCAATGGTGATGGACAGGTTGACGGACGAGATCAGACTGGAGTCTCCATGGATATGATGTTCGTGGATGACATATGATCTGTAGGGAGAGTAGGGAGCAGGCTGAGGCGAGCCTTGAGAGGTGGAGGTACGCACTGGAGAGAAGGGGAATGATAGTCAGTAGGAGTAAGACGGAGTACATGTGCGTAAATGAGAGGAGGGTGGTGGTATGGTGCAGTTCAAGGAGTTGAGGTGGGGAAGGTGGATGGGTTTAAATACTTGGGATCAACTGTCCAAAGTAACGGAGAGTGTGGGAGAGAAGTGAAAAGAGAGTGCAGGCAGGATGGAGTGGGTGGAGAAGAGTTGCAGGAGTGATTTGGACAGAAGGGTAGCTGCAAGAGTTAAGGGGAAAGTATATAAGACGGTAGTGAGACCAGCTATGTTGTATGGTTTGGAGGCGTGGCGCTAACAAAAAGACAGAAGCGGAGCTGGAGGTGGCAGAGTTAAAGATTCTGCGATTCTCGTTGGGAGTGACGAGGATGGACAGGATAAGGAATGAGTATATTAGAGGGACTGCGCAGGTAGGACGGTTTGGAGACAAAGTGGAGAGGCGAGATTGAGATGGTTTGGACATGTGCACAGGAGGGAAGCGGAGTATATCGGGAGAAGGATGCTGAAGATGGAGCCGCCAGGCAGGAGGAGAAGAGGAAGGCCAAAGAAGAGGTTCATGGATGCGGTGAGGGAGGAAATGCGGGTGGTTGGAGTGTCAATGGAAGATGTGGAGGATAGAGCGAAATGGAGACGGTTGATCCGCTGTGGCGACCCCTAACGGGAGCAGCAGAAAGAAGAAGATATATATATCATATATATAAACATATACATATATATGTAATATATACTACACACATCCACACATACTGCATATATCGTGTTATAATATGTTTTTGAGAACAATTAGACATAAAATATAAAGCTCATTCGAACCACTGACTCACTGACCCACTGATTGATATTAACATTTGTACCTTCCTGGTGACATAGAAAGCTGAAATTTCATGTGCCGGTGCCGAGCCTGATACAGCGGGAGGGGGGGGGGATCACAGAACCATTGAAAGAATCCATAATGAAAAATATAAATGAATGAAAATAAATAAATGGAAAAATAAATGAAAAAATTAATGCATGTGAGCGACCAAAGATAATGGGAAGCACTGAAATTTTGGTGCCAATGGACACCAGAGTCGATACACCAGGAAAAAAAACATTACAGAACCGTTGGAAAGCGTCCGTAAATGAAAATATAAATAAATGAAAAATAAATAAATAAATGAAAAATCAAATGAAGGTGAACGACCCAAGACAGTGGGGAAGCACGGTTCTTATTATGCTTGGTTCTTATTGCTTATTATGCACGTTTCTTATTGCTTATTATGTGTAAGCACACCCCACAAGTATATTATATATATATATATATATGTATATGTATATGTATGTATATATATATATATTTTGTAATATATATATATATATATATATCTCATTCTAACCACTGACTGTCTTACTGACTCACTGACTCACTGACCCACTGACTTTATTAACGTTCGGCACCTTCCCGGTGATGTAGAAAGCTGACATTTTATGTGCCCATGGTCACCGAAGCCGGTGCACCGGAAAATTTCAAAGACTTGTCAGACAACAGCCATAAATGAAAATATAAATAAATGAAAAATAAACAAATAAATAAATAATGCAGTTGAGTGACCCGAGACAATGGGGAAGCACGGTAGTTTTGTGTACTGACGGACATTGAAGCTGATGCACCAAGAAAAATCACAGAACCATTGGAAATCATCCCTTAATGAAAATTTAAATAAATGAAAAAAAAGAAGAAAATAAATAAATGAAAAATAAAATGCAGGTGAGCAACCTGAGGCAATGGTGAATTACGGTTTGTATGCTTACAGAATGTGTAAGCACACCCTGCCAGTCTAATATATAAAGCTCTTTGTAACCACTGATTCACTGACTGATATTAAAGATCGGTACCTTCCGGGTGGCGTAGAAAGCTGAAATTTTGCGTGCTGATGGACATCGAAGCCAGTACACCAGGAAGAAAAAAAAATCACAGAACCGTCAGAAAACATCCGGAAATGAAAATTCCTTTGGTATCAGGTCTCTTCAGAGAATCCTTGGCTATCGCTGGTCAGACTTTGTGTCCAACGAGCGGTTGCTGAGAGAGACTCAAATGAGATTTGTTACCTGCATAGTCTGTGAGTGTCAGCTGCAGCTGTATGGACATGTGGCTCATTTTCATGACGCTGATCCAGCTCACCAGATTCTCTCAGCGAGGGAGTCTCGTGAGTGGAGGAGGCCAATGGGCCGACCACGTGCCTTGGTTGATAAGCATCTCAAGGAGATGGGAATAGGCCAGGCATATGCCTGTGGGATAGCCAGAAGGAGGCCCCTGGAGTACCAGCGGAAAGTGGACGCAGCAATGCGCTGCTGTGGCGCATGCTCCCCTACCTGATATGACTTGACAATATCTTCAATCTTGCCTCTCTCTTTCCTCTCATCACACCTCCCCCTCCTCATACCCCCCCCCCACCAAAAAAATACTTGTTCCTCCCCCCACCCACTCCCAGCTTTACCATACCTTACCCAGTCTCATCCTTCCCATTACACCCCTACCTTCTCCGTCCTACACACGACTGTGCTGCTTCATTTTCTCCGCTCCCTCAAAGCTTCGCTGTATCTCTCCATCTCTAATAACCACCTCCTTCCTCTTCAGGCAATCGTCATCCCCCCCCCAAAGCTTCCCCTCACCTGTTTCACAAGCTCATCCCACACACTTTCTCCCTCATTTCTCCTCTCTCACCCTTCATCTGTGCTAGTCACGTGGTTATCGGTTCACGGTTTGCCGCAAACGTCATAACTTTATTTAAAACGTCCGTTTTTATTCCTGCAGAGCACCTCAAATCCTCCGAAAATATAGACATAGATCTGACAGATGGTATGGATAAGCAGTCCCTCTCGGGGAACAGGGCGCGATGTCAAGCAATGAATGCATTTAAAATCAAAGCTAAATTAAGGTGGTTAATTTTGGTACATTCCAAAAATGTTTTTGTTCACTCAATGTAATTCTCCAAACAGAAGAAAAGTTAAGTGTATGCTTTGGAAATTCACATTTTCTTGTGTGTATATGTATATATATTATTATATAGATATATATATATATATATATATATATGTATATATGTATATGTATATGTATATGTATATATGTATATAGTTATAGTATATATATATATGTTATGTTATATGTATATATGTATATATATTATATAGTATGTATATGTATATGTATGTATATGTATATAGTATACTGTGTATATATTATAATATATATATAAATATATATATATATATATATATATATATATATGGAGAAGGGACCAAGCCTTGCTTGCTTAACGTAAAGAGGTATATCGACTTAGTTATAAGACTCGTTATTTCTTTAAATTAGCAGATTTCCCTCCAGATTTCGACACTTCTTTAGTCCGGACGATATACAATCCTCAAAGGCGAAATCAAATTAGATGATATTACTTTAATTGTCTGTGAGAGTAGATCTGTGAAATTGCATCATATAATGCATGAAATCGCTCCAAGCTTCTAATTTGAAAACTAAAGCACTGACAAAAGTAGTATGGTGTGATTCATAGCTATGATGAACATGCATTCGAGAATGAGTATGGAAAGTGAAACTAAAACTTCATCGTTAAGAAATTGTGGCGGCCTGTTCCAAGTCAGGCATGGTTGAGCAGGCGAAAAAACATGGTGGCTTCAGACCCCAGCGAGGTGACCTCGGAAATGCCTTAGGACCCTATAGAGAGCGGTGACCGAGGATGCCACCCGATAAAGGATATAATTAAATAAGGCCGTTAATTATCTTCAAAAGCGGTGTTTTAATTAACCCAAACACCCAATTTTCAGTCATGCTCTTGCTTGGACTTTTCTTGGTATGCATGCAAAGTTTCAGGGAGCTCGGTTTCATGGTTTTGGAGTTATGGCGGACACACACACACACACACACACTTTTTATAAGGAAATGTATATTTGCTCACGTGCACAAATATTTTTTTGCCATGTATTTAAGCTCATAGTCGAGCTTGTGCAGAAATCACGTTCAGAACAAGGACATTCGTGGACATTGGTGTGCTTTAATTTGGGACATAAGTATAATCAATGGGAAAATACATGCAGACATCTGATTATAACCTGGGACCTGTGTGTCAAGATCCATCAGTTTAGATGGGAATGTGAAACAGGCCAACCCCAACATTGTAATGGATTCCACCCAGAGCAGTAAATTCAAACTTACAAGCATAATTCATCAGTCAATTAATTATCTGTGAATGAGTAATTCAATTTAATCGATCTGGGGCTTACTGATCGCACGGCCAAAGGCAGTCCACTCTCATCCACTGGTCCAATGCCGCTGTAGTGAGGTGCTTTCAGCACAGTCACCTTCTTCTCCTGAGAGGCAGCACTACCAGCAGGAAAGTATGTGTCTGTGTGTAAGAAGCCACTGTCATAAGTCCGGGTCTGGTAAATGGCACCCGGTGGAAGCTGTTCACCTGCTGTCACATGGTTTAAGATAGAGGAAAGGTCGGAGTACAAACAGGTCAACAGAATGTACTCAGACAGTGCATATATTATCTTCCATGTTACCACTGCTTGAACATGATGGTGTGATGGCTGCACAGTTCTACACAAATGCATTTTGGCTCACTAGTGAGAAGGCACAAGGTATTGGGAAATTTATCAAATTGCATTTGCTGCCTATTGAAGCTTTTTTCATGCAAGGTTGTGAAGCAAAAAATTTGATAACGATCAGCCAAAAAGTCTCAGTTATTGAATTTTATTTCACTACAAGACCACCTTCTATGATATCGATCATGAATCACGTGTAATTTATTGGATAGGAAAATCACAATTAAACATCCTCACTCCATTCCCTAGTGCCTAACTAACTTATGGATACTTACCTCCAGTGGCCGGTCCAATTTGCGTCGGTGGCAAGCTTGGCTGTCCGTCACTAGTTGATAGAATTGAAGGAAACTTTCCACTTGGTGAAAGATTCTGTTTAACAAATCACAAGTAAGTTAAACATGCAGTGGGTCTCTCAAGAAATCAACAATACCAATGCATTCACTTACTCACTCATCTTGGCTGTACATGCAGGCTGGTGTTAGGCTTATTAAAACTGTTAGTAGCTGCAAAGTTATTTTCTGTCAAATTAGAAAACAAGCCTTGGAAAGTTCAACATGCAAGAATGCTTAAAGTCCTTATATACAGCAATTAGTAAGTGTTCCATACATTCATAAATGTACTGTATTTATGCAAAGACAAAAGTGATATTTAAGTAGTGGTCATAAATCCATTCGTAAATTGAAGCAAATACACCACCGAGTCAGCCATGTGTGCTGTGATTTCCACTGCTGTATGAAACGATGGAAACATCTCTGGTCTGCCTGTTTTGGTGAGCTGCCACAAAAAAACAAATCTGCCTGTTTTATAAATTTCATGCTATTCTTACAGCACCAAATGAGTCAATGCAGCAAATGAGATATGTGACTGCTTCCTTCCTTTTTGCAATCCATGGTTTGTATGTACATAATCTTGCACAACACCCTTAAGAACACAACTACCAAAATATGCTTTTTCTCCAAACGTCTCATTGGGGGTCCAAAAGACGAGGTTCCTACGTTCAACAGAGTGTTGCATAAATCTACACACAGGCAATGCAAATATCCTAATAGCAGTTATGATACCCGTGATCCCCAAAAGAGGATAAGAACATAGTGTCATGAAAGAGGCCACAAAAAACTGGATATTTTTGTGATTTTTTTTTGTGTACAGAAATCTAGGCTCATGGAGGAGCTAAATGACAGAGGGCAGCAGGTTTACAGACAAACAGAAGATCAAAGAAGAACAGAACACAAAGACATTGCACATGAGTGGATGAGTGGCGAAGAGGAAAGTAGATGAGTGGTGGTCAGCAAGAGAAAAGGAGAGCAGAGGTAGATTTGGGAAAAAGCATGAAGTGACACTCGGCAGCAATCTTAAAACACTGCAGGTAGGGGCTTGACAACAGTCACGGACAGTCTGTTCCACATACAAGAGAACAGAGGGATGAAGGAAAGGATGTGACCATTCAGCTTCGAATTAAAGAGGGTAATCAGGAGTGGGATTTTGGATAATCAAAATAAGCACCGAAGGTGCAGAAAAAGTCACATAAACTGAACTTCTTAACTCAATCGCTGATGTGAATGTGGCTAACGAAAGTGGAAAGCCAAATTGCAGATTATGGAAAGCTGTTTGAGATTGTGAAATGATGACTACATAAGGCAGGCTTAAGGACTGATTTTGAGTGAAAACACTCAGAGAAAGAGCACTATGGAAGGCATGCAAACAGCAAGCATTGGCTTTTCAGGTATGACTGTCAGGTTAGACATGAAGACGGGACATCTTCCTCTGCATAACAATAAAGCTGTCCAAAAGCAGCCACTCAAAGGTATCTCATTAGTAGGCGGCGACTCCACGGGGGAAAACATGCTCAGCTATTTACATGTGCAGCATCCTCGGTGAGGGTGGGGGATGGTGTGAGTGAGTGGTCATGTGGGCCACAGTCGAGAGGTGCAAGTAGCTCTTCCAGGATTCCAGAACACTCGCTGGCTGTGCGTGAGGAGGGTGTGGAATCTGGCTCAGGGGGCTGTGTGCCAAGTGGGGAGGGTGTGCGTATGAGCTTTCGCTGCAGGTGGGGAGGGATGAAGTCATCCAGTGTGAGTGAAGTGCCAGTGTCAAGCAGAGGCGGGGTAGAAAAAGAGGCCAATATATGGTCCGATGCAAGAGTAGGGGTGGTCGTTTGATGTTCCGACACACCGCCTGGACCCTTTTCTGTGTGCTCGTCAGGCTGCAGGAGGGAAGGCGGGCCTACAATCAGTCAGATTCGCACAGTTAAGCAAGTTCTCATGACCCCAGATTTGTATTGATGATTGTCGTGAAAAAAAAGATTTAAATGTCATACTGCAACTACCCTCAACACACTCAAAACTGTGCTGTAGTCATGTACAATAACTTCAGTTTAGCATATATGACAGAGCAAAAAAAAATAAAATAATAATGATTTTATGAACAAGTTACTCCCATACTCAAAATGTAAAATCACACTTAAGCCAAGTTATATCATTCTTTTTTAAGGTAATTACCCTGGTCATCATTGATGCAGTCCCCAATATATTTTATTATAAACTAGGCATTTTTACCCATCGCATTGCTGACAGTTTTAATCAAAAGACAGCATGTTATACTTCACAAACATTCTGCTCTATTCACCCAATCATTTTCCTGAGGTTATCTTCCATCTATTTGGAAGTCAGCTAACATCACCTTCATCAACCATCTTTGGTGCTTATCTATGACGTGAGCAAAAATCACTTCCGCTTTGCTGCAAAGCTCAGTGTTGGATGCTTTGGTTTGAACCTCCACTTAAAATGAGTGAAATGAAACATTTTGAAAAATTCAAAATATTCTCTCTCATATTTCAACATCACCATAATGCGTATTGTTAAGTTGTTGAAACTTTCTTTATACAAGATGATTATTTGTCATACTGGCTACAACGATATGATACCGGGTGGTGCTATATGATACACATTTACATAGAGAGAATTGGGGTCTTCTCCCCACCCTGAACTTCTTCCCCCAGGTATGCTACCCCAACAGAGACCATACTTGGGGTACCCTTAGGCAACATGCAAAATGTGGTTGGAATTGGTTCAGTATTTTTGTTTTTGTTTTGAAGCAGATATAAATAAATAAAAGTATTTATACAATTTCACTTTTATGGTGTGATGTAAACAGAACACAGACATTTTGTATCATGAGATAGACGCCTCACTATTTCAGGCAGTCAAGTTTAATGGACACCCGATAAAGACAATTTGAGATGGTCTATGTTCATAAGTTACTGTTCAGCGTGATGCAAGGACAAATGGTCCACCAAAATAGCATTGTGAAAATTAAATATAGAACAAATTTAAATGCAAAGTATAAAATTACCATTCTACTCACAAATAATTAATCAAGGCAACTTTCAAAGTCAGTATCTCAAGAGACCGTTGCAAACATAACCAATACGTCAGTATGATGGTACACTGGTTGACGAGTACTTTTAAAGTTGTAAGCTTGCAGAAACCAATTTATCCCCAAACATAAATCAGATTTGATAACACCAGTCTTTATAAATTATTGTTCCCAGTCCCTTCTAAAAACAAGTACTCCTAACAATGCAGACCTCCTACTTTGTAGAGAATTTGAATCGCAATTGAGGGTCAAAAATACCTGAAGATTCACCATTGTCTGAAAATAAATAATCACATAAAGCAGCATCATAATCAGCGGTTCACATAACTGGTACTCAGGTACTCATGTGCGGTAAAAACAACTAAATGTGTACTTCAAAGATGTTCAGAAAGCTCAAAAGCGTACCAGCACAACAGAGGCTTTTGATGGAAGGTTTTCTCATCGAGGGTGGATAAGATTCTTCTGTGATAATTCTGATCTACTGTGATTTCAAAATTTTAAGTGTACAGAATTTTGTTTATAAATTATTATAGATTATAAGTTATATTAAAACTTGTAACTTCCACGATTAAAAAAGAAAGATAGATCTGAGGAGAACACCTGAACGAAGAGGAAGAAGAGGGGGTTACTCAACTCATGTCAGTAAGATTCTTTTGTGATAATTCTGACAATTGATTTACAGTGATTTCAAAATTTAAATGTATAAAATAAAGTTTATAAATTGTAACAATATAATATATAAGCTATATTGTAAGTTTATAACTTTTAAGATAAAAAAAAATAGATCTAAGAAAAACGCGCCAGGAAAGAGGAAGAAGAGGAGGCTCAGGAGCATCCCGAATGAAAAAAAGAGTTATTGTGAGTGTGTTGTCTGGATGAACATTCTGAGAGACAACTTACAGAGGAGTAAGATGCATCACAAAGCTGAGAGGTGAATTAAAAATCGAGTGGTGATTGGGAAATCAGACGAGCGCGATCAAAGCTGACAATTTTTTTTGTACCAAACCATTTCTGCTGGTATTCATTGGCGAAACTAATTAAAAAAAATTGAGTGAACCCCTGATCATGATACCTCACCTAATGAGTGAGCTAACATATATATATATATATATCCAAGATGAAGCAAAACCATTTATCAAAATGCTCGATCATGTCAAGAAGAAAGCCGATATTGTTAATACTCTTGCCGAAGGAGAGGGTATTGCGTTTGGGTCCATTTGTCTGTCTGTTTGTTTGTCTACACAGAACTTTCGTGTTTTTCTCCACACCCGCTTGATGGATTGAGACAAAATTTTCACTATGGTGCGACTACTCATGCAGAATGTTATAATCATTATTATGATGTCATCGGTCACGTGGTGTGGCAGCCATGTTGGAAAAATGGGGGGGGGGGGACTTCGTACCTCTGTATCTCTGAAACCGCAGCCAAAAGGAAAAAATTGAAACTTGGCACATGGCAAGTACTCCTCATGGGAAATAAGTGATTTTTTTAATGTCATAGGTGCCTTTGTTATGATGTCATAATTGAAGCCATGTCTGTATGCCTTTGTTAAGGAATAATTGATAGGTCACATGGTTTGGCAGCCATAT
>CM068954.1:81609610-81641935 GCA_035128595.1 Eptatretus atami | reverse complement strand
ATAAGGTTCACTTGGCTGTGCCTGTATGGGTTTGAGGGTAGACGAGTAGCAGCTAAAATGTGAATAATATCCAGGTTCCTCCTGATGACTTCGTCTTTGCTTTTTGCTTGTTTGGGTTCCTTCTGATGACTCCAATGCAGGACTGTACCTATTTGGTCTTCCACAAAAATTGCTGTAACATGAAAGACATAGAATCCCGGAGGGATACTTTTTTTATTTGCAATTAACTTGTTCCACAAATAGCTCATCCAAAATACACCAAGTAGTTTTTTGTTTTTTTAGCTCGTCTCGATGGAGTCGGGATGAGTTGTTAAATCCACAACAATTCCCTTCAGTCGGTCAGTCTGTCCTTCCTTCTTTTTGGCATGGGTCCATTACATTTTTTATTTTTTCCCTACTCCTCCGAGGCGGCTCAACGGATCGTTTGAAACTCGAACGATGATTCATGATGTCGATGTGCAGAGGATAATGGAGCCCTTTTTAAAAGTTTCATCCACGTGGTGAGATAATTATCTAATCAAGTCAAAATTAAATTATTTTTCTGGTTCAGGGATTTTCGCACGTTCGGGGCAAATCTGCAGCAACCTTTTCCACCTCACTAAAGCTAAGTTTTCCGAACCAGTTTTGTCGCGTTTTTATGTTTTATCTTCATCCAAATGTTTTTGTTATATCTCATCCAATATTTAATGTTAAATCGTACGTTGTTTGTGCTATAATCTTGAATTTGTTTCGAATTGCTCAACACCTAACACAGCCAATCCTTGGATGAAAGTGTGAAAATTATTTGTCTCTGTGTTCCTCGTTTTGCTTCCTCCTTCCAAATTCTTACTTCTACCTCCTCAACATTATCCTATTTCCCCTCCTTGCTTCAAAAAATCAAAACAAACAATAAAAATAAATAAATAATAAACTTGATTTTTCACTTCACAACAATCCCATTTCCATGTGAATTACCTTCTGCCTATACACCCCCCACCACTTTTTAAATATCTCCAAACTGAATCTTCATTAAATATAAATTGCTTCTTCCTTTAAAATATTTTAAATAATTATAAAATGCATTTCAACCCTTCTACCAATTCTTCAGAAATATTACACATTCTTCTTCTTCACCACCATCGATTTCTCTTCTTCTTCTCTTCTTCTTCTCTTTGTCTTCTTCTTATAGATTATTTTCCAAAACTGTTTGTCAGTGAAGACACTGGTCCACCAACCATACCCCCGCACATGAGAAACCATGTTTTCTCCGTGCCTTCAAACAAAAGATCTTATCTCCCATCTCATGATCTTTATCTCCATTTGTCAAGGTTGGGATGTTGGAATCAGCATCCCACCACTTCATGTCCCACCATCCACTTCCACCCCACCCACCACCTCAAAGCTTCATGTCCGACCTTTCTGCCTCCTCCTCAACCCACCCTCTAATGCTTCCACCTCACGCCATCCTCTCAAACCATCCCCTACACCCCCACACACTCAAACCTTCCCAAAGCATCACCTTGCCCCGCAAAGCCTCACCCCCAACCTGCACCCTCCCAACGCCTCTCCCCCATCCTAAATGTGTAGACCTCAAACATCCAAGGTCTCCACTTCAACCTGACAGATCGCTCAGTCCAGGCTGCTGCCGATAAATAACAGAATCATTCCACTCACAGGACATGACTGACTCCTTAGTATCTCTCCTTGGTTATTGTCTCCTCCGATTTACGCCTGAACCACGTCCCAGTGGCAGAGTGGCACTTTACATGAAGAACTCAATTTGTCCTGTCCTTGTTCTGAACTTACACCTCACAACCCCGAGGAGTACCTCTGGCTATGACTTCCCTCTGCTCCCACCTCTTGTTTGTCTGTGTGTTGTATTGTCCCCTCAACACTGACTACTCCATCTATCTCTCTCTCTCTCTCTCTTCTTCTCTCCTCTCTCTCTCTCTCTCTCTCTCTCTCTCTCTCTCTCTCTATATCTCTCTTCCCCATATGTGGGATTTCAATTGTCACCATGGAAATGGGTGGGTTGTTAGTATCTCTCTCACCAGAGATGGCACTTCAGCAAAGGACTTCTGTAACTCCATAGAAACTGAAGAGAGGGAAGAGGCTGCAGCCTGCCTGTCTGAAGGATGAGGGATGTAGAGCACAGACTGGAGTCATCACTAATAGATAAAGAGGATTTTTCAGAGAGTTAGAGAGATCACTAATGAAGATCAGGAATAGGACTGGGCCCAGAACACTGCGTTGGGGCACTCCAGGGAGAGGATATGAAAGGACTCCGTTGAGAGCCACACGTTGGCTGTGAGAGTAGGGAAGTCAGGAAGCCATGTGTGAAGTTGGTCTTGGATGCCATAGGCAGATAGATTGGAGAGTAGGCAGGATCCAGACTGCATCAAAAGCACAAAATACTTCCAGAGAGACGGCCCAGATCCGTGTCTGGCATTAAGGGCTTCCATTCATTGTTGGGTGAGTAGAAGGAGCATGTGCAAGGTTGAGTGACCTGGTCTGAATACAAATTGATGTGATCTGAGATGAAGTTTTTGGAAAAGGAAGGATTTCAGGTCAACTTGTGATGATGGATTCTATGGCCTTGCTTATGATTGGAAGTAAGCTGACATGTCTGTAGTTAACAGGATCAGTTTTTTGCATATTTTTATGTAATGCTCTGATGTTGGTTGCTTTCCAAGCAGATGGAAGATACCTTGGGCAAATGATTACATGAAAAGGGCAGAGAGTGGATGTGAAAGAGCAGAAGAGCAGGATTTTAGGACACCTGAGCAGATGCCATCCAGTCCAGTTGCAGAGTCAGAGTGTAGGGGTGATAAAACCTTCTCCACCTTCTGAGGTGCAAAAGACACAGAGTCCAGAAGCAGTTGGGTATGACAGGGAAGGATGGGTACTGAGATATTGAGGGGTTGGGGTCACAAGGTTTGGAAGCAAACACAGAATTGAGGCATTTAGCCTTCTCACAAGCGGAGTTGGTTGTGATGTCTTTGAAGAGAGGGAAGGGGTGGAAGGCGAGGATACACTGGGGACAGACTTAACAAGGTGCCACCAGGTTTTAGAGGAGGGAGACAAGTTTGAAAGTTCATTTTTGAGGTTGGACAGATGTTTTCAGGTTCTCCGGAGAGTGGATGCACACTTGTTGCAAACTTTTTGGAATGCACCGAGATTGCCTTTGGTCATATTAGCCTTCCAGGAAAAGAAGACAAGTTGTTTCAGAGCAACTGCCTCACCAACGGAATCAGTGTACAATGGGCGAGAAGAGGGGTATGATAATTGAAGACGAGATGACCTCTTAGACCCCTTAGACCACTTTGGTTCTTTTAAACCCAAACTACTTTTGGAACATACCCTTCAGACCTTTAGACCCTTACATCCTTTAGACCCATTAGACTCTAACTACTTTGGAACTATACCTTTAGACCTTTAGACCCCTCAGACCTCACAGACCTTTCTACCCATTCCTTTAGGCCCAAAATGGAAATTATTCAAACAGGAAACTTACTGTTTTTAAGGATCTCATAAAGGACACAAACAACAGGCACGAAGAATGAATGGAACATGTTAAATAAGGTGGTGTATAAGATGCTGCATCAATAGCAGTAAGCTTCGAGAATTGTTTTTTTTCCACAACCTTTGAAGTCTCTATTTTATTTCAATTGAATTATATACTTGAACACCGTCGAACACAAATCGCCTTTTCTCCACTTTCAAACCATTCTGTTTGGCAGTACTTGGACAAAATATTACGGCATTTTACGTCATCATGACCAATCAAATTGGCCGCTCATAGACTGTGCCCATGTTATTGTTGTATTGCATTTTTCCTCTTGTTATATTTTATTATGATATTTATCTCAAGCCTGTGTGGGGTAAGGTGTTCGATGAACTCTCTAGTTACCCGCCGACAGGATACGGTATTGCATTTGGCTCCATTTGTCTGTTTTGTTTGTTTGTCTGCACAGAACTTTTGTGTTTTTCTCCACAACCGCTTGTCGGATTGGGACAAACTTTTCACCATCGGTGCGACTAATCACGTATAATGTTTTAATGATGATTAATGAATAATGATAGGCCACGTGGTGTGGCAACCATGTTGGAAAAGCAGAAAAAAATTGGACCTCTATCTCTGAAACCATACCAAGGAAAAAATTTAAACTTGGCACACGGCAAGTACTCCTCATGTGCAATAAGTGTGATTTAAAAAAAAATGTCATTGGTGTCTTCATTATGACATCATAATTGCATATGTAGAACATTACATCCGATCAATGTGAAAAATTTTTAAGGGTCATCTAGGGATATAATGGTCCACCAAATTTTTTTTTTTTCATGACATCATCGGTCATGTGATTCGGCAGCTACATTGTTTAAAAAAATAAAATAAAACCCTTCAAAAATCTTCTTCTCTGAAGTGGCTGATCAGATCGAGGCGAAACTTTACACGTATGACTGCCTATCCATGAGGAACAAAAGGCTCACACATATGATGTCATAGGTCCATGGTTTGGCAGCCATATTGGATTTACCCGATAACCTATAAAAATCTTCTTCTCCAGAATGGCTGGAAGATTGAGGGGAACTTCACGTAAATGTTCCCCAATCCTTGGGTGTATAACTTTGTTAGGAATAATTTAAAGATCACAAGGTTGGGCAGCCATATTCGATTTAAGAAAAATATTAAATGCTTTCTCTGGAACCGCTTACTTTCACAATTATGATCTAGTAGTGATGGAGAATAAAGGTTTTTTATTTCAATTTGATAGGACACATGGTCTGGCAGCAAGAATTATTTAATTTTTTGATCTGGTTCTTTTTGTTTTGTTTTTTTTGATACCCGGTCATCACTGCCAGCAGTTATAAAGTGGCAGTTCAAATTATGTCTCATCAATTACGTAACACACCCGTGCACAAACGGCGCACAAAATACACCACACAAAATAAATCCTGGCAAGGGTCTACAATCTCTGATTGCTCTTTTTCTTGTTGGTTCTCGGTAAGAAGTGTAATATTTATCCCAGATGAGCAAAATCAGCATGTCATAAAAGGCACTGACATATTCACACGTGACAAACACTCAGTTAATGAAGTGCTTGGAGCATTTTGGAGCACATACTGTAATTGATCTGAGTGTGCAAGAGATTAATCCTCACTATAATTCACGTTTGTGGTTGTGTGTGTGTGTGTGTGTGTGTGTGTGTGTGTTTGTCGTGTCCTCCTCCTACAGTTCTGGACGATTACATCCTGACTTGCTACATAGGATAAACATGACCCCAATTGATGTACAGAGGTGTATTTTATCTTCTCCAGTGGTCCTGGGGGGGGGGGGGGGGGCAGCGTGGAAATTCTCAACGTAAATGTGTATTGTGTAGCGCCGCCTCAGGGTGGTGGGGTACTACAAGTCTCCACCATTTACTACACAGTATTCCTGTCCCCACGTTTTCCAGTGCATTGATTGTTTTGAATTATAAGCAACGGGTATGTTTTGCTTCATGCACGTAACGGGGTTTTTGGGGTTTTTTTTTTTACCTATACAGAGCTTTCAGTTGCCTATCCTATACTGAAATAAAGGTATGTGTCAGAAGAACGTGTTACATGTTTGGAACAAGATCACCCATAGGATGGGAACCCTGTTAGTCTTTGTAAACTCTGCAAAAAAATTGAACTTTAATAATACAGGCTGCTCAAACAACAGCAGAACAGTTGCCTACCAGAGTGGATCCAGTTTGATGAAAATTATGGGTTTTCAGCTCAAACTTTAAAACAGGATATGCTGCACAGTGCATTTAATACATCACAAAACATGTAGTTGAAAATGACTGGATTTTTGTTTGATTTATTTAATGTTAAGAGTAGAATTTGGCAAAGAGAAAGCATTTTTAATTAAAAATCAGTGCTTCAGCCTGTTCTACAGATTTTTGATAGCAGACAGGCGAGTCACTCGGAACATCAGCAGCAGCATTTAGGTCAGAATAAAAAGTCTAGAAATGATTATTTTTTTCTATATGAAGTCGAGGCTCATGAAAGAGACTTTAACTGAAGTATTTAGTGTCTGTGAGAATAATGAATTCGTAAAATGTATTAAAATGTACAAAACTATGTGTTGTAATCATCCACAAAATATTCATGCTCACACTCAAATACTGTATGTACTCACTGCTCAAGGGTATATCCCCTCTCAGGTCAGTAGTACAGCTATAGCCACAGTTGCACTAATGATGTTAGCAGCACAGAATATCCTTTTTGAAATTATTGTAGCCTTTGGAGAATGAGTTGCCCTTTCACGCAAGCAGATTTATACAGCATTCCTACAGAAGTAAATGAGCAGCTTTCATCAAGGATTGAAATGTGCAAATAAACTGCATTAATACCAAGAGACATCCAATGACTAACGTTTGAAGGCAGCATGGGCTGTTTTGATGAAGAAACTGTTATTGAGGAATATCGGCTGGTGTTGGTGGTGCAGATGGTGGTGTCCTTTTGCTCCATCAGTTTTTCAAGTGCAGTTGAGAACCGTGGCTGAAGGCAGCTCAGAAACGGTGGTGGGGGTATTGGTGGCCCAGGGAGTTCTCCAATGGTTGAGGCAAGACCTGTGTTGGGCTGCGTAGTCACAGTGTATTTTGGTGGAAGGTGCAAGCCATGCATGTGAGTTGTGGAACATAGTGGAGAGATGAGTGAGATCACTTTTTCCATTGAATTTTGTGGCTCACTTTGCATGGTGAACTTAGCTGGAGCACATTTGGACATTACTGCAGTGTTCAGGACATCAAGCAAGTGTGTGGCTTCAGATTTGGGGAATGTGCAACTATGGGTCAGAGTGTTAGCAGCCTGTGTAGTGTTTGAAGGAAGTGAAGAGTTAATGGCAGCAGAATATGTAGTAACAGGGCTGGTGTGGTTCAGAGAACGAAGGCTGCTGTGGGTGATAGGGAAACTGACAGAAGTGACAGCATGCGAAGATTTAGAGAGGGGCTGCCATACTGCATTGACCTTTGGGAGTTTCGCATTCTGGTAAGCGGTGCAAAATGAACACAAACACCCCGTAAACAAGAAACAAAAAAAACAATTATTTATAAAGTAAATGGAATAAGAACAAAATCGATTTATAAGGCCATTTTGTTTTTGTAATGTGTGATGTTTGTGAGAATCTAGCCAGATGAGATGGGACAATAACAATGCGTCACAAAAAGGTTTCAACAGACTGTGTCATTTGGAAGAAACAGCAGGTCACATGGAAGGCACAACATGCCACAAAAATATCAGAAGACTATTTTTGAAGATTTTTGGATAAATCAAAATTGCTGTAACATGAAGACATAGAATCACGGAGGGATACTTTTTTTATTTTGCAATTAACTTGTTCCACAAATAGCTCATCCAAAATACACCAAGTAGTTTTTTTGTTTTTTTAGCTCGTCTACGATGGAGTCGGGATGAGTTGTTAAATCCACAACAATTCCCTTCAGTCGGTCAGTCTGTCCTTCCTTCTTTTTGGCAATGGGTCCATTAACATTTTTTATTTTTTCCCTACTCCTCCGAGGCGGCTCAACGGATCGCTTTGAAACTCGAACGATGATTCATGATGTCGATGTGCAGATGATAATGGAGCCCTTTTTAAAAGTTTCATCCACGTGGTGAGATAATTATCTAATCAAGTCAAAATTAAATTATTTTTCTGGTTCAGGGATTTTCGCACGTTCGGGGCAAATCTGCAGCAACCTTTTCCACCTCACTAAAGCTAAGTTTTCCGAACCAGTTTTGTCGCGTTTTTATGTTTTATCTTCATCCAAATGTTTTTGTTATATCTCATCCAATATTTAATGTTAAATCGTACGTTGTTTGTGCTATAATCTTGAATTTGTTTCGAATTGCTCAACACCTAACACAGCCATTCCTTGGACAGAAAGTGTGAAAATTATTTGTCTCTGTGTTCCTCGTTTTGCTTCCTCCTTCCAAATATCTTACTTCTACCTCCTCAACATTATCCTATTTCCCCTCCTTGCTTCAAAAAATCAAAACAAACAATAAAAATAAATAAATAAATAAACTTTATTTTTCACTTCACAACAATCCCATTTCCATGTGAATTACCTTCTGCCTATACACCCCCCACCACTTTTTAAAATATCTCCAAACTGAATCTTCATTAAATATAAATTGCTTCTTCCTTTAAAATATTTTAAATAATTATAAAATGCATTTCAACCCTTCTACCAAATCTTCAGAAATATTACACATTCTTCTTCTTCACCACCATCGATTTCTCTTCTTCTTCTTCTTCTTCTTCTTCTTCTTCTCTTTGTCTTCTTCTTATAGATTATTTTCCAAAACTGTTTGTCAGTGAAGCACTTGGTCCACCAACCATACCCCCGCACATGGAGAACCATGTTTCTCCGTGCCTTCAACAAAAGATCTTATCTCCCATCTCATGATCTTTATCTCCATTTGTCAAGTTTGGGATGTTGGAATCAGCATCCCACCACTTCATGTCCCCACCATCCACTTCCACCCCCACCCACCACCTCAAAGCTTCATGTCCGACCTTTTTGCCTCCTTCCTCAACCACCCTCCTAATGCTTCCACCTCACGCCATCCTCTCAAACCATCCCCTACACCCCACACACTCAAACCTTCCCAAAGCATCACCTTGCCCCGCAAAGCCTCACCCCCAACCTGCACCCTCCCAACGCCTCCTCCCCCATCCTAAATGTGTAGACCTCAAACATCCAAGGTCTCCACTTCAACCTGACAGATCGCTCAGTCCAGGCTGCTGCCGATAAATAACAGAATCATTCCACTCACAGGACATGACTGACTCCTTAGTATCTCTCCTTGGTTATTGTCTCCTCCGATTTACGGCCTGAACCACGTCCCAGTGCAGAGTGGCACTTTACATGAAGAACTCAATGTCACTGTCCTTGTTCTGAACTTACACCTCACAACCCGAGGAGTACCTCTGGCTATGACTTCCCTCTGCTTCCACCTCTTGTTTGTCTGTGTGTTGTATTGTCCTCCAAACACTGACTACTCCATCTATCGATCTCTCTCTCTCCTCTCTCTCTCTCTCTCCTCTCTTCTTCTCTCCTCTCTCTCTTCTCTCTCTCTCTCTCTCTTCTCTCTATCTATCCTCTTCCCCATATGTGGGATTTCAATTGTCACCATGGAAATGGGTGGGTGTTAGTATCTCTCTCACCAGAGATGGCACTTCAGCAAAGGACTTCTGTAACTCCATAGAAACTGAAGAGAGGGAAGAGGCTGCAGCCTGCCTGTCTGAAGGATGAGGGATGTAGAGCACAGACTGGAGTCATCAGCTAATAGATAAAGAGGATTTTTCAGAGAGTTAGAGAGATCACTTATGAAGATCAGGAATAGGACTGGGCCCAGAACACTGCGTTGGGGCACTCCAGGGAGAGGATATGAAAGGACTCCGTTGAGAGCCACACGTTGGCTGTGAGAGTAGAGGAAGTCAGGAAGCCATGTGTGAAGTTGGTCTTGGATGCCATAGGCAGATAGATTGGAGAGTAAGGCAGGATGCCAGACTGCATCAAAAGCACAAAATACTTCCAGAGAGACGGCCCAGATCTCGTGTCTGGCATTAAGGGCTTCCATTCATTGTTGGGTGAGTAGAAGGAGCATGTGCAAGGTTGAGTGACCTGGTCTGAATACAAATTGATGATCTGAGATGAAGTTTTTGGAGAAAAGGAAGGATTTCAGGTCAACTGTGATGATGGATTCTATGGCCTTGCTTATGATTGGAAGTAAGCTGACATGTCTGTAGTTAACAGGATCAGTTTTTGCATATTTTTATGTAATGCTCTGATGTTGGTTGCTTTCCAAGCAGATGGAAGAATACCTTGGGCAAATGATTACATGAAAAGGGCAGAGAGTGGATGTGAAAGAGCAGAAGAGCAGGATTTTAGGACACATGAGCAGATGCCATCCAGTCCAGTTGCAGAGTCAGAGTGTAGGGGTGATAAAACCTTCTCCACCTTCTGAGGTGCAAAAGACACAGAGTCCAGAAGCAGTTGGGTATGACAGGGAAGGATGGGTACTGAGATATTGAGGGGTTGGGGTCACAAGGTTTGGAAGCAAACACAGAATTGAGGCATTTAGCCTTCTCACAAGCGGAGTTGGTTGTGATGTCATTTGAAGAGAGGGAAGGGGTGGAAGGCGAGGATACACTGGGGACAGACTTAACAAGGTGCCACCAGGTTTTAGAGGAGGGAGACAAGTTTGAAAGTTCATTTTTGAGGTTGGACAGATGTTTTCAGGTTCTCCGGAGAGTGGATGCACACTTGTTGCAAACTTTTTGGAATGCACCGAGATTGCCTTTGGTCATATTAGCCTTCCAGGAAAAGAAGGCAAGTTGTTTCAGAGCAACTGCCTCACCACAGGAATCAGTGTACAATGGGCGAGAAGAGGGGTATGATAATTGAAGACGAGATGACCTCTTAGACCCCTTAGACCACTTTGGTTCCTTTAAACCCGAACTACTTTTGGAACATACCCTTCAGACCTTTAGACCCTTACATCCTTTAGACCCATTAGACTCCAACTACTTTTGAACCATACCCTTTAGACCTTTAGACCCCTCAGACCTCACAGACCTTTTTACCCATTCCTTTAGGCCCAAAATGGAAAATTATTCCAAACAGGAAACTTACTGTTTTTAAGGATCTCATAAAGGACACAAACAACAGGCACGAAGAATGAATGGAACATGTTAAATAAGGTGGTGTATAAGATGCTGCATCAATAGCAGTAAGCTTCGAGAATTGTTTTTTTTCCACAACCTTTGAAGTCTCTATTTTATTTCAATTGAATTATATACTTGAACACCGTCGAACACAAATCGCCTTTTTCTCACTTTCAAAACCATTCTGTTTGGCAGTACTTGGACAAAATATTACGGCATTTTACGTCATCATGACCAATCAAATTGGCCGCTCATAGACTGTGCCCATGTTATTGTTGTATTGCATTTTTCCTCTTGTTATATTATTATTATGATATTTATCTCAAGCCTGTGTGGGGTAAGGTGTTCGATGAACTCTCTAGTTACCCTCGCCGAAGGATACGGTATTGCATTTGGCTCCATTTGTCTGTTTGTTTGTTTGTCTGCACAGAACTTTTGTGTTTTTCTCCACAACCGCTTGTCGGATTGGGACAAACTTTTCACCATCGGTGCGACTAATCACGTATAATGTTTTAATGATGATTAATGAATAATGATAGGCCACGTGGTGTGGCAACCATGTTTGAAAAGCAGAAAAAATTTGGACCTCTATCTCTGAAACCATACCAAGGAAAAAATTTAAACTTGGCACACGGCAAGTACTCCTCATGTGCAATAACTGTGATTTAAAAAAAAATGTCATTGGTGTCTTCATTATGACATCATAATTGCATATGTAGAACATTACATCCGATCAATGTGAAAAATTTTTAAGGGTCATCTAGGGATATAATGGTCCACCAAATTTTTTTTTCATGACATCATCGGTCATGTGATTCGGCAGCTACATTGTTTAAAAAAATAAAATAAAACCCTTCAAAAATCTTCTTCTCTGAAGTGGCTGATCAGATCGAGGCGAAACTTTACACGTATGACTGCCTATCCATGAGGAACAAAAGGCTCACACATATGATGTCATAGGTCACATGGTTTGGCAGCCATATTGGATTTACCCGATAACCTATAAAAATCTTCTTCTCCAGAATGGCTGGAAAGATTGAGGGGAAACTTCACGTAAATGTTCCCCAATCCTTGGGTGTATAACTTTGTTAAGGAATAATTTAAAGATCACAAGGTTGGGCAGCCATATTCGATTTAAGAAAAATATTAAATGCTTTCTCTGGAACCGCTTAATCTTCACAATTATGATCTAGTAGTGATGGAGAATAAAGGTTTTTAATTTCAACTTGATAGGACACATGGTCTGGCAGCAAGAATTATTTAATTTTTTGATCTGGTTCTTTTTGTTTTTGTTTTTTTGAATAAGGCACACTTGGCTGTTCCTGGATGGGTTTGGGGATAGTGGAGTAGCAGCTGAAATGTGAATCCTATCCAGGTTCCTCCTGATAAATACAGCTTTGCTTTTTTCCTTGTTCGGGTTCTTTCTGATGACTCCAATGCAGGACTATACCTATTTGGTCTTCCATTTGCTTTGAATTTAATTTATTGTAATCCCATTCTGAATTAAAATGAATAATAATAAAAATTGTCATGGGTTAAGGTCAGGTGTCCAATCAAAGCGAGGTTGCATCAAAGCGGGACATCTTGGTACCCGGTCATCACTGCCAGCAGTTATAAAGTGGCAGTTCTAATTATGTCTCTTATTAATTAAGTAACGCATCAGTATACAAACGCCACACAAAACAAGTCCTGGCGAGGGTCTGCAATCTCTGATTGATCCTTTTCTGGTTCATAATGAATCACATGCTCCACTTTACCAGTTTTTCAATTAATAACAAGCAAATAACGAGCATACAATGTGTTGCAGTTGCAAGCTCCCCAACAATATAATAAAATAAATAACACATGCACACACTCACACATGATGAGCCTGTGTGGCTTTGAATATTGCATTGCAGGTGGATTCAATGCTTTTCTCTTGTGTGTGTTTGCAAGCATTTACCTGCGATTCTCTTTTATCAGTGCTGGAAAGACTGGGCCGCACACTCCGATAACCCTTGGCCACCAACGATGAACCAACCATATCTCCGTTGACGGCAGATGGTGTTGTTACTATGTGCCGGCCATCTGTTCCACAAATTAAACCACGATGTTGCTTGTTTTACAACAATGAAACAAATATATATTTTGAATCCCTTTTTAACAATCAAGCTTTGCAAATGCAAACACATCAATAAATCCCAATAAATGTTAGTTCTTTGTGTAAACTTGAAAAATTATAGACAGTTTCCACATTCAATAACCTGGCAACTTGATGTACTCAATGATGTACACCACTATTTTAGCTTCACCTCGTTTTTCACACCATCATAGATAAAATTTAAAATTAGTTATGCCTTGGCCTTTCAAGCACATCTGTAGTGCAAGAAAATGAGCAAGAAAGGGCAAAAGACATGGAAAATTACCTTATAAAATCTATATCATTTTGAAAGCAAAGGTTGATTGATAATTATCCAGACTTGGTGGAGTAATAGTTAAAGCGTCCGCTCTGAGACTGGGAGATCACCGGTTTGGAACCCCAGACAAGTAATACCATAGACTTAAACAAACAACTATAAGTTGGCAACACAAGCACAGGCTTCGGTGGGCCTACCTCTTCCTGCATTGAAGTTCCTTGTAAGGGAACAGATTTCTTCATATATTTACACTCTATCCAAGTAAATAAAATTGCATTGACAAAATCCCCTCGAAGGAAAAGCAAACAAACTTAAATCGCAGTAGAAAAACATTTTATACAAAAAAGTTTATGCACAAATGTTACTTTTTTTCTCAAGAAATATTCATTTTGTACAAAAGTACAAAATGGAGTAACAAAATTTTTTTTTTTTTTTTAATGGAGTAAAAAAACACAAAAGGAGTAAACAAAATACATTTTATACAAAAAAATTTTTTAAAATGCAGTAAAAAACATACAAATAAATATAAATAAATATTAATATTTGAAGCACATGAGACGATGCTCACTAGTTTTCTTCACCACACACCCACTGTAACAGGTAATTAAGCTGTGGAGAGCAGTGAAGGACAGTGTTATTCTTTCTCTCAGGGAATAACAACAACCTAGAATAATGATATTCAAATAAGGACGCATTTCTACATTTGGGAGAAGGTCAGTTCTTCCATAAATACGATAATAAATGAAACATAACACACGGCATGACTGTTAACTAGATTGTTGTGATGTGTACAGAAGAAAAATAATCTCATGAATGACATATTTCAATATATTTCCAAGCTGCAAACGTTTGCCATTATTTAAATAATGACACAACAGGTTCTGATTCGACAATGTAAAATGCACCAATTGTTTTCATCTTAATCATTTTGTCACAACTGATAATATAACGAAAACAGTTGGAGTCTCATGGAAAAGAGAAAACAACCAATGAATGACCAGTCAAGTAAGATGCCGAGGTGTTGTTGGCATGGACACACACACACACGCACACACAAAATTTATTTTGAACACATGAAGGCACCAAGGGATTGAGAAAACATACATTGAACTAATCGGTATGACATACATAAAGTATGAAGAACAAGTGTTGCTGGTGAAGGCTTGCATCAATCGAGACAGACAGGTAGAACAATGGATAAAATCAACAAGAGATTGATTGAGATATGCTATTAGCATACCTCAATTAGAAACTGACTCTTTGGGATTTAACCCTCTTTTACCCTGACAGAGGGTTAATGCCTGAAACGTCAACTTCTCCTTGTCTCACGTAGCAATTAGCATACCTCAATCAACATCCTGTTGATCCCATCTGACAAAAAATGTAACATCCTCAATAAGGATCCATGAAGACAAAGAGAGAGTGGGGGGGGGGGAAATCACGATTGAGAAAGTTGTTCACCAAGTAGATACAACAACACCTCAGTTCCTTGAGGCAACAATGAAGAAATTTTCAAGACACTTAATTTGGAAGACAAATTCCGTAGAATAATGGAGCCTACATCATCCACATACAATTTTCAGATGACAATATTGTATTTACAACAAATCCAGAGGCATCACAGTCACAAATCCAGGAACCTGCATGAAGGAACCTGTAAAATAGGACTGAAAATGAATTTATAGAAAAACAAAATCAAGTTTCACAAATGCATTCTCCCCAAGCCAGTTGAAATAAATGGCATAAAATTAGTCAAACAGTTAAGTGTACTTCCGCCAATTAGTGTCGTTACCTGAGAACCGGATGCCCAGAATAAACGGTACATAAATGGACTGGAGTGCTTTTGGAAAATTAAGTGCTCTTCTCAAGGGGAAGCTGCCTTTGTCTTAAATAGAAAATCTTCCATGAATGCATACTGCCTTTCATAAAATATGGTTGCCAAAGTTAAAGCTGAAATGCAAAAAATGAAGAAGCTATATGTTCTTTTATAGACAACTCAAGGAAGCATAGAAAGATGTATGCTTGGAACAACAAGAGGAGAAACAAAAATAAACAAATGGGCTAAGCCCAAACAACGTGTGTGGCATCATTGAAAAAGTAAACTTTACTTTTCACTCCAGGCATGAATTGCGTGACCACATTTCCTATTTCAATATCCCGAAACAGAAAATGCCTGTATCTGCAGATACATGGGTCTACCCTTCCTATCGGAACCTCCACCCACCTCCTCTTGATAATATAAAGAAGGTCAGTTCTTCCATAAATATTATTATAAATGAACCATAAGATGGCAACAATCCCAGCATCTTCTGCTCTTTTCACACACCACACCAGCATATGCCTCACACCCACGACCTGTGCCCAGACCACATAGCCTGTGTACCGCTTTTAGAGTTCGGATACTCGTGCTGGTGGCAGTGTTGTCGTTCATGCAATAATCTTCATTTCCCTTCTTCAAGTGTGTCTGTGGAGCTCCTCATATTTTCCTTCACGCTTGAAAGATGAGTTCGTGATGGACACTGCTGAGGCTAAGGCTGACTGTCATAACTCTGTATTTGCAGAAAATGCCAAACTCCCAAATACCTCTTTACCCATATGCATCTTGCAGAATAAAAATCATATTGCATGTGAACTCTTCTGCCAGGGTGAATACATTTATCCTCACTCTTGCCCCCTCCACCACTGCTGGACCAGATGGCATTTGTTCTTTTATACATAAAAGTACTCATCTTCTCTGTTTATGCCTCTTCTTCAGGTCATTCCCAGAGGATCGCCTGCTTAGATTGTAAAAACTAGCAGAGTACCCACCCTACAGGCGATCTTGTTCCAAGCATGCAACACGTTCTTCTGACACATACCGTTATTTGGGCAGTGTATAGGCAACTGACAACTCTGGAGAGGAAAAAAAAAAACCATGGGTTATGTGCCTGAAGCAAAAACATACCTACCACTTATAATTCAAAACCCTCACTGCACTGGAAAATGTGGGGACAGGAATACTGGAGTGTAAATGGTGGAGGCTTGTAATACCAGGGAAAACCTATATGCGGCGCTAACGATATACATGTAAAGAGAGAATTTGCGTCCCTTCCCCCCCAAAGACCACCAGAAAAGATTTTTTTTAACGCCCCTATCCATTCATTTGGGTCACACTGATCCTATGTAGCAAGTCTGGATGGAATCGGCCCAGAACTGTAGGAGTAGTAGCGCAATAGACAAACAAACACACAACACGAGGTCCATGAATTAGAGTAAAGGATAAGGGAAGAAAGGGGGAAGTGATTGTGAATTTAATGTTCCATCTTTATTTACTTTTAACAAACAGGAACAAAACAAAAAAACAGTTTGTTCTTAACAAACAGGAAGAGGAACAACACAGGCATGATAGGCCGAATGGCCTTCTTATCCGCCAAAGTTCCATGTGTAACGTTGTTGTTGTTAAGAACCTGAAGAAATGGGGACGGGAGGACAGAGTTGGAGGTGGGTGCATGGAGTGAGAAGAGGGAGATTGAGACGTTGGGATGGGGACTTGCAGTTGGGAGGGGGGGTTAAGTACTTTAGGTTTGGGACGGTTAAGGACTTGAAGAGAAAAGGGGAGAGGATGACAGAGTTGGGTTGGGGGAGGGGAAGCAGAGAGGTGACAGAGTTGGGATCGGGGGTTTGAGGCTTTTGAGGGGTGGGGAGGGAGTTGAGGACTTGAATAAAGGGGGACGGGAGCACAGAGTTTGGGTGTGGTGGTAGGAGGGGAGGGGCAGAGGAGGACAGAGTAGGGAAGGGGTTGAGGACTTGAGATTGTGTGTGGGGTGGGGGGAGGGGGGTTGTGGGTTAGGAACCGAAAGTCACATTTTACATTATGCAGAATTTCCTGGGTCCCAGATAGTCCTGTTGTTCTTTTGGGTTCTCTAGGTATTTTGGGTCCTTGTGGTCTTTCATGTTCATTGTAGTCTTTTGGATCCACTGGTCTTTTGTGTCTTTGGGGTCTTTTGGTCCTCTGTATCTTTTGGGTGTTTGGGTCTTCAAAGTCTTTTGCATCCTCTGGGTATTTTAGGTATTTAGGGTCCTCAGGGTCTTTAGGGTTTTGGGGTATTTTGGGATCTTTGGGGCATGTTGTGTCTTTAAGGTCTTCAGGGTCTTTTGGGTCTTCATGGTCTTTTGGGTCTTCGGGATCTTTTGGGTCTTTGGATTCTTTGAGGTATTTCGGGTCTTTGGTGTGTGTTTGGGTCCTGGGCTTTGTGTCTTTATGGTCTTCAGGGTCTTTTTGTGTCTTTAAGGGACTTTGGTTTTTTTCGATCTTTGGGCTGATGGATCTTTGGGGTCGTTAAGGGTCTTTGGGGTATTTTGTGTCTTTGGGGGTCATTGAGTCTTTTGGTCTTATGAGTCTTTTGGTCTTTGTGATATTTTGGTCTTTAGGGTCTTTATGTCTTAGGAATTTGAGTCTTCTGGGTTATTTGGGGTATTTTGGTTATGTCAAGTCTTTAGGGTCTCAGGGTCTTTGGGGTATTTTGGGTTCGGGGTATTTTAGGTCTTTGGGGTCTTTTTTGGTGTGGCGACCTGTCCAGGATTGTGTCAAATAGCCAAGGAGACTGCTTCGGCAGCACCAACGCTCTGCACAGAGTATGGTCCCAATGGATGGATAGATGGATGGTCTTTGGGATCTTTGGTGTGTTTTGGGTCTCCAGGTATTTTGTGCCTTTTTGGGTCTTTCAGTGTTTTCAGTCTTTTGGGTATCCTTGGACCTCACGTTATTTTGAGGTCTTTTGGGTATTTTGGATCCACACACCGTACCACATTGAACTGGATCCGTCCATTCAGCCAATCATCGAGCAACCTCGTCGTGTGCCTCTCAGCCTGCATGAGCGCTTGAAGGCCAAACTGCTTGTCATGGAGGAACAGGGTATCATTTCCAAGGTGGATGAACCAACGGACTGGGTGCAGAATCATGTCATCGCGAGAAGAAAGATAAATCGTTATGTTTGTTTCTCGACGCCAAGAATCTTACAAGGCAATTAAGCATGAGCACCAACCCATCCCAACAACAGATGAAGTCATGGCTCAGCTCGCCGGAAAGAAGGTCTTCAGTATATTTGACCAGAAGGACTCTTTCTGGCAGGTCAATTAGATCAAGAGAGTGCCTTCAAGTGGACTTTTAATTCTCTTCTGGGGTGTCGGCTTTTTAACCGTCTACCGTTCGGTGTGACATCAGCCAGTGAAGTTCTCCAAGGGAGGAATGAGAGCACATTTGGAGAAATTGATGGGGTTTTCTGCATCGCAGATGACATGATTCTTGCTGCAACCACCCTACTGAGCATGATGCCATCGCATGCAAGGTACTCGGACCATGCATGAGAGAAAAACGTGAAATTCAAACAAACAAGATCCAGTGGAAGGTTGCAGAGGTAAAATACATGGGTCATGTCCTCAGCTCTGCTGGGTTCGCCCAGATGAAGACAAGGTGCATGCCGTGTTGAAACTGCCAACTCCTCAGTCAGTCTGGAGCTGCAGCGAGTTCTGGGTGTGGTTTAATTACCTCGGTCGGTTCATACCAACATGTCGACCATCACAACACCAATGCGTCAGCTGCTAAAGAAAGATGCAGCCTGGGAATGGCATGGAGAGCATGATGCAGTGTACCAGCTGTTAAAATGCTCAATTGCCAAGCGTCCAGTGTTGAAGTTCTTTGACCCCGCAAAGCTAGCAGTCCTTCAAACTGATGCATCTTCAGCTGGGTTAGGCGCATGCCCAGTGTAGGATGGGCATCCTGTAGCATATTCCTCTCGGTCTCTAACACTGCTGAGCAGAACTATGCCCAGATAGAAAAGGAGCTTCTTGGAATCGTATTCGGGGCAGAGCGTTTTCATCAGTACATCTACGGGTTTGACACGATCGTACACACCGACCACAAGCCAATGGTGGCTATCGTCAAGAAGCCACTGCACCTGCTCTCACCCAGACTTCAGCTCATGATGCTTCGTCTTCTCCGATACACTGTGTCAGTGCAGTATGTCCCAGGAAAGTATCGATACATTGCAGATACACTCTCCAGAGCACCATCTAGGTTGCCACTACACGATCAGATGCTGGAAGACGACATACACCTTCGTGTACATAAATTGGTCACTGAGCTTCCAGTCAGCACTGGCAGAATGAAGATACTGCAACGTGAGAGATCACTACATCCAGCGCTTCAACAGCTCAGCACTACCATTACACAAGACTGGCCTGCGCATCGAGCCAGAGTGT
The DNA here is from genome assembly GCA_035128595.1 of Eptatretus atami. NCBI lineage: Eukaryota > Metazoa > Chordata > Myxini > Myxiniformes > Myxinidae > Eptatretus > Eptatretus atami. The sequence goes on along the minus strand of CM068954.1, from coordinate 81,622,618 downwards.
CTCTGATGGTGAAACCGTTCTGGCCTGTTCGGGAAAACATCCATGAGTCTGAAGGCTTGCTGTTCTGTGGCGAGCGGATCATCGTTCCAGCCACAATGCAACAGGGCATGCTGGCTCTAATTCACGAAGGGCATCTAGGAGTGGGAAAGTGCAAGGCACGGGCTAGACTTATTTTGTACTGGCCAGGTATGTCAAGAGACATAGAATCACGTGTTGCTGAGTGTGGGGTCTGTGCCAGATTTTGGCCTGCCAATCAGAAAGAGCCACTCATCCTGCACAGCATCCCTGATCGCCCATGGTAGAAGCTGGGTGCCGATATATTTCACTTCGGTGGAAAAGACTATCTCATCCTGGTGGACGACTTCTCAAAATTTCCTGAAGTGTCACAGCTAAATGAGCTTACGGCTACCGTGGTCATCTCAGCAATGAAAGCGAACTTTTCCCACCATGGCATACCAGAAGAGGTATTCACCAACAATGTTTCTTTCGGTAGTGCAGAAATTAAGCACTTTGGACACGAATGGGGAATAATATTCACAACCTCATCCCCAACATATCCGCAATCCAACGGTCAAGTTGAGCTTGCGATTCAGACAATGAAACAGGTTTTGCGAAAGGCACATGAAGACGGTACTGACATTCAACTAGCAATCCTTGCCTACCCAACTCTCCTATTAGCGGAATGACACTCTCTCCAGCTCAACTCTTGATGAACAGGAGGCTAAGGGATAAATTACCTGTTTACAGTAAAAACCTCCAAGCCGCAGATCACAGAGCACCAGGATCTTGCCTCAAAGGCTGAACAACTACATTCTATCATAATCATATCATGTGGCTTTTGAGTATTCGTTAGCTGCTTATAAAGTTTGGTTTTTGCTATTTTTATGGAACATAAACCAGCTTTTGCTACTTTCAGCCTTTCTCTTCATACTGAAAGGGGAGATGTAATAATATTGTGCATTATATGCTTGCCTGATTGGTTGTATTCCTCTGGCATGTACGTGTGTGTGTGTGCATGCGCTAATAAATCCGTCAGTTGGTCCACGCAATGTCATCATATTCGTGTCCGGCATCATTACAAAATGATTTTCAATTTTGCTTGACTGCCAGACAGGCAGACAGAGTAAAAAAAATCACCTCACTCCTCTCTGCGCATGTGTGGCCAGGACAAATTCAGAGCCAAAGTACAGTTAAGCTACAGGTTTGTGCTCCAATTCATGTTCTGATTCATGTTCAATATATAACATTCATTTCAAATTAAGTAGTTCTTCGATCATAAACTGATATTTGTAGACAGACAGACAGACAGACAAAGTGAACCAATTGCTTAACCTGCTTTTTGCTTTGCGTGCACGGGGTGATTAACCTAAACTTCACATCCTGACTATGAGGCACAACGGATCAGTAATATGTTAACATCAAAAACCTGGTGTGTATCAACAAATAATCATATTCATTATTTACTAATTTCACCAAGTCCCTTGACTAGTCTTTTAATGCAAGAAAGGCCTTTATTTCCACTATATCACTCCATAAAAAACCAGCTGGAAAATCTAATTTCGTTCTGCGCTCAGCCTCGAAGATACGAGTAGGTACAGTCATCGGTGCTCCAAGGCCTCACTATCAGCAATGTTGTTGCCCTAATGAGGTCATGGAATCTACAGCCCTCTGTGTCATTGGCAGTTCGTGACATGAGGCTTTTTCAGTGTACATATGCTTCTTGCTCAATGAAGGAAGGTCAGTGGCCTTTCAGTTTTTAATGGCTCCATTCTTGTCTTGCATCTCCTGCTACTCTTGTCATCACTCCGTTCAACTCCTGCCCCACTTGGCTGCATGAATTATACCAGAAACCCTTTCCTTGTTACCCCGCTGATCAAGTCTAAACCTAATAGTCACCACTATTCATTCATCCCCATCTTCTCAAGTCTGTGGAACTGACTTTCTGTGTCTATCGTCGAGAGCTCTTCCTTGCAGGATTGTAGGTCTGCTGCCAACCACCACCACCACCACCAGATGGTACCTCTTATTTCTCCCTGTGAGCTGTACTGCACCTGCTGAGACCATATTGCCACTCTTTACCAGAAATTCCTCCTCTTGTGCTGTGATGTATCCAAATGTTCTGAGCTACTGTTTTGTTGTCACCCTATTTTGTAGTTGGCGATTCCTTTGCCACCTGTTATTTTTCTCTTCCGTCAGCCTCGATACCTGTATATAAAAAAATAACTTCTCTCTTGCAAACACAGGGAATCCTTTCACCTTCCCCATTTTTTAAATTTCCTCATCTTTGTCATACTTAATTTTATCACTTTGTTGAGCATGGAGAGAACCTTGAAAATACAAGATATGGCAGTTAACTGTATAACAGCAAACTCTACAAAATGCTTTTGTGCTGTAGTTTTCATTTTCACATGCATGATGAATAAGAAAATTATCTTACAGCAATAGGCAGAAATATGTGTGCAGTTATTCAGTTCAAATGAATACAAGTGATCGAATGATGGAATCTATGTTGGTAGTTCAATGATAATTCCACTCCTCACCATCATGTAATTGCAAAAAGGCCACGGCAAACAAAACAAACTGTAAACCACCATACATGGTACAACGTTTAACTTGTCATGCTTCTGTTTAGATATTCTACACTGCACAAAGAGCCAGTACATTGGATCTGTGGAGATGGGGGAAGGGGAGTGTGGAAATTGAGAAAATAATTCCAAGAAAGACATGAGGTTGGACAGGGCTAAATGGGGTAGAAATAGAGCAGTTATAATAAAGGGATATGAGGGAATATGGGAATAAATGGGAGAGGGTTGAACATGTAGGAAGCTCACCATAATACATTTTCACATTGCAATGTGGTATTTATAGCTCTTGGGCTTAGAAACAAGATAACTACAAGCATGCACTGAATGTGCACCCCACACACCATAAAGTTGCACGCAAAAACTCCAGCAGCATGGACTTTTTTGTATCCAATGTCGAGGCTCGTGGAGGAGCGAGAACATAGAATGGATCCTGACATAACAGAAAAAAAGAAACCTTAGAGAGAGAGAGAGAGAGAGAGAGAGTGGGGGGGGGGGATAGACTAACAGCAAGGATGAGGGACAAAATAGAGGGGGACTTGGAGAAATAAGGGATGTGGGTAAGAATGAGGGGTAGGAGAGGACCATGGGTGAAAAAGATGGATACAGAATCAAACTCTCAGGAAGGAAAAAACTGGAAACATGGAAAGGGGTGGACTTGGGGAGGGGGGGGCTGGAGTTAAGGCCAAGGGTGTCGAAAAAATCTCGGTGTTTTTATTTTTTTTTTAGATTGGGGTGGGGGTGGGTGTGATCTGAGATGGTGGTGAACAGCTGACTTGAAGTCCTGGAGGAAAGAATGAGATTGAAGATGCTGTGGAAGTTGGTTACACAGGTGGGGAAAAGGGAATGAATAAGTCATCAGCAGTGATTCGAGATTTTTTTGGAGTTTAATCAGAAGGGCTGGCAAACCATGTGCACCCTGCAGAAACATGGGGGGGGGAAGAGGAGGAGGAGGGGGTGAGCACAGAAGGGAGGACTTACTTGCATATGCTGTATCAGAGTGGATGGTGTCATCATGTTGGCTTGGAAGTGCCTCATGCAGGGATACTGGCTGTAGCACCACAGAACCAACCCCGGCAATGGTTCGCCCTGGGGCATCCACTGCAGAAACCCATAAACCCACCATGGATTAAGACTTAATGGGTTTTCTTCTTCCATTTAAAATAGGACTAACTTTCCTCTCAAAAATTCATTCAGTTATTCCTTTTGTTTCCAGATCCACACATAAACATTGTTTTGACTTAACTGTTTAGTTTTAGTGGCACATTTATGTTTTACTAAACAATGAAAAACATTTCTAATGTCTGTCTTCACTGAAATATTTTATCACATGAAATGTTATTGTGACAAAATAAATAAACAAAGAAACAGATACATTTTATAGAGCATATTAACAACTCGCAGGGACTACCTGGCGCTGCCCTGGAGAGGGGTGAGAGGTTGGGGATTCTCGGTGCTGCCTGCCTGGGTGAGCTTTTCTAAGTGTGAGCTTTCTATTGAAAAGCTATGGAGTTATTGGGTTCATGGTGGTTACCTTTTTCCTGCGGGCCAGCTGCAGCACTACCTTATCCCACATCCCAATATACACTTTATGGCGGCCAAAAGTGAGTGGGTGACAAGCCACTTCAGTAAGAGAGTGATTGGCCGACGCTTCAGTGTCGAGTGGTCTCCACATTCCTCTGATCTGAGTCCACTATATTTTATCTTTGGGGATATCTCAAAGACAATGTGTACAAGGATAACCTGAGAAGCATCTTTGAACTGAAAAAAGCGATCACAGAGAAAATTAGGTCCATCCCACTTGCCGAATGTCAGCGAGTAATCAACAACTTCTCCCATCATGTTCAAATCGATATTCGGTGCAGAGGTGGACATTTGGAGCATGTGATCATCTGAGTGCCAAACTAAAGCCTTACAAGTTACCGTTCTGATACTTAGTACACCTGTGCCACACAAAATGTAGCACATAATCCTGAAGTTTTATGCAATTCAGAATAAATGTGAATGTATTCTGGATTTTTTTTCATGGATTTGCTATTTTTTTTAGTACACCCTGAAAAGGCCACTGTAATGTTGGTGCTGTAGAACAACCAAATGACAGCTTCTGCCCCAAGCACAGACTCATGGTCTATCACTCACTCATTGGTTCTCTCCAAAAAAGATGACCAGCATACATTAATGAATATGCTTTGTTCTTGGGTAAAAAAAACCCCACCTATTAAATGTGTTGAAAATCGCCAAAAACGTAAGCCTATCAAAAGTAAATTTCAACATATCAAGCAACAACTCCATTATGCATCAATGAGCTCTTTTCATTTCACTGTAATTAATACTTCTGTGCGTGTGATTGGTCAAAAGAAATTTTAAAGATTTTGTGTAATCATATTTTTTATTTAAACTTGGAATGTATGACTTGAAATTCAGACAGTTTCACAGCTCTTCTTCAATCATCCATCTTGGCTAAAGCCTTGCATTTAAAAGTTTATTTACATCTTATTACAGTTATTGGCCAATTACGATGACATGAAGCAGAAACAAACGCTCAAGAATGAATATTTTTAAATGCTGGCTTGAACACTGCCTCAAAGGAGGTTATAAAATAATAATTATTGGAGTGATCTATACTTGCGACCAGAATAATCTTGATATTTTCAGGCATAAATGAAAACTCAAATTCACATAGAACCTTCCAGAAAGTCACATAACAAATGTAGAACAGACAAGATAATGGTTATTCAGTTAATCAATAGTCCTGTAACATGTAAACGTGAACCCAATCATTGTGAGTCGACAGAAATATGCAACTTAAAAAAAGAGAAGCAAAATTTGTGCAACATAGTGACAAGCAGTGAAATGTGTGTGCTCCGATGACAAAGTCAATCAAATTTCTGAGATTTAAATTATATATATATATGATAATCATTGGCGATTAACAAGCTCAAATGAGCTAAGATCCCGTCCTCTTAATGACGACGTCATAAAAACGAATATGACGTCATTGTGATGTATCAGGTTTGCGATAAATTACCTGTGCTAATGCCGGCTTGATTCCCGCAAACAAAATTCAAACAGCTTGCCTAGTTTCGGAGATAATGGTAGCGGCGATATTAGGGATATTATGACGTCAACTTTTTTTCGAGGAAGAATTTCCAAAATCGGAGATGGTTACTGCCTGCGCGTGGCTTTCTGCATATACATGGCAAGTTTCACGAAGATCCGATGAAAACTCTGGGTTGTGAAACAAAAAATGTCAAAAATAGGAATGACGTCATAAAAATTGATATGACGTCATAGTGATGTATCATATATGCGGTAATTCATCTCTGCTAATGCCTGTTCGATTCCCGCACAGAATTCAAAAAGCTTGCCTAGTTTGGAGATAATTTTTAGGCGATTTCCATTAGCGGAGATATTTTGACGTCATAACTTTTTTTTCTAGAGGAATTTTCAAAATCGGAGATGGTTACTGTCTGCGCAGGTATTTTTACATATGTATGCCAAGTTTCAGGAAGTTTCGATGAAAAATGTAGGCTGTGAAACAAAAAAGTCCACAGAAGAAGATGAAGAACAACAACGTGAGTAAGACTTAGAGATCCTCCATGAGGATCGAAAAATGTCAAAAATAGGAATGACGTCATAAAAATTGATATGACGTCATAGTGATGTATTATATGTGCGGTGATTCATCTCTGCTAATGCCCTGTTCGATTCCTGCAAACAGAATTCAAAAGCTTGCCTAGTTTCGGAGAATTTTTTAGGCGATTTCCATTAGCGGAGATATTTTGACATCATAACTTTTTTTCAGGAGGAATTTTCAAAATCGGAGATGGTTACTGTCTGCGCAGGGTATTGTTACATATATACGCCAAGTTTCAGGAAGTTTTGATGAAAACTGTAGGCTGTGAAACAAAAAAGTCCACAAGAACAACAACGTGAGTAAGACTTAGAGATCCTCCACGAGGATCTAAAAATAAAAATGAATTGTTTGTTGAGCTGTCATTTACATGCCAGTCACAACTGACTATCCACAATTAAAATATGTCGACATTATAAAATACAGGGTGGCGCACCATAGAGTGGACTATCATAAATGTTCAAATTGTTGGCCAATAACTTGGAAAAGCTTTTTGATTCTACTTACATATGATGTTTGAACATTTCTAAACACAATTTAAAAATGCTTGGTTTCATTGAAGTGATGAATTATTCCTCCAATGGTTTCCTGATCAATTGGTGGCCTCTGTGGGTATTTCATTAAATTAATTAGCAAATGATTGATTAGAAGTGTGTGGCCTTTCACTCGATCAAACCTGCTCCAACCTCTCATCTTCTGATAATTTTGCAGCCATCACTTACCTAAAATAAAGAAAAATGTAACTAATGTAATCTGACAGTGCAAAAGCCGCGCATCCAGGCGATGGTGCACAGTTTTTGCGCCACCCGATACAAAATTATGGGGAAGAGTAAAGAGGAAGAGAAAAGAGAAAAAATTGTTTTTTACAAAACCAGCAAAATTCAGCAACGATGTTAGTCCTTTTCGATGTGTATAGCTCGACTCAGGATGTCACAATTCTCCAGAGCAGTGAGTAAGCGGCCTGATGCCATTGAGACAGAAATAATGATTTTTACCTCCGTCACCAAAGGTGAAGGAGGTTATGTTTTCACCCCTTTCTGTCTGTTTGTTTGTTTTTTTTGTCTGTGTGCAGCATATCTCAAAAAGTTGTGGATGGATTCGGATTAAATTTTGTGGAGAGGTTTGGTGTGTGGCAAGGCCAAACTGATTAGATTTTGGTGAATATCTGGATCCAGATCTGACTACTAGAATTTTCTAAGTGATTCTTCACCATTGAGAGATTGGGCCTAATGTGATATATAGCATATCTCAAAAAGTTGTGAACGGATTCCGATGAAACTTGGTGGACATGTTTGCTGTGCGACAAGGAAGAATTGATTCGATTTTGGTGACGATCTGAATCTGGATCTGGATACGAGAATTATTTTTTTTATTTTTAAGTGATTCTTCACCATTGAGAGATAGGTCCAAAAATGATATAGTACTGTATAGCATATTTCAAAAATGTATTGAACCCGTAATGTTCTTGTGGATCAGGCATTACGTGGCAGATGTATGTGCTCTACCGAGTACCCTTTTAGTTGACTCTGTAACCTTCTGAAAAAGGGGGGAGGGAGGGTGGAAACATTTTCAATCACCATTGTAAATGATGTCCTATTACCTATTTTCACACCTATTCCTTTTTCAAGTCTGATGTGAGGGCATTATGCCCCTGTCAGGTTGTAATGAGTGTGAGATGCAAAATAAATAAATAAGTATCATAATACAATACATCTGTATGTTCACGTGTTAACAGCACCCTCAAGAGAACGGAAAGTCAATCAATACCTGTTGCCAGGTGGATATCAGGGGAGCTTTGACCTCTCTTCATGTTTACTCTTAGAACAGGAAATGAGCATATGTGATTAGAGACATCTGAAAATAAAAATGCATGCAAAGCTTGGACATGCAGCGCATTCGTCATTAGTATAAAAAGTCAAATCCAGGAACGACGGTATTTAAGCAAAATGATAGTTTGTTAATCTCAGCGCATCTGCAATGTCACACAAGCAAATTGTCAAATTGGAGTTCCCCACCCCACATTCTCCACCACATTTTGCCACTATGATACAAATGTTATGTGACAAAAATGATACACGACAGTTTCACCTTATAGGTTAATGAGAGGAAAGAATGTAATGAGAGCTATAGATACAGGCATGAGGAACAGCTGCTGAAAATTCAGCCCCAATCAACCAGTGGATGCAAGACATACAGCATGTCATGCACTGAGAGCGTGAGTCAGACAAGACAACATAATAAGCTGAAGGGACACATAAAACATAAAGAACAAAGCATTGTATTTGGAGCAAGTCTCAGCATGCCAGAAAGATATTATGCTGAACAAATTCATTGCGAACAAATTGAGCAAATAGAAAATGCAGCCGACACTTTCTCAGCATGGCTGCATCGGTGGAAACATATATTGGCATTCAATTTGCTCATGTAACCTGGAGTGGAGTCGGGGAGGGGAGATAGGAACTGCTGCCAACCTTTTGGCATGCATTCTTCTTTTACAAATGGGGAAGCTCATGGAAGAGGTACAGCACTGTTCAAAGGTTTGGGTATTCCAATAATATTCGTACCTGAGGGTAATTTCATCAAATTTATCAGTGACAACAGTCATATGTGTTTATTACCTCCACCACGGAAGCTGGATGCAGGTTATGTTTAGCTCCACCACGGAAGGGAGAGGGAGGTTATGTTTTCACCCCTGTCTGTCTGTTTGACAATCACAAATTGTTATGGACGGATTCAGACGAAACTTAGTGGACACGTTGGGTATGTGACAAGGACTAATTGCTTGGATTTTGGTGAAGATCCCGATCTGGATACGAGAATTTTAAAGTGATTCTTCACTATTGATAGGACCAAAAGCAATATATGGCACGGTATTTCAAAACGTTGTCGACAAATTCAGACAAAACTTCGTGGATGAGTTGAGTAATGGCGTAGGGCCACCCTGAGGCCACCGCAGAAACTCTGCGGCCGCCGCACGTTTCTGTCAATTCAGAGGGCGTACGGCCGCCGTATCCTCGCCGTAGAGCAAATGTGACTTAGGCCTAAGTGACAAGAACAAGCAGATTAGATATTGGTTAAGGTCCGGATGCAGATCCAGCCTATTAGTGGCATACAAAACGTAAACTGTTCAGCTTGGCGGAGACATGCACTCGATCGAGTGCCATTTTAATTTGCAACTTTTATTGTGATTTCTTTTAATTCGCATTTATGTAACTGGTGTTGATTACTTGAATATTTTTATTATTTATTGCACAAAATCCACAAACTAATTCCTGCATATTGTCTTTGTGGTAAGTGGATATTAAGAGCACATGATAATATAATATTGTTAAAGCCACATGACAGAATCACGTAGGCCATCAACCAGCCACAGTCGCCAGCCGGGTTCGATGCCCAAAACCAGAGTTACAGGCCTTATATCTCAATACTCCGCCATAGGGCAGAAATCCGATCGAGAGTTACGTACTTGCATGGTGCGCCAGTCAGATTTATAACCAAGCGGCTGGTTAAGATGCACCGTACGTTGTTTTATGAAGCACTAATCACTTTCACCCAATTACGCACCTTCAGGGCACAAATGATTAGGGTGGTGGGCTTGGGATCCCAAGATCTTGAGTTCAAATCCCACTTGGCTGTTGAATTAATATCAGGTGGGGTTGACTCTGACTGTCATCCTTTCGAGGTCAGCAAAAATGAGTGCCAGCTTGCTGGTATCCTGTGCCGGAGTGGCGACCTGTCCAGGATTGTACCCAATAGCCAAGGAGACTGCTTCGGCAGTACCAACGCTCCGCACAGAGGATGGTCCCAATGGATGGATGGAAGACCCTGCCTAGATCAGGATGTCCCTCCAAACTTGATGAGCAAGCAAGGAGGATACTGATCAGACAGGCCACCAAGAGGCCAATGACAACTTTGAAAGAGTTACATGCCTTTATGGCAAAGAATGGCCCTGTGTACATGTGACAATATCCCAAGCACTCCACAAGTCTGGCCTGTAAGGTAGGGTGGCAAGAGGGAAGCCATTACTCCAAAAAGCCCACCTTGAGTCCCGTTTGAGGTTTGCAACAAACCACTCTGGAGATTCTGAAGCCATGTGGCAAAAGGTTTTGTGGTCTGACTAAACCATGATGGAACTTTTTGGCTTAAATGCAAAACGTCATGTTTGGCGCAAGCCCAACACAGCACATCACCCAAAGAACACCATCGCTACTGTGAAACATGGTGGTGGCAGCATCGTGTTATGGGGATGTTTCTCATCAGCAGGGACTGGGGCACTTGTCAGACTAGAAGGGAAAATGGATGGAGGAAAATACAGAAAAATTGAGAGGAAAACCTGTTGCCCTCTGCAAGAAAGGTGAAATTGCGATGCAAGTTCCCCTTTCAGCTTGACAATGACCCGAAGCACACAGCCAAAGCTACACTGGAGTGGCTAAGGAACAAAAAGATAAATGTCCTTGGAGTGGCCCAGTCAGAGCCCCGACCTAAATCCAATCGAAAATCTGTGGCATGACTTGAAGATTGCTGTCCATTAACGCACCCCACGCAACTTACCTGTCCTTGAACAGTTTTGTCGAGAAGAATGGGCAAATATTGCCCAATCACAGTGTGTAAAGTTGGTAGAGACCTATCCCTACAGACTTACAGCTGTAATTGCTGTCAAAGGTGCTTCCACGAAGTATCAACTTGGGGGGGTGGACACTTATCCAACCAAGATTTTTTAGTTTTGTATTTTTAATTAATTTTCTGAAATTTGTAGAATTTGTTTTTCACTTGGAAATTGTGGGTTACGAGGTGTCAATAAAGGTAGGGAAAGTCTCATTTAATGCAATTAACTTCCAGGCTATAAGGCAATAAAAGGTGAAAATTTTGAAAGGGAGTGTAAACTTTTTACAGGCATTGTATGGATTCTTCCTGTCTTCATATCTATTTGGAGCCACGTCAAAGTAAAATGAAACATTGGAGGATGAATGAATCATGCAATAACATGTAAGTAAATAAGTAAATAAATTCTCATACAAATTTGAATTAAAAAAAAACATGCAAAAAATTTTCCATTGAGAAAATGAAAAAAAATCCCTGCAAAACATTTATTGCTATTATAATAGGATTAGCAATAGGATTAATTTACTCAACTCATTAATCAACTGACATTGAGCCCAAAAAAGCAGAATTATGTGAATTAGCACATCTGGCATTTTACTTTACTACTTTAGAAATATAATTTCAACAAATGATGCATACTCTTTCACAGACACTTGTGCTGAATAAATGAGGGTGCACCTATGCGATGTCAAGAGATAAAAAAAAAAATACTTCAAACTGTTCCTCAAAAACTTTGTGGTGTCTATCGATCTTTATATAGAAATTAATATCTCGGCCCTTTCCTGGCACCACAACTCACCAGGATTCATGTTGCAGTCAGTTTCAGAGAGTGTGCTTGCTTTCTTCCTGCTGGGCACAAACACATTGTCCTGCGATTTCAAATGTCTCTTCCACGTCATCTTCAAATTAAATAAATAGCATACTCCACATTTATTAATACAGTATAAATTTTCTTCAATAAATTTTCACATAAAATCTTCAAATGAAATTGGTTTTTTTTTAAATAATAACCTCGGCACATAATGGTAAAAGTGTAACCACAATCGTTTCTTTGTGAAGACCCTGCCTTGGGTCTTGGCCTGACGTTTTGTGTTCAACATTATTTGAAGCATGACATCTTGAACAATGAAAAATTTTGGAATTTGAAAGGTGTCATACAAGAATTGCCTTTTCTCACAAGGAGTTATGATATTTTGTCCATTCAAGCTAAAATGGACAAAATATAACTTAAGTGTCATATAACATAACAGTACAGCTAAAAGTGTGATATCAAAACACAAACGTCTTAACCACAATATTTCAAGAATCACCATGATATTTCATCTGGTTGTCCGAAACAGTTGATAAATGAACAAGGCAGTTGTCTTCCTGTTAGTATCAGGTTAACATTAAAATGTGGGGTTGAAGTGGGTTGCATGTGTAGCTGTAACTCCATTAGCCTAAATTTAGATCAGCTGTAGATAGCAAGAAACTGCAACACCAGATATCTGTCCTTGGATTGCGGCTAACTTCAGCAGTGACCTCCCTATTGTAGTCGGTTAAGCAGCAGACGACAAGACAAAATAAGCTGGTGGTAGCATAACCTTAAAGTGCGTTTATAAAACCTTGGATTGAAGTTTTAAGATACTTAGATTCAAAATGTGACAACTTTTTGCAATTGCCGTTAATGACCTGGTTCAAAAGTGAAAGGACAATCAGTACAGCTAAAATTTGAGTTTCATTCAGTTGAGATTTTAAAATTTATTTTTGTACACAGTAACCAGGGCTCATGGAGGAGAGGCTTAACCTAATCTCTCCAATTGAGGAAATCTCGCGAGATATACTCGGACTTGTACTTAACACATCATCATGATCTTAAATTATTGGTCGGCTATATATTTGTTCCATTTTGATAACTCACAGGACAATAAAATTTAATCAACCTTAATGAACTATTAATTTTTTGAAAAATATAGAAATAATAATTTTTGCCAAATGTTGAACACGACTTGAAGAATTGTGCATGTTAATACAATTGAATAGAAAATATATTCACAAGTTTACTGCAGCTATATTTCATAAACATACAACACTTAAAATGTGTAATAATTGTATTCAAAGTTATCATCACCAGCAGTCATGATTAAAGTCAGCCTTTAGTAACAGTAAATAGATTTTATATTGCAAATATTATATATACAGTATATATAT
>CM068954.1:81587929-81609273 GCA_035128595.1 Eptatretus atami | reverse complement strand
TTTTTTTCATTATTTTAAAAAGTAGTTATTGTATGTTTGATTGTATTTTACACCATCCAAGGACAACAGTAATGATCTTTTTGGATTTGAATTTTGCTTTTTTATGATACTATTTACATTTTTAACGTTTTAATACAAAATAGAATCGCAGCTTGTTTATTAGCAGTGCATTACAATACAACCTCGTCCAACAGGATGATCTCGAGGCTCCCATACTCACCTCTAAGCCATCTAGCCTGGGTTTGAATCTCATCCCAGCTATAAAATGTCATCCTGGTGTTTCACAGGCTTGGTGAATCATCAATGTGTGCGTCGTCCCGCCGATGGACATCAAACTGGGCATCCTGTCTTCAGACATTAGTTGATGGACGTTAAAGATCTCCATGGTGTCCTTCATGAAGAGTGGGCAAGTTGTCGCTGGCACCATGACCAAATTACAAATTCCTACCCGAACTACTGTTGGGAAGTCAATGACAAAACACCCAGTCTGAGTGGGGGAGAGAGGGGAGGGGAAGGGGGAGACACAGGAGAGTGTGAGTGAGGGAGGGGATGGGGAAGAGAGACAGGGGATGTGGGGGGAGTGATGGGAGAAAGAGAGAGTAGGGAGGGAGGATAGAGAGAGGAAGGGATAGGAGGATTTAGAGAGAGCGGGAGAAGTTTCCTTCTGTATCCATCCTGTCCACCCCATTCCTCGCTACCCCGTTGTTTGTCCAATTCTCCCTCTATTTTGTCCTTCAATTCCACTGGTGATTTATACCCCCCTACCCTCTCCACTGTTCCTTTTGTCCTGTTGCGTCCTGATCTGTTTTGTGTTCTAGCTCTTCCACGAGCCTTGACTGTATACAAAAGTCATTGGTTGGCAACCATTGTACAGGCTTCACGGGCTGAATGGTCTGTTTCTGTGTTGAAGTTCCTTGGAAGGGAAGCCATCTATTATATATTATAAACCATGGTGTCTGTCCATGCGTTCGTCTGTCTCCCATTTATGGCGGCCACTTCTTGCACCCACTCCGTGGAAGTACCTCCTGTGCAGCTTCCCTTCGCAGGGCAGCTCACCGGATGACGGGATTGGGGCAAAGCCTTCGGACCCCCAATCTTTGATGATAGGAGGGACCACGGGTAACATCCCTGGGTCAGATTGCGGGAGAGTGTGTCGGAGTGGTGCTGAGGTGTCGTCCACCAGACGGCGGTCTCCTTGGTTAACCTGAGGCGGTCCCTTCGCGGTGGGTGCCTGGAATGTCCTATCCCTAAGAGAGGATGATCACCTGTCTCTGTTATCATCTGAGCTCAAGCGTTTGGACATCGGATTGCAGCTCTCTCTGAGGTTCGGAGACCGGATTGCGGCGAGATAATGGTGGGTGGTTACACCTACTATTGGTCTGGTCGCTCTGATGGTTACCATACCCAAGGAGTTGCTGTAGCTGTGTCCAATAAGCTGACCCAATGATAATTGAGTAACACCGGTCAACGAGCGTATTATGAGATTAAGGATCGTCACTCCTTAGGTGTCATTTCCCTGGTCTCTGTTTATGCTCCGACTGAGGCGAGTGATCTCACCGTGATGGATGCATTCTACGCCACGCTCGAGTCTGTGGTTGGTCAGTGCCCCAGACGAGATACACTTCTAGTCTTGGGGATTTCAATGCATCGACTGGAACTGATAGGGATGGTTATGAGGTGTGTGTTGGTCCCCATGGGTCAGGAACTATGAACCAGATAGCACTAAGTTCCTTGACTTTGCAAGAAGTCATGGACTTAGGGTGGCTGGTTCATGGTTTCAGCGCCCCACAAGCTCATCGCTGGACTTGGTATTCAACGCTGGCGGTGTGGCAAAGGAGATTGACCATGTCCTCATTGACGGTCGTTGGAAGATGATCCAGAACTGCAGGGTCTTCCGGAGTGCTCAGTTCCTCAATACTGACCACAGGCTTGTTGTAGCAACTCTAAAGCTGCACCTTAAATCCTGGAGAATGGTACCATCCCAGCCTAGGTGGATGTTGGCAGCTCAGGAATGAGAGAGTAGCTGAGGAGTTTGCGAACAGGCTGAGTGGACACTTGGGGGTCTGGGTGCTTTGGGGGATCCTGAAGAGTTGTGGAGTGCCTTCAAGACCACCGTCCTCGATGTTGCCGTGTGATGTTGGAACTCACCGCAGGGCAAAGAAGAATTTTGTCTCTCAAGGACACTGGATACCATTGACCAGAGTCGCAGGCCAGGCTGAATGGCAGAGCTGAGCTGTTCAGGGAGCTGAGGCGTAAAACTGTACGTGCACTGAGGGTGGACAAGGAGGCCTATGTGCGAGGAATCTGTGAGGGTAGAGCATCACCTGTGGACAGGTGATTCTCGTCCCGCTTACAGGGAATTCGTGCATTGCGTTCATCCAAGCCCATCCTCGGAGCACTGCAGTTAGAGCAGAGAGTGTAGGCTCTTGACAGAGGAGTCTGAAGTGAAGGCCCGCTGGGCCGGTTACTTTGAGCGGTTGTACCAGGCTGATCCCCAGCTGTCGAGTTGGACGTCAAGGGTGTTACAGTCCCTGTTGCTGACCCTCGAATCAACTGTGGTCCACCTTCGCTTGTGGAAACACGGGCTGCGGTGAACCAGTTGAAACGGGCAAAGCTCCAGGATCTGTGGCATCCATGCGAACTTCTCAGGCTGTGGAAATGCTGCACTCGTGTCGTTGCATGCAGTTTTGTGCTCTGCCTGGAACACAGGCATCATCCCAACCGATTGGAAGAGGGCCTTGTTGTTCCTCTCTGAAAGGGAAGGGTGATCGCCAAGACTGCAACAACTCACGAGGGGTGACGCTGCTCTCAGTGCCGGGCAAGGTCTTTTGCTGGATAATTCTTGATAGGGTTCGCCACCATCTGCTTGAGCACCAGCGTCCAGAGCAGTCAGGCTTTACACCAAAGAGGTCAACGATTGACCGTATCCTTGCTCTTCGTGTCCTCACCGAACGCAGACGAGAGTTTCGGCAGGGGCTGCTTGCAGCCTATGTTGATCTCTGTAAAGCGTTCGATTCAGTGAATCGGGATGTCCTCTGGAGGATTCTTGGTCTTCGTGGGGTGCCACCAAAACTGATCGATCTGATGTCTGAACTCTACCCTGGTACTGAGAGTGCTGTGAAGTGTGGTGGTACCATCTCTGACTTATTTCCAGTTGTTACTGGAGTTCGTCAGGGTGTGTACTGGCCCCCACACTTTTAGCACTTGTATGGACTGGATTTTAGGGAGGATGTCGGAGAGATCAAGCGCGGTGCATCGTTTGGGAATGTCAAGATCTCGGACCTTGATTTTGCAGATGATGCAGTCATCTTTGCGGAGACTTTAGATATCCTTTTGGGGCCCTCGAGGTGCTGAATGAGGAGTCGGAGCCGCTGGGATTACGGGTTTCTTGGTCAAAACTAAGATCCAGGCTTTCGGTGACATCTTGGATGCTGCTGCCTGTCTGTGTCTGTTTGTGGTGAGGATGTTGAGGTCGTGGAGAGATTCACTTACCTTGGCAGTGATATTCATGTCTCTGCTGGCTGTGAGTCAGAGGTCAATAGACGTCTGGGTCGGGCCTGGGGAGTCATGGATTCACTGGATCATGGGGTGTGGCGCTGCCGGTACCTGTGCGGGAGGACGAAAGTCCGAGTCTTCAGGTCCTTGGTACTTCAGTCTTGCTCTATGGATGCGAGACTTGGACTCTGACCAAGGATCTGAGACGGAGACTTAATTCCTTGGTACCAGGTCTCTTCGGAGAATCTTGGCTATCGTGGTCGCGATTTTGTGTCCAACGAGCGGTTGCTGAGAGAGACTCGGATGAGATTGTTACCTGCATAGTCCGTGAGCGTCAGTTGCGGCTGTATGGACATGTGGCTCGTTTTCCTGATGCTGATCCTGCTCACCAGATTCTCTCAGCGAGGAGTCTCATGAGTGGAGGAGGCCAGTGGGCCGACCACGTGCCTCGTTGGTTCAGCAGGTTGACCATCATCTCAAGGAGATGGGGATGGGCCTGGCATCTGCCTGGGGATGCCAGACGGAGGCCCCTGGAAGTACCGCGCGGAAAGTGGACGCAGCGACGTGCTGTTCTGGCACATGCTCCCATACCTGACCTGACCTGACTTCTTGCACTGCATTGAAAACCTCAACGTTCACTTTTGAAATGACTGGCAGGAGAATGGGCACGAGTAATGTTGATGCCAAATTTTGTTTTGCAACCAGGATATTTTGCACCCTTTTGAAACAAATCCAACCTCTGCCACTCTATGTTGCACCACCATTTTGTGGTGGACGGTATAAGTATCGCAGAGCTTTGGCTCTGCAAGAGTGCAACACAATTGATCTTTTGAAAGTCCAGGAAATATGATTTAAATTGATGGATTAATTTAAAGTTTTCCCGTCACCAAGGATGGATAATTTTGGTAACTTTTCCCGTTACTTCGGATGGGAACTCTTCCTAGTCAAAAATAACCAGATGTACTTACAGTACATAAAGCAAAAACATGCGTACGGCTTATGTGCATATATATTACATCATGGTTATAAACTGTACCTGGTATCATTCCAATTACACTGTGCCATGGAGTAACACCAAGGCCTGAGGCTTGCCGATCTGTGCTGCTTCATGCAATGGTGATGTATGATTTTATTGGGGTGGAATCGGGCCAGCTGTTTAGCCAATGGGTGTAAAACAGTGGGGTGGAGTCAGGGCAGCTGAACACTGACCCTTGTACAGTATAATATGTGATTTTTCTAAGTTTAAAAAGGGCATAACTTTGTGAAAAATTGACAAAATAACCTGAACTCGAACTTGTTCTGCAACTTATCATCTATATACAGTCAACCCCCGCTTTATCGCGGTTCACCTATCGCTCCCCCGGTTCATCGCGGGTTTTCCCTGCCTATTTAAAGTTTAAAAAAAACCCAGAAATCGAAAGAAGTTCTGAAGAAGACAAATGACAGAGAGCCAGATGGTGCTGTGAAAAAACATTTGGGACGGAATAATGTTTTAGAGATTTACAATTACCCACATCAAGATTGTGTGGCCCATTCGTGACACGTTCAGCGAGGGTGCTGTTAGAATCTGGGGCAAATAGAAATGAGCAAGGCCTTTAATTTGGGGACTACTGCAAACCATTTGGTGAAGTAATTTATCTATTATGGAAATGAAAGAGGCGGTGGAATCCTAGACCACTATAGAAGAGATCAACATCGAGTAACCAATCAGAACACCTTCATCCAAATAACGCCAGTGTAGTGATGTGATATGATGGATGGGTCAGCAGAAAACTTCAGAAATAGTGGACTTGAATAAAGTAGTCCCTGAAAGTGAGGAGTTAGTTTCACTTGGACAAGATGATGAAGACTGATGATACCCGGTTAACAGTATAGCAGAAACCTTTGTGTGCCAGAGAGAGAGAGAAGAATGGAAGAGGTGATCAGCATTGAGAATTTAGAAGTAGATGACCAAATAAAGATATATACTGTCTCAGACATCAATATATAAAAGAAGCCGGGTCCCAGCCGTGCCTGCAGGCTCCGTCCGTCCGTCAGTAATCAAGCTATAACGGTACCCCCGACACAGCGCAGCACACAGCATTGCAGCATCAAATATACACGCTGCACAGACACGCATGTGAGAAGTTCGTTTCCTTGGCATGGCTTGTGCCTAATACGAACTCAAACAGTTTGATCAAAAGAAAGCAAGAGAGAGAATTAATATTTTTGAAAATTTTTTTTTTTGAATTCCTCTTAGTTACTGTTGATATATATTCGGAAATTCAGCATCTAAAAAAGTGCTGGATGAAATCCCATGAACACTTTCGCTCCTCACTCCCTGAGTGGTATAGCCTAGCCGGAATTATTAAACCGCCTATTTATTTTTTCCCATTAACAACAACATAGTTTTTTTTTCAGCAATTACGTAAATATGGTATTTCCATCAAGCGAATCGATGGGTCTAACATTCCAGATGGGAACTAAAAGTAAATTCCTTCAGATGGTGAGCTCTGATGACCCAATGCAGTAATTTGATCTTTCATTGATGAGACCCTTCGAAGAGATCATCCCGGAATTAATTGTGGACTTACGGGAATATTTTGGATTTACCAGGTTTTATAAACCAGAGCGGTTTTTATAAACCGGAGGGATGATTTTTTTGCAGAATTGAAGAAAACATCACCGTTGAAAAATGGTTATTAAAAGCCCCAAAATAATTTAACATTGATTTCTGGTTGTTTCATTCAAAATTATAAACATGCAAAACACTGGGGAGTGGAATTTAATTGGAGGTGCTGCAAAATCCAGGGTTAAAGCCTTGGTGAACCAAAGGAACAATAAAATTTATTTCTTCAAAAACACAATTTAAAAAAAAACTCCACAAGGAGACTGGAGCAGGGATTGCAAATAGGACCTGTTTCTTTAGCGATAAAGATTCTAATGTGGTTGGAAGCTTTGAATTAATTCAAATATCTTTATTTTAGTTCACCCCGAGAGGATGCAAAAGACTATTGCAGTGCGTGTGTGTGTGTGTGTGTGTGTGTGTGATCGATGCAAAACTATACATAGAGGACTCCCTAGGAGAATATTGCCATTGCTGGACTCTGACATATAGGTCACATTTATCTATCTCTATTATTATTAAAGGTAATATATATTTATCTATTCATTTTGACATCACTTTGAGGTCTCTTCCTGAAACAGGCTCAAGAAAAAAATGGAAAGCTGCTATATCATTAAGCTCCCCATGGGGTATATCAGGGTAAAACCATTCATCATAAGGTATTCCAGCCACTAAATGAATTGAAATCCTTATCTGAAAAAATTGAAACTTCATAATCTTGTGATCTATGACTCGACGTGAGTGAAGAATTAAATTATTGACATTCATAACCCCATGCCAAGAAAACGATGTACATAATCAAAAAGGGTGATGATGATACCGGCATATGGGCCATTAATAGCAGTCGGCCATAATATTAGCGTGTTCAGTTAACGGTTGGTTTTAATTTTTTGTTAAAGACATGAACGTGTGAAGCAAATTATGTGCTCTACGAGCGTGGGTTCTACTTTTTAAAAAGATTCGTTGGTCATTGGCATTCCCTGAATTTCAGGTTGATGATCAATATATTTATTTTGTTAAAGATTATAGCTCCAAGTAGGAATAAAGATGGAATGAACTTTTTTACATTTGATTTAAACTGGCCAAACAGATTTATTACAGAATTTATTATCATCCTGTGACTTACATTGCAATTGAATCTCAGTTAGTCTGGAATGTGCTGAGCCGCCACTGAATATCCAAAAACCCTTTGCAAAATTCAATTGGAAATAAATTAAGAAAGAATAATAGATAATTAATGAAAATAATATATTATTATATCTTGAAGAGAAAGAGGTTTGAATTTCTCATAATATGAATAAATATTATTGATTAAATAATGGAGGAAAGATAAAATGAATATAATTTAAAATATTCATTCAACGTGCTACTGCAGTGCATCTCCCAACCTAATCTAACCTAACCATAGATTGTATATGCCTCGTCTTTATTTCAATTGTTGTCAAAATATGTTTTGGAGGAATTTTACATGTGTTTCAATTGGAATGTTTTTGTTCCGGTGTTATTAATTTGAAATAAGCTGAGAAGGAAATGCTTTACCAATTTTTATTTTTTTAAATTGCACAGGCAGGAGAGAGCTCGTTTATGAAACGAGGAAATAAAAAGTACAAGAAAGTTCCTGTTGGATGGATTGTCAATTTTGCTTGACTGTCAGGCACAGATAAAAATATTAGTCTCCAACTCCCTCTGCGCATTGCATTGTGAAAATAAAGACAAAAGAACAGTCAAAACGGCAAACTTGTCTTCTATTCATGTTCCGATTCGGGTTCAAAATGTAACATTCAATCTAAATTAAGTTTTTCCTCGATCATAAACTATTAAAGTTATGACAACGGACATGAATCAAATTGCTTAACCCCGCTTTCGCATCAACGCGCGTGGAGTAATAACAGAAATTTAAACATTGGATATATAATTGCTCACTATCTATGCACTGTTAAATTAATTTAACACATCCTGTGGATGACTATAGTTTTACACTCTTATTCAAAAAAAGTGCATTTCAATGCATATTTGTTCAATTAAAGTCTTCTGATTCTGAATTCCACAGCGATCATAAGCACAGTTTTGCATTTGTGAAAAAATTCCTCACCCTGGTCATCACAAGGAACGCCAGCGGGTATAGTCTTCGCATACAAATCGAATTTTGCCTGCAATGAGGCTACTTGGGAAAATCTTAATGCCAGAGAAGGGGCAGTTCCAAGGCAAACAACCAAAACAAACCTGAAAAAGGAGATATTCAATTCCACACCCTTTAAAGCAAAAAATACCTTCTTTAGTCACCCACTCAGGCAAAAGTTTCAAAGAATGCTATTTCATAATGCAAAAGTGGAGATATTTAAAAGAAATTCTGTGCAGCTCAGTAATGATGCCCAGATAGAAGCAATATAACTTGTTTTGAGAATCTAGATAGAGATTTACAAAATGAGCTCAAATTGAAAAGAATATTAAAAATCTGTTTTATCCAACATGTAAATATATATGGACAAAGAAAACTCGCTCATGAAGAATTACCGTTAGAAAATACCACTTTCACCAGAATGCAAAGTAACAACACACTATCAAGCAGTTTATAGAGGACTCGGTGCAATAAAATCAAGAAGAAGTAAATAAAAATAAAAGGAAATAACTAATGAAGTGAACCATGAGTGCGGAATCGGGAAGCATGACAGGGCATTAAGAGATAACGCTTCTCTGGCACTGCGTGTATTTCTTCCATGAGATGGATCTTCCAGTGAAGGCGGCCGCTGTAGAGAGTGAAGAGGATCATTACTTTGCTCTCCATTATCAGACATGTGCAGCCACTCAGAGGAGTTAAAGAGTGCATAGCGATCAGCTTGCTGACTCCCATCGCTGGCGGCTCAGCATACTAAAAAAAAAACGTCGTGGGAGCAGATTCCAGCATTCAGTAGTGCAAAATTGTTAGCGCCCAAAGCTTTATTTTCAAAACTACCTGCCACAGAAGACTCAAAGCAGCACTCATTTCGATGTTGAATTTCAATCGAGAATAAACAACACCGCGCACAAATTTACTTCATTTCTTTGTTCATACCCAAAAACAGCCTCAAATTCTAACAAGAGGCATGCATGGTGGCAGCAAACATCCAGTTGTGTTGATTGACAGGTCATTGAACAATGTCAGCAATGCCAAAAACATTAAATTTTCTGCAGATGCATTTGCTTGCAGTGGGTCGAGGATAGACAACTTTCTCCCGACACTACCAAGCGGACTGACGAGACAGCTCTAAAAATTGCCTTTCAAATGACCACCCAGTGACACATTCATCATCAAAGTAACCACAATATTCAAGCTGAATCCGCTCATTCTTCCTGATGAAACTCGGAAAAGAGTCACCAAATTGGCCTTAGACCAATTTCAAAGAAGAGGAAATATAAAAGAAACGAAAAAGAAAAAAAAAATCAAACGGAAGAAAATAATATATATTGACAACATCATGAAGCACATGATAAAAAAGAGTGCCTGGTGTTAGAATTTTTTCAACCAAAACAGTTCAAGACTCAGTGCGCAGTCTTTGATCAAAAACAAGATAGCAAGTCCTCAGAGGAGACACCATTGAAAAGGGTGTAGATTCACAACATACTGGTATTATGCACCACATTTGAAGAAGGCAAAAGGTTATCCTAAACTATAATTCACAGACCGTGTGTTTGAGTGTTTGGTGTTTGACACGCTGCCTCCTGGGCTGATACATCCATATCCGCTCACAATCACATGACCCCAATTGAATGTATTGGAGTGTTCTTTTTTTGCCAGTGGTCTTGGAGGGAGTGGAGGGGGAGGGGAAGATGTAAAAATTATCTATGTTAAAATGTGTATCATGTAGTGCACGCTCCAGGTGGGGAAGGGTATTACAAGTTTTCACCATATAATACAGTATTTGTGTCCCACGGTTTCTCGTGCAGAGGGGGTGGTTAAATTAGAAGCAGAAGGATGTTTCCCTCAGCATGAACCAGCCTTTTAATTTTTTCGCTCCACAGAATTGTCAGTTGCCTATCCACCTGCCAAAATAAATAGTGACAGAAGGAATGTGTTGCACGCTTAGAACCAGATCGCCCGTCGGCCGTACTTGCTTGTGTAAAATAAAACATAATCATGTTAGTATTCAATCAGGGCGATACACAAGAAACCAAGAAAAAAGATAATTCAGAGATGCTGACCCTCGCAAGGACCTTTTGGCAAGTAACATTGTGTAGTTTTGCGTGTTGTATTATTGTGGCGTGTACTGGTGTGTTACGTAATTAATGAGACATAATAGAACTGCTGCAATGATGACCGGGTACCAAGACGCCCCGCTTGAGCCAACACCGCTTTGATTGACACACATGACCCTGCCCCATGGAAACATTTCTTATTATTCAACTGAATAAAAATGGGATTGAAATAAATTCAATTCCAAATCAAATGGGAAAGAACAAATAGACATTCTGCATGGAGTAATCAAGAAGGAACACAAGCAAGCAAAAGCAATGATGAAAGTAATCAGGGAGAACCTGGATAGGAGTCACATTTCAGCTACTACACCTCTACCCTCAAACCCATCCAGGCCCGAACCAAAGTGAGCCATAGTTAAAAAAAAAAAAACATACTAATTCTCTATTATAATTACCAAGCTTGGCACATAAAAATTCGGCTCGCCGTCACACCGATCCCTATTGAAAATTGCATGTGCCACGTAGCGACATGCCGACAATTTTGGGAAGTCTTGGCGTTCCATATACACTTGCATTTTCGCACAATGCGTATTTTTCATTCCCCGTGTACGGTCTGTCGTCTGTACCAAGCTATTAATGTACTGCTATCCCGTTGCATGTGCACGGTATCGCTAAATTTTAAAATTCAAAAATAACCCAGATAAAAAACGTAAATAATTCTGGCATGCCAAGACCGGTTTCCATCAAGTCGAAATTTAAAACATTATTCCCATCACGACTAGGTATAATTCTGAAGTATACATTGATTATTAAGTGGTTTCCAGAAAAAACAATATTTAATATTTTTCATCAAACCAATCGCTGCGAAACCATGTTACTTATCAATATTCATCAAACCAACTTGTACACCTATGCCTTGAGGAAACATTTGTGTGAAGTTCCCCTCGATCAGTCCAAGCTGTTCTGGAGAAAGATTTTTTATAGGTTTGGGGGTAAATCCAATGTGGCTGCCAAAAACCATTGACCTATGATGTCATATGCTGTGAACTTTTTGTCCACATGGAGAGTCGGTCATATGCATAAAGTTGTGCTCGATATGTTCACCACTTCAGAAGAAAGAAGATTTTCAAAGGTTTTTTTTTTAGTGCAATATGGCTGCAGAATAATGTGACCGATAAACATGATCTAATTTTCCTGTGACCATTATATCCTAGACTGATCCTCAAAAAATGTCATGCTGATCAGAGTAGCATTCTACATATGCAAATTATGACCGTTCATAACAAAGGACTATGATGGCATAAAAAATCCCACTTATTCCCCATCAAGTATACTGCCAATTGCCAAGTTTCAATGTTTTCCTTGTTGCGGTTTCAGAGAACAGAATTCCAATAGTTTTTCTGTTTTTCCACCATGGCTTGCCACACCATGTGACCTCTCATTCATCGAATAATTACTAAAACTCTCAATCTTATGTGTCATATGTTCCATGAAATACAGCCAAAACGGTACCGAGAGCCAAACATTCAGGGCCCCACTCTACTTCACCATTACGCTGCGAGTGGCAGTATCAAGTTTACGTTCAAAATCGGGCATGACAAAAATTTTTAAAAAATCAATTCTCGATTCAGTGAAGTACTCTTCGGGATTATTTGATCAATGCAAACAACCTCAGTGGTATTGCTTCGCTGGAGCCTATCTTCTTTTTTTTTTTTGTTTGAAATTATTTTTTATAACCTGCTGTCACAACGGGAATCCAAGGTCATCTGTGGGTTTCACAAAAAAACATTCTAGTAGTATTCGTTTCCTATATGAAAATTTGTTCTCAACCGACAAGAGGTTGGGGAGAAAAAACACTAAAGTTTATGTGAGACAAAACAAATTACAAACAAACTAGCTAGAAGGCGCACTCCAGGTGGAGCGTATACCCTCCGCCACGTAATGCCTGATCCACGGAGCATACAGGCCCAAGTATTTTTTGATATCATGCTCTGCAAGATATATCGTTTTTACTCTCTCTCCAAATGTGAAAATCACCTTTTAAAATTAAAGCTCGTCTCAAGATCTTCACCAAAATTGAATTAATTTCCATTGTCACACCATCCATCGTGCCACCATAGTTTCATCCAATCCGTCAAAAACTTTGAGATATCAATGCCTATATATCCTTTGGCACTGATGTTCAAGGTGAAGAATCATTTAAACATTCTAGTCGCGGACCGGATCCGGATTCACCAAAACCGAACCAGTCGTCCTTGTCACACACCAGAACCGGCCAATAAAGCCATCCGATCCGTACAGAAACAGACAAAGACAGGGAAAGCGGTGAAAACATAACCCCTTCACCGTTCAGTGGCGGTTCCGGATTTTCTCACCGAGTGCCCTTCATCACATGTTACCTCCACAAATGCAACAAGATGTTTCCTCAAACCCCTTCACAGGATGGTGACCCAACACAGTCACCAGATATGCCTGTGTTGGCTTAATGTTAGGGTGAGGGCTTGATCCAATCTAAGTTCAAAATCCCACTGACTGTTCGAATCTAATACAGTGGGGTGACCTCCTGTCTCCTCGAGGTCAGCAAAAATGAGTGCCGCATTGCTGGTATCCTTTTGGCCATGGGACAACCCGTCCATGATTGTAGCCCAATAGCCAAGGAGACTGCTCTGGCAGTTACCACTGCTCCTGCACGAGCTGTCCCAATGGATGGATGATTCACAGATGTAACCTCTCACACATTCACATGTTACCCATTAGCTCTGTTATCAGCCTGGATTCCCCATTATCCTCCCATCCCTCTTCCTGGGCGTACTCTTCACCGCCACTAACAACAATAAATGCCTTTCAGGAACTTGTCACACGAGGATTGAGAATCGAAAATGACGGTTGATGCAAGTTTCCCCCCAATCGACATTTGAATTTTGCGTTCTCATTGTTCATGGGACTCGCATAGTACGTCACGGTCTCCTACATCATTATGTCCTGTCCCATTCCCTCTACTTGAATCATGGATCGACTTCCCACGACTTGGTGGCTTGTTAAGGAGGCTATTTCGCACATAATGACCCCGAAACTTTGGTTTAAGTTTAGTATCCTTAAATGTACCGAATAGCCTCCGTACTAAACCTGTAATGATCAGTTTTGTCTGTGTCTGTACATAAACCGCTGTCCACGTTAATAAGGCATTAGCACCTTAGCACCCC
The DNA here is from genome assembly GCA_035128595.1 of Eptatretus atami. NCBI lineage: Eukaryota > Metazoa > Chordata > Myxini > Myxiniformes > Myxinidae > Eptatretus > Eptatretus atami. Next base: position 81,595,797 of record CM068954.1, on the reverse strand, counting down.
GGATAGGCGAAAATATTTAGCATTTGCTGTATTGCTGCCACTAACAAGATGCAAAGGCTATCAAACAGGGAACTATAGTTTCCAGAGGCCGGTCATTACATCTGCAGTTGCATTTCTCTGAGCGCCTCCTGCTCATTCAAACAGCTGTGCTGGAGAGTGAGATGGAGGAATCCTAGCTTAGTGATGTGCTCCAGTCAGATAGAACAATTCAAAATGGTATCGTGAGGGTAACCCTCAACGCTTTTCTGAGCCCCTGCTTGAATTAGTCTTGTTACTGCATGCTCAGACTGTCCATTTAGATTGAGGATGTGTAGACTGGAGGTCAGTAACCTTGAACCCCCCATTCCTGGGGAAACTTTCCTGAGCTCAGGACTGGCAGCAATGGCATGCTATCTCAAAATAATTCCGGTATGCCATGTCTAGCGAACACGGACTTCAGAGTTTCAACGACGTGCTTTCAGTGAGCCCCACAAATGCTTATGACCTCAGGATGCTTGGAGAAAACGAATCCCACAATCAGGAGGTAAATTGCTTTCCGGGCAAAGTAGCGAAAATGTCAAACTCCCACTTTCTGCCATGGCCCCAGGGGAAAGATCATGTAGCAAAAAGTGGCTCTTTAATGTTAGCTGGTCTGAAACTTGGCACAAGTTTGAAACACTTGCGCAACCAGACTTTGTATATTCTGAGTGATACTTCGTCCAAAATCTACTTGCCGCTGCCTGACTTCCATTCCTCTTGCCCAAAATGGCCTTTTGCGTTATTTGCCGCAGAATATCAAGCGGTGTGCTGCAGGAATTACCAAACACTCACCAACAAAAAACCATGCTATTTGCCGTGTGCAGCTCATCCCTTGAATGCCAGAATGTCTGATTGGACAGGCACAGGTTTGGCTTGGTGCAATTGGCCAGTAATGTAAATCGGTTGTCATCGCAGTAGGCACCACGAAACATGGTCCAGCTTGCTCTGCTGACTTGCAGATGGTCATTAGCTGATGTTACCCTCAACTGCATAATCCTCGAACCATTACATCGGGACTGAGCTGATCGTTGCCTGACAAAGTTCTTGGAATTACAGCAAGCTTCCCCAGGAATGTATTACAAACCACATAATAAGCATAAGTCAAAGACATCAACTGAAGGCCTTTGGTGAAGCTCTGTACAGTAGGTTTCATTGACAATGTCAACGGCAGAGTTTGATGGTCAGTCTGCACCAGTCATTGAATCTGTTTGACATACTTGATGAAACTTCTCCCAAGGCGGAATACACCCAGGACATCTCGTTCTCATTGGCATAGTTCTCCTCAGCAGACAGACAGAAATGTGGAAGCATAGCAACCACCCCATCCTGCAAGCAGACAGAGGCCGCAAGCCGGTTGATGATGCGTCAGCTTGCCACAACAGCTGTTTCTGAATGGGTCAAATAATTTTGAGCATCGGTGCAGACGATATGGCTTGTTTCAGCTTACAATGCCGCTGGCCTGCTCTGGCTGCCATTTGCAAATATGAATCTTTCTTCAGCAAAATGCCAAAGTGGGTTGTGATACTGACAAGTCGAGGAATGAAAGGCGATAAAATTAATTGATCACGCCCAGCGCACGCCTGTAAATCAGCCTTTGTTTGTGGGCGATGGCATATCCGCGATTTGCTTGACCTTTACCCGCTCTTGCCTTCAAGCCACAGCAGAGACAACGTGTCCATATAAAACACTACCTCTGATACCTTCCATTGGATCTGGCTGAGCGGTTAGATTTTCACTCCACTACTCATGGCCCAGTCAAGGGTCCTTTCACACTGTCTCTGTGCTGAGCTCATCAGTGCCCGGCAAATGATCATATGTCAGCGATAACGTGTCCACCTTCAATATCTCCAAATGTACCACTCATTTCAATTCTGCAGCACCTCACTTGGAGAGAACAAAGGGCCAAATGCATTCTGTTCAAACAAAACGCCCGAATGGGTATTGAAAGCACACTTCAAAGCACTGTCCGAATTCAAGCACACTTGCCAGAACAAAATCTTTCTGATCAAAGATTGAGGAAAAAATCAAATTTTTACATCCCAGTTGGCTTGATTACATCATTCAGTGGTTGCATCTGGTGATGCTCATGCTTACAAGCAGTATTTAAGCTTACGGGGTCGAGGTACAACCTCAATGACTTGTCCTTTTTTTTCGATGATACACCAAATTATGTACCCAATCCGAGTAGCATCAACCCGACGATACTATGCCCCTTCGCCAACCATGTCAGAGAGTTTCTCTTTGGAGGCGTACATGTAACTATGGGTACTCTTCCTGTGGAGCGCTCTCCAACTGGAGAAGAAACTCCATCTTTTATTCGGATGGGTATGGGCCAAACAAAACCTACCCAAAACATACAAACACACTCGTAATCAGCATTGACTTTGCTTAGCTGAGTGGTTGTGGTGAGCAGGAACCAAGAACATACACTTACATAGCCTTTATTAGCATCTAGATTGAAGAAGATCCAGGGCAGCACTGCTTGTAACCCCCAAAATCGGAGGTGCTTGTAGGTGTCAAAACAATGTAGAACTCAATTTAATTCACCTCTTTGGTTGCCTGCTTTGCAAATTAAGTTCAGTCTTGACTTTGCGGTCACCTCATGTCCCCCATTGCAGTCCAAGCTACGAAGATTCCCGGACCTCTCGGCTCGTTGGTAACTTGTTGTTGAAAGAGGACAAAAGCATAACACATGTCTTGGCACAATCAGCAGCCAAGTTGACCTTCATTTTAGCTCCTTTTATTGATTGCATACATAGCAGTTCTAAAACTGGTGCTGCCAAATCAAGGCTGGACAATGCACAGTCGATTCAATTTTGTTGAACCGAATCGCCCATCTCTGTGTGTCCATGCAAACAAAAGAGTGTGATAGACTGCCTGGTTGGCCTCTACATAACTCTTGAAATGACCCTTCCGGTAATATTTTGTTACATTCTCGCAAATTGGCAGGGCAGTCATGGTCGCCTTCCCCGCTAGTTATCCACATCTAGGCAAACATTCCTGTTGATCCACAGCACCATTGCGTTACGTGGGGATTCCCCCCCACAAGCATCACATAGAGTAAACACCACGCCATATAGAGCGAGCCACCACGTCCTGAAAACCTCTGACCTTCTGCGCGCAGCTCGTTTACCTCCCAGGCAAACATCTTGCACATTTCACTGCATTTGTTGTGCGGGTGCGTCGGTGGGCTCGCATATATCCCACCAGCTCTGCAATTCCACGTCCTTTTCACGTTAAAAGATTTCTTGATCTGCATACGGGACATTCTGAAAACAATTTTACCGAATTCTATGTTATCCACTTCAACAAACTCAACATGAATCGGCCAAACGTTCGTAGATCCATCAGGTAATGGCTAACATGAATGTCCATCCTGCTGTTTGGTTCCCAGAAGGTTGTGCCGTTATATTCCCGGTTCTTCCGAGGTTGCAGAATTCATTGAACTGTTTTATCACCTCTGACAGTACCTTACTGTCTGACGTGGGGTGGAATAGAAACTGTTGTAAACCTCAGATTGCCTCCACCCCCATCACCAGTGTTCGTAATGGCGACTTTTCTGACTCTCCCTCATGAAGGCCTGCCCCCTGGACGCCTCTAAAAAAACAGCATCAAAATTCCTGGACCAGCAGTGTCAGTTTCCTCACTAAGGTCCATGGCGTCCCAAAGAGGGTATAGTGGTGGCTTGAAAAGCCTCGATAGTTTCCGTGAAATCAATGATTTACGGCCACCGCATGCCCACCATGTATGATCAGACCAGCACGCAGGCATCCAAACAATGGCTTTAATAATTAAAATTAATTCCCAGAATGGAAAATGACATTGAGTTCCAGTAATGCCAGATCTACAAGATCTAACAGCAAAAACCCACAACACCAACCCCACAAAACCCGCATCCGGCGCCATTTTTTTTTTCAGGGTTTCTCGATCCTCGTCATGTGGACAATTCCCGAAAGGGATTTATTGTTGTTCGTGGCGGTTGCAGAGCACGACAAAGAGAAAAGAAGGAAAGCCTAAAGGGATCCAGGTGAAAGCACCATCAAGGGGTTAAATATTGTTAAAAACACATTCATTTACCAGAGTGGGTCAATGTGGAGGAGGCCCTAATCACAGGTGTTTGCGCCGTTATGCCCCGATCCAGAGGCTGGGGTTTGAATTCCATCAGTGTGTTTGATTGAAGACAGTCACTTGGATTGAGGTTCCTCTTCATGCCCAATTATATGATTGAGGCCAAATGACTGGTTCAATTTATACTTAAAATTCAAAACACCCATGAGTCTTCAATGCCACGAACTGGAATATACTCCACCTTAATCTTTTTTTTTATAGATAAACCTAATTAATTAATGTGAAGTGACCTTTTGGGGTGTTCGTTTTTATTACGTCATGCCACGTCCCAATTCCGTGTCTCATTCAATTGGGTTTAAATTCTTTAATTTCACGATAGCTGATATTCACGAACCCATGACAACCGATCAGCTCAAAATAATTTTAACTGGTCCTTTGGTAGTTTACTAGTAAGGGGAAACTTATAGGGGAATTTGGAAAATATATATAATTATAAAAAAATTTTAAAAAAATAAATTTTTTATAAATAATTAAAAAAAATAAATAAAAAAAATAAAAAAATAAAATTAATAATAATTAATTTTAAATATTAAAAATAAATATAATTTAAATTAATTAAAATTAATAAATTAATTTTTTATATTAATTTAAATAAATTTAAATCATTATTTAATAAAAAAATAAAAATATATAAATTATATATCTAAAAAATAAAAATAAAAATTTTATAATATTTAAATAAAAAAATAAATATTTAAATTTTATAAATTAATTTTTATTTAAATAAATAAATAAAATTTTACATTTAATTTATTATAAAATATTTAAATATTAAATAAAATAATATAAAAATATATAAAAATTAAAAATTTAATTTTTAAATATTAAAATTTATTATTTAAAAATATTTTTATTAATAATTGAAAATTAAAATTAATAAAAAATTTATTTTAAAAAATATAAATAAAAAATAAATATAAAAAATATAAATTAAATATAAGTAAATAAAATAAAATAAAAAAATTAAATTTATAAATAATTTTATAATTAAAATATTTAAAATATTTTAATTATAATATATAAAATTATAAAAAATAATAAAAATAAAATTATAAAAAATAAAATAAATAATAATAATTAAATTAAAAAATTAAATTAAATATATAAAATTTTAAATTTAAAATAAATTAATTATTTTATATTTAAAAAAAAAAATAAATTTAATAATTATAAAATTTTTAAATAAAAAAATAAATTAATAAAAAAAATTAATTATAAATTTTAACAAAATATTAATTAAAATAATAAAAATTATAAAAAATAAATTAAAATTAAATTTTTAATTAAAAAAAATAAAAAAAATTATAAAAATAAAATATAAAAAAAAAAAAAATTTAAAAAAAAATAAAATATTTAAAATATATTTATAATAATATAAATATTTTTAAATCAAAATAAAAATTAAAAAAATAAATAAAATTAAAAAAAAAAAAAAAAATTTAAATTTAAAATAAATTAAAAATTTTTAAATTTTTTTTTTAAAAATAAAATAAAATTTTAATTTTAAAATTTATATAAAATAAAATTATATAAAAATTATTTAAAAAAATTATATATTTAAAAAATAATATTAGAATTATAATTTAAAATTTTAAAAATTTTATAAAAATATTAAATATTATATTAATAAAAATTTTTTTTAATTTAAAAATATTTAATCACAAAAAAAAAAAAATTAAATTAAATTAAAAAAATATTTTATATTATATTTTAAAAAAATTAAAATTACAATAATTTAAATAAAAATTAATTAATATTAATAATTAAATTTTAATTTATAATTAAAAATTTTATTATTTATAAAAAGATTAAAAAAAAAAATTTAAATTAAAAATATTAATAAATTATTATTTAAAAAATAATATATAAAAATTAAAAAAAAATTTATTAAAATTAATAATTTAAAATAAAATAAATTTATATTTTAAATTAATATAATTAATAAATAAAATATAATTTAAAATTATAAAATAATATAATATAATATTTAAAAATTTTTATTTAAAATTATTATATTAAATATAAATAAAAATTATTAAAATTATTTTTATTAAATTTAAAATTTATTAAAATCTTTATAAATAATCAATGAAATTTATTTTAATAATTAATTATATTTTAATTTAAATTTTAAATATTTATATAAAAAAATAATAATTATAAATTATATTAAATTTAATATTTAATAAATTTATTTATTTACTTTTTTAAAATAAAAAATTAAAAAATTATATTTTTTAAATTAAATTATTTAAAAATTTAAATTTTATTTTAATATTAAAAATTTTAAAAAATATAATTAATTATTTATTTATAATTAAAATTTTTAAAATTTAATAATTATATCTAATACTTATTTATTATAAAATTTTATTAATAATATACATTAAAATTTTTTATACTTTATATATTAATATAATACTTATTTTTATCTTATATATTAAATAATATTTTATTTTTTTAATTATTATTAAAAAAAAATATATTTTATTTAAATAATAAATTTTAATTATTATATAATTTATAAAAAAATTTTAATATCTTAATTTATTTTTTTTTTATTTAATAAAAAAAATATTAAAAAAATATTTTTTAATTTTAAAATTTATTATTTAAATTAATATTTATATAATATTTTATATAATTTTATATATTTTATTAATATTTATTTTATAATAATTTATTTTATATATATAAATATTTTAATTTATAAAAAATATAAAAAATTATTTTAATTATATAAATTAATAATTTTTAAATATTAAATAAATTTTTTTTTAATTATACTATTTTATTATATAAATTATTAATATTTTATTTAATTAATAATTTTTAATTAATTACTTAATTTTAAATAATAATATATAAAACTAATTTAAAATTAATTTATTTATAAATATATAAAAAAATTATTTTTAATTATAAAAAAATTTTTAATATTTAATAAATTATATTTTTATATTTATAATAATTTATAAAAATATTATTTTAATTTATATATATTTATTAATATATAAAATAAATAAATTATTTTATTAATAATTATATTCAAAATTTTATTAAAAATTTTATTAAATTGAATTTATATTTTTTTAAATATTTTAATCTATTAATAAATTTTTTTTAATTATCTATTTTTTAATAATTATAATTATATATACATTTTTTTTAAATATTATATCTAAAATATATTTATCTATTAAATTAAAAATTTATATATTTTATTATTTATATAAATTTAATTTTAAATAAATAAATTTTTTAAATTTTATAATTAACTCAATACGTATAAAAATATAAATTATTTACAAGTAATTATAACGCGTGTGCTCTACCAGTACACAACGGACGAAAAAGTTTACCTGTGATTCGATTTTCTACTGTTATTTCTTCCAAAGCCACGATGCCGGCCCAAAACGCTGCACGCTTCTAAGGCTTCTGGCAAGGAACGAAGCGCCGAGGAGGTCTGACGCTCCAGTGAGAAGGTTAAGGTGCTCGATATGAGCCTTTTGGGGGGAAGAAAAAAAAAGGGTTTTCCGGTTGGCGAGAGCTCGTCCCAGCACATCAAAACCGACCAGACCAGACGAGTCGTATCTCAGCACCTCAAACCAATCAACTGCCAAACCGACCAGACCAGACAAGTCTAAATCTCCAGCACCTTCAAACCCAATCACTGCCAAACGACCCAGACAGACGAGTCTTATCTCCGGCACCTTCAAAAC
>CM068954.1:81558316-81579330 GCA_035128595.1 Eptatretus atami | reverse complement strand
TATCCACTTTCTCTTCCAACACCGCTGTTATTTTTATCCGTCACTTCTTCCTTACCTGTCTTCATTGCGTCCAAAACACTTCCACACTTTCTTTCAAGTATCCAACCTTAATTTTTCGTGCGTAAACAAATGAAGCTAGGGAGGCGTGGTTTGGGCACATATGTAGGCAATCCTAATCCGTATGCGTGAATATTTTCCCGCCTGCAGAAGCTGTCAGTCGCCGACAGACCGCCGATGAGTGAGGAAGTGTAAGTGAGCGCCGTCCGATTTTCGTTTTTGACAAAATGACGGATCACTGTGGTCTCATCGCCAGTGATCACTGTGTTGAAGAAGTTGGGATTGTGTTCACAGTCTCCAGCATGTCCTGTGCGATCTCCAAACGGAGTTGCTTCTGCTCGATCGTTAGCAGCTTTGGCATGAACTTCGCTGAGATTCTCCTTAAGGCCTGTCACACCTTGACGATTTAGCCAACGTATGCCTGACGTGTGCAAAATTGGGCTAAAACGCCGGCACACGTCGAATACGTTATGGGTAAGTTTGTATACGTTAAGAGCATGCTGGCATACGTCGTAGTACGCTGGCATACGTGTAGAATGCTGGCATACGTCGTAGTATGCTGGCCAACGTCGTAGTTCGCCGAGCTGTTAGCACAAATTTTCCATGCTTGAAATTTCTCACGTATGCCGCGTATGACTCACATGTTCCGCATTAATGCTGGCCATAAGTTGTAGGCATGTTACGCGATCGTTGACACACGTTACTTGTAAGTTACTTATAAGTCGAAATACGTCGAGGTAATGTCTAGCGTACCGAAACTTATTTCTAACCTATGAGTAACGTGCTTTGAACCTATGTGTAATATATCTCCACGCATATTGACGTATGTAGACGTATTTGACGCTTCCGGACGACCACAGAACTTACTGAACGTGTTTATAACTTACAGCTACCGTATAATGGCGTATTGGCAGCATTTAGGGGAATTGGTATATAAAAATGGGGTTCACAGGAGAAAACCCGTCAGTGTTCCAGACTCCATGGTGAGCAATGGTCCATGTCATCCGAGAGATGGAGGATCCGGCAAGGCTGAGACGAGAATCGGATAAACTCAGACAGGGGATGACGGAAATAAAGAAAGGACAAGGGATATTAAAAGTGGAGATTGGGAAAAACACGAATGCAATACAAAATTTAAAACAAAGCCAGCAGGAAACAAAGGGGGAATTGGGGCCGTAAAGGAAGAGTGTAAAATGAGACACGAAGAAATGACGAAAATGGTTAAGGAGATGGGACGGAAGGTTGAGACAAAGAACCAGGAAATGGGGAAGCGATTAAAGAAACACGAGGACGAGACAAAGGAGTGTTTTAGCATAGCAAAGGGGGATAGAATGGGTGAAGAACGAATTACATAAAGTAAAAGAGGAGCAAACACAAATAGAGGGGAAGGTAAGGGACATTGAGGTGGTGGTTGTGGAGTGTCTTGAGACCCGATGTAAGGAAGGTCTCGGGGTCAGAATGGTCTCCTTTAGGAACAGAGGGAGAGAATACGCTCCCTCGAGGCAGACCGTGACCAGGTGAGTCCAGTGAATGTAAGGCTGTGTGGGGTGAAGCAGGCGCATGATGCGAAAGGGTACATGCCAAGTTTGGGGGGGGCAGAGGCTCCGGGGTCTCTTGGGCTAACACAAGCCCCCATTGTGATTGTGCCGGAGTATGTGCAGAGTGTGAGTAATATGGCACGGTCGAGTACACAAGACGGTGCTGGGCGCGCATCGACCCAGACGCGGTTGACGAATTGTCCGGGCGAGTGGCTTGGGCTCCGCGGGGGTCGAGCACCACTGGAATCCGGAGGGTCAGCCCCTGCATTTGTCCCTCAAGAACTGGTGAGTGGGGCTAGGAACCCAGGAGGCCGGACGGTGCCGCTAGCTCCGTACGACAGGAAGACCGACCTGAGGGTGTATTTGGCCCAATTTGACCACGTGGCCAGGGGTAATGGCTGGAGCACGGACGAGAGTGGGATCCATCTCATGGCAGTACTGCACGGCGCGGCGGCTGAGGTCCTGATCACTATGCCCCTGGGAGCAATGACATTGGCAGGCCTCCGCTCGGTCCCAAGTAATCAATTCGGAATAGAACAGCAGAGCGAGCTTGTTAAAGCTCAGCTCAGTGGGTGAAAACGGCAACCTCATGAGAAAATGGGGAAATTGGCTTATGACATTCGCTGCGCAGTGGGGATCGCGCATGCGAACATGGCAGCACCCCACCAGGAAGACCTTGCCGTGGACTATTTTATCCAGGCTCTTGCGGGCACCGACAACGGGGCCCTGCTAACCACATTTCGGCCGGAAAACCTCCAGAAGGCGGCTGACACTGCCGCCCGATGCGAGGCAGCGAAGCCGCCAGCCAGAGGGTCCGAGCGCCATGCAATAACTGTCCGGCAGGTTGGTCCCGTGGACAGCCGCGAGCCTGGAGCCGGGACTGGTCTTGGCACATGAGCGGAGCTGGAGGGAATGGTCCGGGACATGGTCGACCGCCGGTTGGAAGGGTCTGGACTATGGCAAATGGCTCGCAGGAGGACACCTGGTGGGCTATTGGTAAATACCCAAATTCGGAACAAAGGGTGGTGCAATTTGGAACATCGGAGGCATGAACCGTACCTGGTTAAGTACTATAACTGTGGACGAGTAGGCCACCTGGCACGGGAGTGCAGGGCCCCGCACAGGGAGAGACCCCAACCCACCAGACCACCAACTCCGCCCCGGGCAGACCGGACTAGCCGGTCCCCAACACCCCCTCGCCACTCCCCGGGGTAAAGGAGCATTAGTTAGGGGAAGGGTTAGCGTTGATAGAACCGGCTCCATGGGGGGGGGGGGGGCATGAGCAGTCCTCCATGGGGCCTGGTAACATCAGTTAGGGGAATTTAGGTTAGAATTTAGAAATGGATTGGAGACAAGGACAGACATGGAATGTGTAGTAGGGACCTAGATTAGCTACGTAGAGTTAGATGGAACGTGCATCAGAATAAGGGATGATGGGAAGCACGAGTTATTTAGTGGACATAGTTATTAGAGTGTTGGAGTGAATTGAAAAAAATATATATGATAAGTGAATGTGGGTCAGCGGGCCCGAGTGTGAATGGAGTGAATGTGGAATGCATGGTGCGAATGAATGATTGGGGGGAGGAGTGAATCCAACCCAAGGGAACCCGGGGTTAGTGTAATAATAGTTAGTGGGTTAGTTAAATTAACCAAAAGGATTTCATTGGTTGTTGATGTTCAACGAAGGCACGAAACCTTTTGTAGGGTGCAGGAGACTATTGACCGGCTGGGGGCGTGGCTGGTGAAATATGCGTATCGAGTAGAGGGCACCCCGGGCACCGAAGTAGTCAGCCAGAGTAGGCCATGGGTCCAAGCAACCGAGTTAGTGTAATGGGCACGGGTACCCAGGGGAAAGGGACCCGGAGCGCCAAAATGACACGTGTGCATTGACGGGGAAATGCCAGGAAGGGCATTCCCAACGTTCATAGGCTCGGAGACAGCCTCAGAGATTAAGACTCGGGGGTGCCAAAGATTGAGTTCGGCAGGTGGGTAAAACCTGCCAGTGGAGCCACGCTGCCCAGCCACGAAATTGTGCGAGAGCATGGGCGAAAATTTGCGGGCCAGGCCCAAATTAATAACGAACACCAACACAGGCGACAGGAATCGTGGTTTGATGGGAACAATTAGTTTAAAGAGACAGGCGTGTTGAAAAGCCCCGGGGATAGATTAAAGTTTAATAAATAATAAACTGATATCACATCGAAACTGATATCCCAAAGTGAAACTGATGTTGAAAAGTGAAATTGAAATGACTGATCAATGGATCATCGAATGGGAAACCAAAATGAAATGCTGTGAGAACTACTGAATGGAAATTGCAGAAAGCAAAGCTGTGGAGAGTATAGAGAGAGGGGGCAGGGTGAGGACTGAAGAAGCGATGTGGAGAGGGATTGATGCCTGTAGGTGGTCGGTTGGCATGGAAAGAACTTTCATGATCTTCCATCAGGAGGTAGGCCCAAAACGTGCCTAAATTAGTTTCCCAGCCGAGCTTTCATAATATCACCCTCACTCCCAATCAGTACTTCGGAGGTACACCAAGCATGGATTGGAAATCTTTGCTGGTGGAATGGAACGAGGTTGCCAAGATTACTAGCTCCACCTCCTGCGATATCTGCACAATGTATATTTACAATGAATTCACGTTCTACCAAGACACATTCATTTGAGGTGAGACATTGCTAATTTGAGGTGAGACGTCAACAAACCCATCAGTGACGGGTACGCTGCTTGTATTATAAATATCCTCAGTATATCTTCATCAATATCCAGCATATGGCTGTGGATAGCATCATTTGCTAGAGGCACAGCTGTGCTGCTGATGCAGGACCCCATGTAGGTTAGGGCGGGTGTTTGGAATTTGTTCAGGGTGCTGGTGATAGCTTGTCTACTCTTTGTGAAGGACACCTTGGGACCATTAACGTCCACAACTAATGCTGGCAGACAAGACGTCAAATTTAACGTCCACCCGGGAGACAGTGCACACATTGATGCATCGCCCTACATGCAAAACACCAGGGTGACCGTTTATAACCGGGTCCAGATTCAAATGCAGGCTAATCAGCTTAAAGATGAGTGTGCATACCGCTAGGCTATCTTGGCAGGCCCAACACTGGAATTTAATTCCTCATTGTCCATCCGCATCCATTTTTTCTCCCAAAATACTCCAAGTTGACAGCATGATACCATCCATCGTCTTATCAAATAGTTTGTCCATGGCAAATTATTTTCTTCAATTACCGATTCACTTTTGGCAGTTTAATCTTGTCGTAGTTGGTTATACTACTGTCTGTGAGCAAATCAATCTCTTAACAACTCCCACACAGTTTCTTAATCCTCACATTGCGATTTGCTTTCACAGGACAAGAGGGACAAACAATAATGCCGGTGGAAATCTCTCTTCAAACCCATTTACCTGATTAAAAATGACACATCACATTGGGTGCTTTGCAGGTGGAATATGCTGCTCTTTGGAAGAAAATTAGGAAACCAGCTTTGATATCATGATCCAACATACGTCGGTATTCGGGGTGGTACTACGACGGCAAAATTGTGAACTTCTGCCTTTGGTTCAAAGTATGGAATTGACTGAAAAAGCCTCATAATGACCTTTCAGTCTTTAACTCGACACCTTGATGGCACTGCTTAATCAAGCGTAATAAGGTTCAAAATGTATTAGAAACAGCATTGTTAATGAAAAATATGTAAACCATGTGTATTTAGAGATAGACGACTGATATACTGCATACCCAAGGCCATGTTGAAGCAAAGGAAGATAAGGCCTTGCATGATCTAAAATATATATAGTCCTGGTTACCTCACCCTTCCCTCCAACCATTCCAGCCCCCAAAATAAAATGAGCGCAACGCTCAAAGATAACCCACTCACATACCTCTTGAACTTTATCCTCCTGATATGATTGTGCACAATTTTGGAAATGCACCAGGAAGCAATATCTTTCATCAATGTAATACTACACTTTGGAGTCTGATATTTTAAATAACCATTGGAGTCGCACACAGAGGCATTATATTTTATCCAATGATTGCATTTCTTGATTGAAACCATTTTAATCTGCTGATGCTGTGGCCGTTTCCCGCAACCCATTATCAAGCTTAGATCATAAAACCTACAATTGGTTAAGCAAAAAAAAAGTAAACCAAACCTATAATGCTAATCTGACATTGTTTTACACATATTCCCAAAACGTTCATGACTTGTGTTGGGTTTCTTTGTTTATGCAAGTGTATTTTATCAATGTATGTTTGGCCTGAACTCTGCTCAACTCTAAGAAAGAAAGTTTAGACAAATAAATTGCTAAAGCGGTACACATAGCCAATCATCGACAAGCACGTTGTCAATAAAAAAAAGTGTGTGTATATATACTCAAGCAAGCAAACCTTGGCTTCTTATTCAGGCTTTATCAGTCCTGGTTCTTGGTTGATGCAATGACATCATGAAGGGATAGCTGAGAGAATATCAGCTTTACGAAGCTAAAACAAGATTAAAAACCAGCTGTAATTCCAGTTCAAGGATTGATGAATCTCAGGATAAAGGTATCAAAACAGGATCACAACAGGATCAGAATTCATACTTGGTCACCATCGCAAAATTCCCATGAACACTTCCATCCAAGGCCCAAATGAAAAATGAAGACCAATAAAAATAAAGTATGAGTTGTGGAAGAGGGAAAGATTGCTGGTGGGAGAGCGAGTCTGTATATATTTCGTCTGATAAGGATCTGTTCATGGAGAATATAGTTATGAGGTAAAAGATGTTCACAGTGGGTATAAAGGCAGAGGTTGACTTTGTCACCCATGTATGTGAAGGAAACATTGGATATATCTACACCATCATGTCGGTGGCACGGCTGCAATGCAAAGTGTTGCCAGCAATGTTCCCAGTTGGCCTATGTGTCACGGAGATGCTGCTGGCTGTTGTGCCATTATAAATGTGTGGCACACAGCAACACTGAAAGCAAAGCTTATCAAACTGCTTTCATGAATAATACTTTCATGATGTCATGGTGGTTCAACAAACGACATCATAGGGGATCCACAAGAAAAACACCAGGAACTGCCAGACAGATTATTAGTTAATTAATTGGTATTTTTTTTTTCTTCCAAAAATCATAATCATTGTAAAATTCTGCCACTGGCATTTTCTTTTAAGAAACTGTTCAACAATCAACGTTTTGTAACAGGTTGAAGTGAAAAGTCTTCCGAGGAGCCATTTTAAATATACCCTCCCAGACTTCAACTTCAAGCAAGCAATGCACTACAATCTCTCATCATCACCAATTCTGATACCCTTGATGTTTATCCCACTGTCAGTTCTACGTTGCCCTTCCATGAGCCTCACTCCCGGAAGGAGAAAAATCCTTTCTTTAGGATTACACTTTCCTGGCCCCAAAACGAGTGATCATTGATAATGATAACAAAACCAAGAAGCGCTGTGGTTACTATCAGGTCAGTACGAGAAATAATTGGCCACTATATTTACAAATCAATAATAGTGGACTATTGGACTGGAAGCCACTAGTACATCAACAATACATTGGCACAAATAGAAAAAGTAAAGCAAAGGACAGGAGGCAATGGAAATAATGTCTGAGGGCTGAGGGGGAATGGAGGGTGGAAGGGCAGACGAAAGGAAGGGCGCACATAAACAGGGTCAGGCATGTGACATTCTTGGCATGGTCACATAGACGTGGATGCCTTTTTTAGAAGGCAGGGGTGTGTGTGTGTGCGTGTATGTGTAACAAGAGAAATTTCCGTTTAGAAAACCATTAAAAGCATCCACATCCGCAATAAATGCTTTCATGATGTTACGGTACCACCCAGTTGTTTTCTTTAGGTTTTGAATTCTTTCAAGATATAAAACAAATACAGGGTGAGTGTCAGTTCAACCAACACATAGACATCTCGTTTTTTTCATTTCTGTTCCTCACAATTCTATCACATACATACATACATACATAATACATACATACATACATACATACATACATGGTGATTGTGCATGTACACTCATATGCACGGTCGCGATTGTACGCATGTGTGCGCACACAACGTCGTCAAACCATATCGGATTTTGTGTAAGTTTATACTGAGCATCAAAAGACATCATAACCACATTATTTATTTTATTTTATTTAAAAAAAAATCTTATTGGTGATAAATGATTCATGTACAACATACTTTAAATTGTCAATATATTGAGTCCTGAAAATATTATGTTTACGAATAAAAAAATTAACTAAATTAAAAGCAAATAACAGTAATATGACTTGCAATATTATTTGTGTTCAATCAATGGTATGTGACAGCTGATCATTTGTTCCAATTTATCATTAATGATACATGATAAAGGTACCATCCTTAAATTCTGCAGTAGCCAAATGGTCGGCTGATTTAAAGTGTGATTTAAAGTACCTCGAGGACCCCAGGTCAGTAGAGCTATTTGGTGTGACTGAGCCTCAAACTGCTGCCTACGTTGAGACATGAATTATGAAGGATTATCACATTAAGGTCACAAAAATATCCACAGAATTTCTCAAGTGAACGGTTTCACGATTAACCACTAGGACATGTCCAAGATCTCAGCAAGATGATCCCCCGAATCGTCAGCACTCGCAAAATAACAGCAACGCCTGACATCATGTCACAAATTGATTACTCATCTGGTAACGGGTGATGAAACATGGCTTCAACAAAGGGATACTGAATCCAAATTGGACATCCATGCATGGAAGCACAAGAGATGACTGACGTCCATGCATGAAAGCACAAGGGATCACTGTCACTCAAGAAATATCACACGCATACCTCAATCGACAAAATAAAGGCCTGGCTTTTTAGTCAGTCCACTGAGGGAATTCATACATACATACATACATATATATTATCAGAAAAATTCAATATTTTTCACATCATTCAGCTTTGAATAAACCTGCATTTATTTCCCGCATGTACTGGAGAACGCGTGAAGCGGAATCGCCGATTCACGATGCTAATGGTGTAATCGACACCGGCCTCACAGCCAGGGATTTCTGAAGACACCCCCCCCAACACACCTTTGAGGCGGGTGCACACATACCCCCCCCCCTCCTTAAACACCCTTAACTTAAATTTCTGGGGTAACCCGCCCCGCCCCCCCAACTTAAATTTCTGAGGAAACCACTGCTTACAGCCACATTCATTAATCTACACGAGCATGAATCGGCGTACTTAGTGCACTTTACTGCATGTCGCTGCAGAGGCACAGGCATCTTAGACCATGCCTGCTTCCTCCAGGAGTGAGGGAAGGGGGTGAATGGTTGGTGTGGGTTAGTGGGGGTGATGGTAGATCGGGCGTTGTTTGAGGGATGGGGTTGATAGTGCTGGTGAGATGGTGGGGGAGGTTGGCCAAATATATTTTTGTGCTCCGACTGAATATATACTGTAAATCAGAAGTCAGAACCCAACACGTATAAATAAAAAGCAACTGAGCACAAATTTATATTTATTTTAAATTATCAGTTATAGATGGAAGGAAGGGAAGGTCAAGACAAATGTATCAAAAACTGGAATGGAAATTCGAACTGCCAACCATACAGAGCAGACATGCCCACAATGCACCGCTTTCCTTGGACTTCCGGGCTGGGTTTTTACGTGGTATCATTTAATTATTCTGCCCATATCTCGATCTCGATTAATCAAGTCAAAGTAACAAAAAAAATTAGCATTGATGAATACAGGTAAGTCACGAATATGTTTTCTTGGGTTATATATACATGTATATAAAACATGGTGGAATTTGTTAAATAAAATTTCAAGAGGAACAAGAAGAAGAAGAAGACATCATCATAAATATACATACATACATACATACATAAATAACCAGAAACGTTTACTCCATTAAAATAAGATAGACTCACGCAAAAGCACGTTATAATGACGGGCGTTTCCGATCAAACTCTGCTTTACCATACGACGATAAACAAATCCAAAGGCCAAAGCCTCAAGATTGTCGGCGGAAGTCTCCAGGAGCCCCCATTCACATATGCGTGGCAACTAGCGGAGTGGGAACCCCACAAGACTTTTTATACATTCTCGTGAAAACGAAACTCACAATATTGTTGACCAGGAAGTTCTTCAGTGAAAAGAAGTCAGATGAACTTTATCCTCTGTTGACATTGCAGTCCCTCATTTTCATTGCATTACATGTAATAAAAAAACATTTCAACTGTTCACTGTGTTTTGACTTTGCTGCTACATTTAACAAAGGGTTACCCAGGTGTGTGTGTGTGTGTGTGTGTGTGTGTGTGTGTGTGTGTGTGTGTGTGTGTGTGTGTGTGTGTGTCTGTGTGTGTCCTCCATACCTCCACAAAAAAAAAACCTAGCAGCTGAAAATTTGCACGCATACTAAGAAAACTCGAGGAAGTGCAAGAGTGAAAATTTGGTGTTTGGGTTAATTAAACACCCCCTTTTGAAGATAATTAACGGCCTTACTTAATTATATATGCAGGTGTTGCTTAATGGTTAGGGTGGCGGGCTTTGGATCCTTGGGTCCTGAGTTCAAATCCTGCTCAGCTGTTGAATTAATACTAGGTGTGGTTGACTGTGCCTGTCATCCTTCCGAGGTCGGCAAAATGAGTGTCAGCTTGCTGGTATACTGTGTCGGAGTGGCACCCGTCCAGGATTGTGCCCAATAGCTAAGGAGACTTTTAAGCAGCACCAACGCTCTGCACAGAGTATGGTCCAATCTCTCTTCCTCCTCTTTATTTAATTATATCCTTCATCAGGCGATCCTCGGCCACCTCACTGTCTGGGGTATTAAGGCGTTTCCTTGGTAACCTCACTGGGGTCTGAAGCTGCCATGTTTTTTGGCCTGCTCAACCGCACCTTGACTTGGAACAGGCCACAACGATTTCTTATCGGTAAAGTTTATTTTTCACTTTCCTCATTCATATTATCGAATGCCTGTTCATCATACCTACGGATCGTTGTGTACATCGCTTTTGTAAGTACTTTAAGTTCTCAAATTAGGAGCTTGGAGCTATTTAATGCATGATGCGAGACGATTTTCCATGGTCTTCTCTCATGTACTAATGAAAGTATATCATCTTATATATTATTTCCGAGTTTGTGGTTTCGTGTCGCGCTATCTTCGACTTTGTTCTGCGCTCGAGTAACGTGATATTCGGCTTACATTATCTCAAAGACCATATGAGGTGCTGGTACAAAAAAAAGTAAATAAAATGGTTCTGAAACAGTGAAATCGTATTCCACTTACTGCATTAAAGTAAAATTACTACTGATACTCTGCATCAGTTCCTTTCTCAAACACACCCACCCCAACATGTCGCGCAGAGCGCGGGTTATGCTAGTCGAAATATTAATTCGCTTTTTCGGATCGGATATCGTCCGGACAAAACAAGTGTCAAAGTCTGTTGTGAAATCTGATAATTTAAAGAAATAACGAGGCTTATAATGAAGCTGATATACCTCTTTACCTAAAGCAAGCAAGGCGATGTTGCCTCCTCCATACATACACAAGAAAATGTGAAATTTCCAAAGCATTAAATTTATCTTTTTCTACTGTTTGGAGAATTACAGGGTGTTTCAAAAAGATTGATACAACTTTGATTTCTTGCCATTCCTTTGTTGTTTTGACCAAAACCGTTTTGAACAAAACTTTTAAAAATGAAACGTTCAAACTTTACATA
Organism: Eptatretus atami; assembly: GCA_035128595.1. Classification (NCBI taxonomy): domain Eukaryota; kingdom Metazoa; phylum Chordata; class Myxini; order Myxiniformes; family Myxinidae; genus Eptatretus; species Eptatretus atami. Next base: position 81,568,029 of record CM068954.1, on the reverse strand, counting down.
TTGTGTCTACCTACCCTCAGAAGAGCCAGAAAACAACATCTTTCTAATCTCGTCTGAGCTCTCAAACCTGTCTCCAGCCTCCAAATCCTGGTGACGTACTAGTTAAGTCTATTTCTGGTGGATGTTCCCCCTCCATCCCCTCCCCTACCGCAAATGGCCACACAGCTGACACTGCGCTGAAAAGGCTGAATGCCGAAACTCCGTATTTGCTTTTAAATCTTGTTTCCCAAACCAATCACTTTCTGTACCCACCTTATCAAGTCACACCCAGCCGTTCCTTGACTCTGTGTCCTTTTCTCCTGAAAAGGTGGGGAGCTTGCTGTCAAACCACGACTCTGATTCTGCAACTGGTCCAGACGGCTTCAGCCCACGTGTCCTAAAAACCTGCTCTACTGCTCTTGCTCACCCTCTCTCTGTTCTATTCACCTGCTCATTGCTCAAGGTCATCTGCCATCAGCTTGGAAATCAGAAAACATTACTGCTCTGCAAAAGAAAGGTGCAAAAACAGATCCCTGCAACTACAGACAAATCAGCCTTCTCCCAATCATCAGCAAGGTTATGGAATCCATCATCGTTTCAGACATTACATCCTTCCTCTTCTCCAATGGCTTGATTTTTGATCATCCATTTGGATTCAGACCAGGTCACTCAACCTGGGATATGCTGCTTGTGCTCTCGCAACAATGGATGGAGATCCTAAACGCCAATCATGAGATCAGAGCCATCTCCCTAGACAAATCACGTGCTTCCGATACAGTCTGGCACCCTGCCTTACTCACCAAACTCTCTTCCTATGGTATCCGAGGACATCTCCACTCATGACTCGCAGACTTCCTCTCCTGTCGCAGCCAACGTCTGGCCCTTAATGGAGTTCTCTCATCCTCCATTTCTGTCCAGGCTGAAGTTCTTTAAGGTAGTGTTCTGGGCCCTGTTCTTTTTCTGTCTGATTTTCATCAATGTTCTCTCTCACTCAATGGAACATCCTCTTTATCTCTTTACTGATGACTACACCCTCTGCCATACCATCTGTCATCCCTCAGATCGGCAATCTGCAGCCTCTTCACTCTCTGCAGATCTGAACATAATCACAAGCTGGTCCAACATGATGAACATGTCTTTCAATCCAAACAAATCTCACACTCTCACCATGTCTCTCTGAAAGGACCGTCTGGAAAACATCCCCATCGTCTTTCTCAACAATCCTCTTGAAGAAGTCCTTTCATTCAAGCTTCTGGGTATCACTATCTGCCCATGATCTTTCCTGGGAAAGCCACATTTCCAAGCTGGCCCAAAAGCCAGTCGCTGACTGGGCATCCTCAGTTGTGCAAAATCCTTCCTCGGCCCACCTGAGCTCCTGACCACATACAAAGCTTTTGTCCGCAGACTGACGGAGTACTTCTCTCCCCCTCTGGCTGGTGTTCCTGTCTCTCACCATTCTCGGCTTCATGCTGTGGAAACCAAGGCATTTAGGATCATTGATATCTCTCGCGATGAGGCTGAGTCTTTGGGTCTCTCACTCTCTCACCACAGGCTGGTCGTGGTCTTTCTGTCTTTTACCGTCTCCTCCTCAGCCTCACCTCCCCCCCCCCCCAACCCCACTCTGTCAGCGCTATGTACACCCCATATTTCCACAGGGTGTTCAAGGTATGCCAGCAACCCCCTTCTGGTAAAACTACCAAATCAAAGAATCACTGCTCACCTTCACTCTTTCATTCCTCTTTTGTCCCACCTTTGGAACAAACTCCCACACTGTCTTCAATCTCACTCTTCAAAACAAACTCTTCTTCAAAACAGCTGTTCACCACCATCTCTTATCTCCCCCCATTCAAAACCACGATCTTTTCTACCCCCATGAATCCACCCCAAACCCACCTCCTTCAAATTCCCTGCTTTCCTTCCTGAAAGTCCTGTCGTGTAATAACCTTAAACTGGCTGTCGTGTCCCTTATTGTTTACCCTGTGTGTCCCACCCCCATCCCTCTCCCTTCCACAGATATCATGTCTCTGTTCCCCACTGTTTTTTCCTTATAACTGCTATTATAAAGCCTTAAAGGTGGACAAATTATTATATTGTGTACAGTGTGTAATTATTGCACTGCCCGGAGAGGAACAAAAGTCTTTTGTCCCCACGTTTACTCCTCTGCTCAACTTTACCCATGTTTGTCTCGAGGAAACCAGTGTCACCGACATTACGTGGGATGTTGCCTTTTCAATTTGTAGACAGTCACACAGTTGGGGTTTTAGCTGGCTGAAGCAATCTTTGAATCAAAGAAAAACAAATATCAAAATCGTTGTGCTAACATAGTTCTCAGCATTTTTGGCACAAGCAGCAAACTAATCCGGTGAACAGTCTCACCTGTCTGTGTCCCACACTTGTCAAACTTTTCTCACCGTCACCAATCACAATGGGCTGCTTGCATCAGCATGGTCGAAATATGAAAAACACGCTCCAACTGTACCACTTCACAAAGGCCTCGATCGCAGGCTTCCTTCCAATCGGCTGCAGAGTGCACAACAAGTGTACATGCGTCCGTAACCCTCTGGATATCGTGCCACGTTGCCTGTGGCTTCTCCCATGTTTAAATACCCCACTCCTCCCACTGTGTAGCTAAATGAGGCAGCTGGCACGGTGTGAAGGTGTTTTGTAACATCATCGCATACACATTTGCGAAACACATTCCAGTGAATACTTTACATGGCAGGCGAAAGGACCATTCTTCAAGTGAGTTCAGAGACTGCTCTTTAATTGCGGGCCAGCTTCTGAGATGTTTCTGACCCACATGTGAAGATGAAGGAATGGTGAGGCTCTGACAGGAGATTGGATATCAAGTGTGATCTACTTATTAAATAATTATCGAACCTCTCTTCTGTTAACTAGCACTGAAAAGGAAATGTGTGGATGACCTTCTTTAGTCTGGGTTTTTTTTTAAGTAAAAGATGAAAGAAAACCATAGCTTTCAATGAGAAAGTAATAATAAAGTGGAATGACATCTAATTTGGAAGGTTGTGTTACACATATTTAATATTTTCATTATCAAAATAAGAAATGTCCCAATCATCATCGAGAGCACCCTCATCCTCACAATCAGTCACCAATAGATGCCAAAAGTAATAAAGTAATAAAAAAAGGCAACACAATGCTATATAGGATTGAGTCAAGGATAAACCAAACTCTGGGTATCATTTCCAAATCAGACTCGTCGGATGAAAGGTAAAGCTGTTTCCAAACACCTTGATCCGAGAACTAAACAGTGACTGCCCACAAAGGCGCTGTCACTTAATAATATCTTCAAAAGGCGCTGTCAAAGGCGCTGTCACTTGCCCATGCGTCATCAAAAATAGTTTTCATTTTTACAAAAGGTGACCAAACATAAAAGAATAAAGAAAACGAGAAAATAGAATTTGACATAAATGTGTCAGATGGATATGCTGATGAGAGAAGACAACTCTCTGTTTTTGTTTGATCTCAATTGAAGGTCACATGAGAGAACATGAGAGTGAAAAGAGATACAAGTAGAATAGGGATATCAGCTGCTTCCAACATGAGTTATGATGCAAAAAATAATTTTCAAAGGACACCTGACCTTTGACCTGTTGAACCAAAAGTCGAATGAGTTCATCTTTTTATTACAGTTCATATTTGTGCCAGGTTTGATTGAAATCCCTTCAGTGGTTCACAAGTACTTGCAGTAACAAAACTATTTTCAAGTGGAGAGTTCAAAGAACACCTTACCCGATGCAGTCTTCAGAACAAGGACATGGGAAGGGTCTCTTAAACTCTTCCTCTGCGTTTCCAAGCACAATCTATAAATCATATGAGCCACCATTGGTCTGAATCTCGATATTGCCCAATGCCGAGAGCGTGAGTGACAAATTTGATGAGTCAAAATGACGTAAAATTGCATAATATTTGATACAAGTACTGTTAAAACTGGAGATTTTGGAAGTGGCAAGGAGGTGATTGTGTTCTACAATGTTCAAGTATATAATCAATTGAAACAAGTAAAAAAGACAAAAAAAATGCCATACCACCCCCCCCCCCCCCCCCCCCCCCCCCCCCATTGTTTTAGTACTTTTGCTGTTCAGAGTTCAAGGGCTAGCCGCTAGCCCATCTTTATGTACAACTAAAATGGCCACCACTCCACAAATCTGCCATCTTTGATGAGATCACAAAATAAAATGAAGTGCACATGTAAGCCATCATGTGCTGTACTTGCGCCAAGTTTGAAGAAAATCGGACTATGCACGTCTAAGAAATGGCTGGGGACACATTTAAGTAACAAAATAGCCACCAGTCAGCCATCTTGGATCTGATCTCGAAAAAAAAGACACACATATGTAAACCATCATTCCTTATCTGTGTGCCAAATTTGAACAACATCAGTAAATGCATATTGGAGAAATGGTTGAGGACGTATTCAACATCAGGTTTTTTTACAACTAAAATGGCCACCAGTCGGCCATCTTGGATCTGATCTTGGAAAAAAAAATGATGTGCATTTAAAGCCATCATTCCTTATCTGTGTGCCAAGATTGAACAAGATCGGTAAATGCACGTCTGAGAAATGTTTGAGGACATGTTCGATACCGGGTTGTTGTTTTTTACAACTAAAATAGCCACTAGTCTACCAATCGGCCATCTTTGATCATATTGTAAAATAAAGTTAGGGACACGTGTATGCCATCATGTACTGTGCTTGTGCCAAGTTTGAATAAAATCAGATGATGCATGTCTGAAAAATGGTTGGGGACACATTTAAGTCACAAAATGGCTGCCAGTCAACCATCTTGGATCTGATCTCCAAAAAAGATGAATTGCTTATGTAAGCCATCATTCCTCAGCTGTGTGCAAAGTTTGAACAAGATCGGTAAATCCATGTCCATGAAATGGTTGAGGACGTGTTTGACACTGGGGGTATTTTTGCAACTAAAATGGCTGTCAGTCAGCCATCTTTGATCGCATCGTGAAACAAAATGATATGCATATGTATACCACCATGTGTTGTCATTGTGTGAAGTACAAATAAAATCGGTCCATATATGTCTGAGATATGGTTGGGGATGCACACACGCATGCACGCACACAAGGACACGAAAATCGAGACCATTTAATCCATTAGCACCCGTTTCAGACCAAGTCCAACAGGAGATAATAAAATAAAGGTTTTAAAGGCTGCAGAAAAGTTTTTTTTTTAGAAGTTTACCGCTGTTGATGCACCGTCTTTTTGGCCACATTATTTAACACGCTAAATTAGTTATTCATGCCTGTTGTTTGTGTCCTTTATGACATACCTAATAACAGAAAGTTTATGTTTGGAATTATTTTCAATTTCGTTTGACTGCCAGAGACTAAAATATTACCTTACTCCTCTGTGCGCATGCGCACTTGGGACCAGATTACGAGTCTGACAATAAAGTTCCAGGATTAAAGCAATGGAATTTTTTTTATTGTAAATGTTCCAATTATGTTTAGTAGTCACCTTCAAAGTAATCTCCCTGGGAGTCTATACATGCTTGCAAATGTCGCTGCCATGCTTTAAGGCACCCTTGGAAGTGATTGTCTGAGAGGCCATTTAGCTTATTGGTCACGGCTCTCTGGATCTCTTCTATTGATGCAAAGTGAGTTACTTTCATTGGAGTTTCAAACGCCGGTCAGATCAGATCAACATTCTCACCCTTTTGGCAATCAATGGGCGTCCCGACCGCACGTCAAAAACCATTCAATCACGTCCATACTCCCTTCTACAAACCTCTTGGCCCACTAATACACACGTGATCTTGACGTTGTGTCTTCCTACTCAAACGCACGTGATCTTGACAATGTCCATGACACTCACGTTCAGTTTTACCAAAAACTTGACGATGATTCTCTGTTCCATAAGTTTGTCGATTATCTTCAGAATACGATTGCAACACTTATACACTTATAATTTTAACAAAACTCCAGTACGGCTACAAAACACAACAGATCGATACAATGGCTAACAGTACTGACAGGAAGATTACAATGCACGTCCAATTACGAAACCCAAGCCAGTGCTGTCACCTATCGATAAAAAATCATGTCCTGATGAGCCCACAACAAGGGCAAAATCTAGATCGACATCTCTGCTTTCGTCTATTCATGACCATAGGCTTTAATCTCAGTCTGAAAAGGCTTGAGTACCAAACGGATACCTCCTAGATTGGAGGTGATGTGTTGGCAAAATTTATGTCCATGACGTCAGCATCGTGTTATAGAGTCAGTGTGCTTTTTGTTTGAAGTTGAGTATATATATATATATATATATATATATATATATATATATATATATATATATATATATATATATATATATATATACTGTATATGTATTCTATACAAATAAATGTCAGTGTGCATGTGTTAGTGTTTGTGTCGGTGTGTGTCCTCCATAACTGCAAAACCATGAAATCTAGCAGCTTGAAACTTTGCATGCATACTAGGAAAACTCCAAGGAAGTGCATGACTGAAAATTGGGTATTTGGGTTAAATAAAACACCCCTTTCGAAGATATTTAATGGCCTTCTTTAATTATATCCATTCTCAGGTACCATCATTGCCCACCTCGCTCTCTGGGGTCTTAAGGTGTATCCTGGGTTACCTTGCTGTGGTTTGAAACCACCATGTTTTTTGGCCTGCTCAAACATGCCTTGACTTGGAACAGACCGCAACGATTTCTGAACGATAAAGTTTTTTTTATTTTTCCCCACTTTCCTCACTCACATTATCGAATGCCTGTTCATCATCGCTACGAATCGCTACATACATCACTTTTGTAAGTGCGGTAGTTTTCAAATTAGGAGCTTGAAGTGATTTCATGCATTATATGATGCAATTTTCCACGATCTACTCTCATGGACTAATTAAAGTATATCATCGAAATATGATTTTGGCTTAGAGGATCGGATATCATCCAGACTAAATAAGTGTCGAAATCTAGAGTGAAATCTGATAATTTAAAGAAATAACGAGTCTTCTAACAAAGCCTATATACCTATTGACATTAAGCAAGCAAGGTTATGAGTCCCTTCTTCTCTCCTGATATAGACAAGAAAATGTGAAATTTCCAAAAGCTATTAAACATCTTTTTCATACTTTTGGAGAATTATATTGAGTGAACAAAAGATTTAGAATGTGCAAAATTAACCAGCATCTTTAAGTTATCTGCACTTAATGCTTTTCACGACTTGATCTCACACCCTCTCCCCTGTAGGGACTGCTTATCCATAAGCGTCTGCCGATCTGTGTCATTTTTTGGGAGGGTTTCGCCTACGGTGCTCGACAGGGAATCAAAGCAAATATGGGTGAAAAAAGGACTTTTAAAATAAGTTATTAACGTTTTGTTTGGCCGCGAACCGATGAACCACATGACACATGCACAGACGAGCAGAAACACGCTGGCGGATTATCTGCAATGTTTATTTCACAGGCGATTAAACCTGTGCAATGTCTCCAGAAGTTGTTTAATTTAAACAATCTTTTGTGTATAAAGTCATTATTTGACATGATTCATTTATTTATTTAACTGCTGTGGGCGATAGTGAAAGACCGGTTAACGTTAAAAGGGATTCCTATATGGTAGCAGCCACAGCCTGCCAGCCGTTCTTTATCAAACAGTAATGGGAGTGCTTTCTTGAGTACTTAAGCCACTTGCCGACACCCTACAGTCGAAGAGCGGTCAGTTCATGTCCTGAATTGGGATGTACAGTCTGCCCGATTGCTGAAGAATTGAGGGTGTGTGTGTTTTTGTGTGGTGTGTGGGGTGAAGCATAACATTTTCGTCTCTGCTAACTCCTCTCCATCCTCTCCCATCTCTCCATCCTCTCTCTCTCTACTCCTCTCTCTCTCTCACCTCTCTCTCTCTCTCTGAGCGCGTGTTTGCCTGCTGGACGCGTCTACGGCGGTGTTTGCCTCTGGACCGCGTCTAGGCGGTGGTTTGCTCTTGGACGCGTCTAGGCGGTGTGGCCTCTCGGTGAGCGGTGTTGCGTCAGCGGAGGCCTGACGCTCGAGGCGGTGTTGCCTCTGGATGCGTCGAGGCGGTGTTTGCCCTGGACGCGTCGATGGCGTGTTTGCCTCTGGACGCGTCTAGGAGGTGTTTGCCTCTGGACGCGTCGAGGTGGTGTTTGCCTCTGGACGCTCGAGCGGTGTTTCCCTCTGGAACGCGTCTAGCCGGTGTTTGCCTCGAGCGCTAGGCGAGGTTGCCCTGGACCGTCTAGGCGGTGTTTGCCTCTGACGCGTCTAAGGCGGTGTTTGCCCTCGGACGCGTCAGCGTGTTTGGCCCTCTGGACTCTGGCGTGCTCTGGAACCGGGCGCGTGTTGCCTCTGGACGCGTTTTTTTTCCTTTCTAAAGGGGGCGGTGTTGCCTCTGGACGCGTCTAGGCGGTTGTTTTCCTCTGGACGCGTTTCTAAGCGGTGTTTGCCTCTGGACGCGTCTCGCAGTGTTTGCCTCTGGACGCGTTAGGCGGTGGGTGTTTGCCTCTGGACAGCTTGGCTCTGGATGATCTTCTTCTCAGCATGTTCATGTCGAATGGGAGTTGTCTCTGGGACTGTCTGTGTGTAGGTGCTTGTCTCTGCGACGGCTTGGCTGCAGACTGTGCCCGGGTGGGTCTTTGTCTCCGACTGTATTTATCTCTCCCGAACATGTCCTGGCGGTGTTTATCATATGACCGGTACAAAATGGATTCCGAAAATTATTTTGTTTCCATCTTCACCGTTATTCTTTGCAGAAGCATTATGATGACAAGGTATGATGGTAATTAATGCTCACGATACATCTGCTTCCCTTCCCCCACGCCCTCACTCTCCCTCCCTCTCACTCCCCACCCCTCACTCTCCTCCCTCCACTTCTTCGTCCCCTCTCCCTTTTCTCCCCCCCTCCCCCATTCCCCTTAATTTTCCCGTCAGCGAAGCGATGGTTGTTTTGCTCATATATATTCATGAAGTCTCTTGAGTTCTCAATTTTCATTGAACATGTACTGTATATGCAACGTTTTGTCAGCAGCACACATATTATGTACCTCCACTGACCTTTCTCAGGAGTTAATGAAGATAATTCTAAACCACACTTTATCAACCCGAACGAGGGGGTGGGCAAAGTCAAGAAGCACCAATCTAAGTCATGTCCTGGAAACTCAAATGTTGCCGTACTTTCAATGGTTTTAGCACATTCATCAAACAGCATGCAGCACACGCTGCAGGGTGAAGGGGTTTTTTGTGTAAGTACATGGATGCGGAGGAAAAAGATGGGGGGGAGGTGAGGCGGAGGAAAAAGGATGGGGGGGAGGTGAAGGCGCGAGGAAAAAGAGGGGGGGAGGTGAAGGCGGGAGAAAAGGATGGGGGGGGAAGGGGTGGGAACACATGCTTGAGGTTACAAGAACAATTTAGTAAACAAGAATGTACCAACGAACAGATGTGACAAAGTGTTGGCAGGAGGGTGTAAGGGGGAGGGGGCTTTGAGAGTGAGGTGGTGGTGGGGATGGGGCGGGGGGGTTGGGGTAGGGACCAAATATGAATGCAATAATGTAAAGCTTAACTGGGAAATATGTTATATGTATATTCATTACTAGCAAATACCCACCCGCGATGCTTCGCTGACGGGAATAGTAAGAGGAGGAGAGAAAGAAGAGGGAGCGAGAGAGGGGGAAGGGAGTGGTGAGGTGGAGGGGAGCAGGAGTGCGTGGATCTCTCTCTCT
>CM068954.1:81543461-81556033 GCA_035128595.1 Eptatretus atami | reverse complement strand
GCGGTGGTGTTATGTCCGGATGAATCGTAATTAACGCTCCATCGCACGTCTGCCTTCCCTTCCTCCCCCACCTCTCCTCACCACCCCACCACTCCTTGCTCCCCTCCACTCACCACTCCCTTCCCCTCTCTCGCTCCCTCTTCTTTCTCTCCTCCTCTTACTATTCCCGTCAGCGAAGCAGCGGGTGGTATTGCTACAGGACACATCTGGAGACGAACTTTTGTCTGGAAATAAACACCGCTCGGAGATAAATACCATCCAGACAGGTCCAGAAACAAACAGCACCCGGACATAACCAGCACCCAGACATGTATGGGGATAACTACCATCCAGATGTCGAGAGACAGGGACAGATAGAGGGAGATGGGGTGGGAGCAGAGAGAAAGGTGTGTGAGGAGGGTGCGCTGCACTGTATTAGGAAGGGGTAGAGCGAGGATGGGACAAAGAGAGAGCGAGAAGGGTGGGGGGAGTGGAGTTAGCAGAGAGAATACATTATGCTTTATGAATCACACACACACACACACACACACGCACACGCACACGCACACACGCGCACGCGCACACGCGCACACACACACACACACACACACACACGCACACACACACACACACACACTATTTGTGCTTGGCCAATGTCAGCAATTTTTTGGTACTCAGCTGATTGGAGTCAGTGTGATTATCGACTACAGTACGTACTGTGTACAACCCACAAACCTTGAGTAGCTTTCACCCTTGTTGTGGGGGCATTTCAATGAACAAATTACAAAAAAACAATGTTGCATTATAGACGTTTCAAAGAGATGTGCTGCCAATCGTCGTGTGATGGGTAGAAAAAAATTGGGGTCTGTCATTTAGAAAACATCTTAATACAGCAAACAGCTCGGAAATCAGGTGTTATCAAATGTGTTTTGCTTCAAAACTCACAAAGAGAAACCATATGACCTTTGTAAAGCACACCTGGTTCATATAAAATAACCACTTGCTTTAGTAGCAGTCACGAAGGCAAAGGAAAACGTGATTGCTCATCCGCTGCTGATGTTAAAAGTTAAAACCTCAACCATCCATCATCATCATCATCATCATCATCATCATCATAAGACAAGGGATGAAACTTTGTCACCACGGTGCCCTTAACCAATCATGCAGGCATGAACACACCCACGGAGAGTTCCTTTACAAATCCAAATCTACCCACATCTACCTTTAAGCAACTGACGACTCTACATCCTGATCGGGAAATGAACTGTACTGTTCTCGACTGTCGAGCGTTCGCCAAGTGCCTTAAGCACTCAAGCAAGTATTCCAATGGCTCAAACATGCATTCCAATGGAACAGCTGGCTTGGCAAGCGATTACCGATCATAAACCCATGCACACAGAAATGCCTTACAAAGTCCGAATTTGATGAATGAACACTTTCTTAGCAGTCAGAACTGCTGCTAAGTTCAATTCTGGAGTGTACATTTTGTAATTTGGCTTCTTTAACGAGATTGTCGAGGTTACGGCATGTGCGGAAATGAAACAAAGCCACAAATGCTGGTGTCTCTGGGCCTTCATAAGCATTGCAACAGCGATTCGTAGGTATGATGATCAGGAAATCGATGATATAAGTGAGGAAACCGAAAAAAATATACAGTGGGGAGAACAAGTATTTGATACACTGCCGATTTTGCAGGTTTTCCCACTTACAAAGCATGTAGACTCGTTAATTTTTATCATAGGTACACTTCAACTGTGAAAGATGGAATCTAAAACAAAAATCCTGAAATCACATTGTATGATTTTTAAATAATTAATTTGCATTTTATTGCATGAAATAAGTATTTGATACATCAGAAAAACAGAACTTAATATTTGGTACAGAAACCTTTGTTTGCAATTACAGAGATCAACGTTTCCTGTAGTTCTTAACCAGGTTTGCACAGACTGCAGCAGGGATTTTTGGCCCACTCCTCCATACAGATCTTCTCCAGATCCTTCAGGTTTCGGGGCTGTCGCTGGGCAACACAGACTTTCAGCTCCCTCCAAAGATTTTCTAATTGGTTCAGGTCTGGAGACTGGCTCGGCCATTCCAGGACCTTGAGATGCTTCTTACGGAGCACTCCTTAGTTGCCCTGGCTGTGTGTTTCGGGTCGTTGTCATGCTGGAAGACCCAGCCACGCCCATCTTCAATGCTCTTGTTGAGGGAAGGAGGTTGTTGGCCAAGATCTCGCGATACATGGCCCCATCCATCCTCCCCTCATACGGTGCAGTCGTCCTTCCCCTTTGCAGAAAAGCATCCCCAAAGAATGATGTTTCCACCTCCATGCTTCACGGTTGGGATGGTGTTCTTGGGGTTGTACTCACCCTTCTTCTTCCTCCAACACGGCTAATGGAGTTTAAACCAAAAAGCTCTATTTTGGTTCTCATCAGACCACATGACCTTCTCCCATTCCTCTCTGGATCATCCAGATGGTCATTGGCAAACTCAGATGGGCCTGGGCATGCGCTGGCTTGAGCAGAGGGACCTTGCGTGCGCTGCAGGATTTTAATCCATGACACGTAGTGTGTTACTTATGGTTTCTTTGTACTGTGGTCCCAGCTCTCTTCAGGTAATTGACCAGGTCCTGCCGTGTAGTTCTGGGCTGATCCCTCACCTTTCTCATGATCATTGAGGCTCCACGAGGTGAGATCTTGCATGGAGCCCCAGACCGAGGGAGATTGACTGTTATCTTGAACTTCTTCCATTTTCTAATAATTGCGCCAACAGTTGTTTTCTTCTCACCAAGCTGCTTGCCTATTGTCCTGTACGCCATCCCATCCTTGTGCAAGTCTACAATTTTGTCCCTGATGTCCTTACACAGCTCTTCTGTCTTGCCCATTGTGGAGAGGTTGGAGTCTGATTGATTGAGTGTGGACAGCTGTCTTTTATGCAGATAACGAGTTCAAACAGGTGCAGTTAATCAGGTAATGAGTGGAGAATGGGAGGGCTTCTTAAAGACAAAAACTAACAGGTCTGTGAGAGCCAGAATTCTTACTGGTTGGTAGGTGATCAAATACTTATTTCATGCAATAAAATGCAAATTAATTATTAAAAATCATACAATGTGATTTTCAGGATTTTTTGTTAGATTCCATCTTTCACAGTTGAAGTGTACCTATGATAAAAATTACAGACCTCTACGTGCTTTGTAAGTGGGAAAACCTGCAAAATCGGCAGTGTATCAAATACTTGTTCTTCCCACCTGTATATCATTAAGAAATTGTTGTGGCCTCTTCCAACTCAAAGCATTGTTGAGTAAGACGAACAATATGGCGAATAAACCCCAGTGAGGTAACCAGGATACGCCTTAAGACCCCCATCAAGAGCAAGGTGGCCGACGATGCACTTGATAAAGGATATAATTAAATAAGACCATTACTTATCTTCAAAAAGGGGCATATTAATTTCGCTGTCTGGTGTATTAAAAGGGGGGGAGAGAGAAGAGAGAGGGGGAGAGAGAAAGAGAGGAGGGAGAGGAGGGAAAGATGAGGAGAGAGGAGGGGTGAGGAGCTAGGGGGTGGGGAGGGGTGCTAGGAAGGGGGGAGGGCACGGAAGGGGAGCAGGGAGAGCAACACCTCACCAAACATCGCCACACACCATGGGAAGGTGGGAGCAAGGAGGATAGGGGAAAGAGGAAGTGGGAGGGGGTTTGGAAGGAGATAAGTGTGAGGGGAGGGGAGGGTAGGCAGCGTGAGGGAGGGGAAGACAGCGTGAAGGGAGGGAAGGAAGGCTGCATTAGAAGAAGGGTAGGGAAGGCAGTACGGGTGTAGGGAAGAGAAGGCAGTGTGATAGAAGGGAAGGGAAGGCAGCATGAGAGGAGAGGAAAATAAGGGTGATGAAACATACCCAAACAGCAACATTTTCTTGCAGTGACCTTTCCACCCCTCCTTTCGGATCACTTCAAATTGGATCCATACATGCTACACCCAAGGGAAGCTGTTTTAAATTCAAAACTAAACCATCAGTCCTTAACAGATGGGAGGGGCAAGGGTGGACGAGAGAGAGAGAGATTGGAGAGGAAAAAACGAGAGAGAGAGAGAGGAGAAGAGAGAGAGAGAGAGAGAGAAGAGAGAGAAGAGAGAGAAGAGAGAGAGAGAAGAAAAAAACGAGAGAGAGAAGAAAAAAAGAGAGAGTAGAGAGAGAGAGAGAGAGAGAGAGAGAGAGAGATGGAGAGATGGGGGTGGGAGAGAAAGGAGAGAGAGAGGGGGAGAGAGAGAAGAGAGAGAGAGAGGAGAGAGAGAGAGAGAGAGAGAGAGAGAGAGAGAGAGAGAGGAGATGGAGAGGGAGATTGGAGAGGGAGATTGGAGAGGGAGATTGGAGAGGGAAAGAAAGGGAGAGAGATGGAGAGATGGGGGGGGAGAGAGAGAGAGAGAGAGAGAGAGAGAGAGAGAGAGAGAGAGAGAGAAGGAGAGAGAGAGAGAGGAGAGAGAGGGAAGAGGAGAGGAGAAGAGAGAGAGAGAGAGAGAGAGACAGAGACAGAGACAGAGAGAGGGGGAGAGAGTGAGAGAGAGAGAGAGAGAGGAGAGAAGAGAGAGGAGAGAGAGAGAGAGAGAGAGAGAGAGAGAGAAGAGAGACAGAGACAGAGACAGAGACAGAGACAGAGACAGAGACAGAGACAGAGACAGAGAACAGAGACAGAGACACAGAGACACAGAGACACAGAGACACACAGAGACAGAGAGAGAGAGAGAGACAGAGACAGAGACAGAGAGAGAGACAGAGAGTGGGGGGGAGAGAGGGAGAGAGAGAGAGAGGTGGGAGAAGAGAGTGGGAGAGAGAGGTGGGAGAGAGAGAAAAAGTGTGAGAGGAGATAGAGATAGAGAGGATGGGAGAAGGTGGGAGAGGGGTGGGACTGGACTCTCTGCCTGGCGGGTTGAGGCGAGCGCTGCGAACGAGAGGCCAAAGGAGTCTGTGAAGGGACGGAGGGAGAGAAAGAGAGGGAAGGGACAGGAGAGTGAGGGTGGATTCTTGCAGACGTGACCTCCAATTTAACGTACATCCGAGAGATGGCACACATTGATGAATTACCGGGATGACAGTTTATAGCTAAGTCGGGATTCCAACCGAGGCTAGACAGTTTAGAGTGAGCGTGTGTACCTCTCGGCTATCCTACCATGATGTGGTGATTCATTGCTTTGTAACAACTGAAAACATTATTGTTTTACTCATTGTAATCATCCAATTTCTTTGGCCTTCCTAACTCCGGAGATGTCCCCATGGAGAACCACACCGCAGTATCGCCATGGAAGCTTGTGGAGATCGAAACTTGAAGAGCACTCCAAGCAAGCACTCCAATTGACTACAACCTTCATCACCAATGATATACCAAAGATTGTTAATTGCATTAAAAATAAAAATCGGGGTCTAAGGGGTTCTCCAGGTGGGGTTACCCGCAAAGGAGGTATATGCTGTATTCTCAGAAATGGCATACACAATTCCGATGAAACTTCACCACAACCTTCATCACCCGTGATGTACCAAGTTGGTTCACGGCATTAAAAAAAAAAAAAAAAATTCCATAGGTATTTACTTTCTTCTCCATTACATATTTTGTGGTTCATCCATGATGCCTACCAGTGGTTCCCTGGTTATCTTATCCAGCCGCTACCAGGTGAGCACCCAGGGGTATTGCCCCTATGTTTATACCTCTGGTGCCGAAGTCACCGGTGGCATTATGTTTTCGGGTTGTCCTTTCATACGTACATACGTATGTCCATGCTAATTTTCTCTGTTTTCTCTGCAACCGCTTCTCCTATTGACATGTAATTTTCACTATAGGTGTGACTACTCATGTAGATTGTTGTTATGATAATTATGATGTCATCGTCACATGGTGTGGCAGCCATGTTGGAAAAAAGGGAAAACTTTGGACCTCTGTATCTCCAAAACTACTCCATGGAAAAAATTGAAACTTGCCACATGTGAAGTGCTTCCCATGGGAACCAGGTGATTTTTTTTTGATGACGTCATAGGTGGCTTCGTTATGACGTCATAATTGCATACGTCAAATGCTTTATTCGTTCAGTATGAACATTTTTGAGGGACATCTAGGGATAATTTGTAATTGGGGGAAAAATATTGATGACGTCATCAGTCACGTGGTATGGCAGCCATATTGTTTTTAACATAACATCTTCAAAAATCTTCTCCGAAATAGCTGAACATATCGAGCCAAAACTTTACAGGTATGATCGCATACCTATGAGGAACAAAAAGTTAACTATGATGTCATAGGTCACATGGTTTGGCATCCATATTGGATTTACCCTCAAACTTTAAAAAATAATCTTCTCCAGAACGGCTTGAAAGATCGAGGGGAAACTTCACGCACATGTTCCCCAATGCTTGGGGATACCAGGGTGTTCACAATTCATTAATAGGTTACATGGTCTGGCAGCCATATTGGATTGAGAAAGAAAAACTTTGAAAAAATCTTTCTGTTGAACCTCTTCATCAATCATTGTGAAATGTCACAGTTATGATGTAGTTCTCATGTGGAATATATGTTTTAAATTTCAACATGATTGGATGCATGAACTGGCAGCCAGAATTATTTAATATTTTGAATCTGGGTTCAGGGATTTATCTCAAACTTAGTACAAGTATGTATAATGATGTAATAATGTGGGCAGAGGCATATCTGGCAACATCGCGATGTCAAAGAGTGCCCTTCTAGTTTTCTTTGTATCTATATATGTCGAAGTGATGGTCGTATAATAAAAGAAGATCATACAAAAAGGGGAAACATCAAAATAAAATTGCACAATTTCAGAAAGCAAGCCACTGCCCGAAGGGCCAAACACAGGTGAGTAGGGCCTGAACTTTGTTCAAATCGATCGATATATTCAGTGACAGTGTGAATTATTTTGCTCTGTGTGACCATGACTTGGAATTGAACAACCAAGCAGCTTGTATAGCACTCACCAAGTGGCTTAAGTACTCAAGCAAGCATTCCAACAAAACGGTTGATAAAGAATGGCTGGCCTGGCAAGCAATTAGCGATTGCTGATCGGTCATACAAACACCATGCACCCGGAGAGGCCCGGAATGTCAATGTCCGAATTGGACAAATGAACACTTTTTTTCTTCAGCAGTCAGAACTGGTGATAAGTTAAATTCCGAAGTTTAAATTTTGAAATTCGGCTGAGATTAAGAGATTCTGGAGGTTATGGCAAGTGCAGAAATGAAATAAAGCCACGAAAGCTGGCATATCTGGGTGTTTATAAGCATTGCAATGTATCCAGCAATTTGTTGGTTATGATGATCAGGCATTCAATGATATGAGTGAGGAAAGTGAAAAAAATACTTTATCATTAAGAAACTGTTGTGGCCTGTTCCAAATCAATTGGCATTGTTGAGCAGGCCAAAAAATGGAGAATCAAGACCCCATTGAGGGACAGTGAGGTGAACAAGGATGAGCCTTGATGAAGGATAATTAAATAAAGCTGTTAATTATCTTCAAAAGGGGTGTTTCAATGAACCCAGGCACACAATTTTCATTCATGCACTCCCTCGGTGTTCCCTTCGTATGCATGCAAAGTTTCAGGCCGCTCGGTTTCATGGTTTTGGAGTTATGGAGGAGACGGTCTGATGGACGGACACACACTGACATTTATTATTATAGAATATAGATATTCAGTTTCCTCTTTTCAAATCGGAATGGGCCTATCTCTGGTGTGTTTATGCATGAGTGCATGGTGGTAAACACGGTTTCTTGTGGTTGTGGGGTTGAATATGTTGGAGAAACGGGAAGAACCTTCAGCCATTGTATCACTTAACATTGCAAGGCCTTCAAATGCAACTATGCTCTGAGATCTGCCATTGCCAAACATGAGCTGAAGGCTGCCATGTTCCCCTATGCCCGATGGGATAGCATGACCATTTTTGGTGAGACCCTGAATAAAGACAGAAGTCGGATTTTGGAGGCATGGCATGTGAAGGAAACAGTTCCATCGCTCACGGAGGAGGTTATGGATTTGCCACTGGCATTTGGTGCACTCATGAGGAAAGAGGCTGGTTGGAGACGTCATCCTTGAGATTAGCAAGATGATATTTTCTGGCTTACATAAGGATGGACATACAGTTGCTGCTGACATCATAGATTTTCAGAAAAGAATTAGATGGTAAATATGCAATTTTGTGATTATCTTGACTTTTTACTTGCAAACAGGAATAACAGAACTTTTGTGGATCACTCTTCAATTTATACACTTCATATAAGATCAATACCATTGTTAAGAAATTAACTAATGAAAAGATTACCAAAAGTATAATGCTTTACAGGATATACAAATGAAAAAAAGTTAATCACATCGACAAATATGACTTTATGAAAAAAATATTGAACTGGAATGGCACTCGGTAGAGCACATACAATACCTCCACCAAGCTGAACACTGTTTTGTATCCCACTGATAGGCCAGATCTGCATCATGACCTTAAAGAGCAGGTTGCGGGTCACCAAACATGTTCTGAAAATTTATCAATATGATTATATGTGCTTTAAATAGTTTGATGCAAACTATTATGGTTGCCTAACTATTGGGAAATTAATGAAATTAACTCAGAAGTTGTTATTTCTCGAGGCTGTTGTAAAAAACAGCCGCGTGCCATATATGGATGGTGACGTCACGTTCTCCAAAACAAAGCGGACGCTCACTCGCTCATTGAAGAAGTGTCCAGTCCAGCGGGCCGTTCTTCCGCTTTTTTGAGCTTGCAACTGTCTATATTATCCTTTTATTTTTTGAATTATTGTAGAACAAAGTTATTTGGATATTTGTACATCATGCCTCGTACGTGTGTCGTCATGTTTTGCGAAAATGGCTGGAAAACGGGTAATCGCTCCCACCGATTCCCAAGGAATAAACATTCGCCGGCAGTGGATAAAATTTGTACAAACAAAACGGGTGAATTTTCCCCAAAGAAAACGGGTAAAGAGGAC
Organism: Eptatretus atami; assembly: GCA_035128595.1. Classification (NCBI taxonomy): domain Eukaryota; kingdom Metazoa; phylum Chordata; class Myxini; order Myxiniformes; family Myxinidae; genus Eptatretus; species Eptatretus atami. Next base: position 81,547,071 of record CM068954.1, on the reverse strand, counting down.
CCTTTGGATAGACTTGTCATTTGTGGGACCATTTCACAGCTGAGGATTACAAAGGATAAACAACATCTGATCACCACTCTGTGAATATGAGTTGTTGGTTGACAAGTTCTCCAGATACTGCTCTGTCACATAATCATTGTTGAGTTTAAGTGAGAAAAACCTTGAAATGTATTCCTAAAGAGTACATGGAAAAACACATAAATAAACTTTCTGAAAAACACAAACATGAAAAAATTCTCAACAAATCAAGATTGTTGATTAAATTACTTTTTTTAACAGCATCAGCAAATTGGGCTATTTCATTTCAATTGTAAAAAATTGATCAATTTTCCACTTTTTTTTCTAAATTTGGTAGAATATTTCCCAATGAGGCTAAACATGTTTTGGTATTTTATGCCACAACAGTCTCTTGAAAGTTGGGGTTTGTTCTAACTGTTCACTTTCGCTGGGGTCAAGCTCAGCTGTCAGAAAGACTTCAACGCCAAGGCTCCGGTGTATAATATATTTTGGTCCATTATTGATTCATTCTATTTCTGGCTCTTGAGTGACTAGAGGGTTCAAAATTATTATATCAAGTCACAGACAAATCAAACTTTACATTATTTTATACATCGAACAAGAAAATGAAATCTACAAACCAATCTGTCTGGTGGAGTCTGTCAGTGACTCAGTCAGTCCTGCCACTTGTACACGAAATAGGCCGTTTTCTGGCACTTGCAAGTGGCTCAAATTTATATGGCTCAGGCCAGAAACTCCATCGTATAAATTCCCATCATCCTCTGACTCGTCCTCGGAATATCGGAATGAAAACACTCAATTTCATCGCAGCTGAAATCACTCTCTGATCCGCATCTCACCATTGTTCACACGCTGTTTCCGAATGTTCACGAAGTTTTCGGAGAACGTGACGTCATAGCATCTTCGGTAAATTCCGGTCTGTTTTTTTATCACTGCAAAAGTTTTGACTTAAAAGTTAATTTTAGCATATTTGAGTTTCAAATGTAAGAAAATAATTGCCCAACGATTATTAATGTGATTACAACCTTCAATCACGCGAAGTCATCAGCGACCCAAAACCTGCTCTTTAAGCAAAATCTAATCGGCTTGTTCTCATCACCTTTCCAACCCATCCACAACGTTTTGAAATATTGAGCTATTTATCTTTTTTGGCCCGATCTCTCAATAGTGAAGAATCACTTGAAAAAAATAAATAATTCTCGTATTAACATCCTGACAGGATCTTCACCAAAATCGAATCAATTTGTCGTGGTTGCACACCCAACCTATCCACCAAGTTTCATCTGAATGTGTCCATAACTTTTTGCGATATCATGCACACAAACAGAGAGACAGACAGATGAACATAGACAAACAAACAGACAAAGAGTAGTGAACATATAGCATCCATCCACCTTCGGTGACACAGGTAATCAAATTCAAAGTTTCTTTCAAACATAAACAAATGCACCCTCAATGGGTTGTGTTTTCTATTCATCACTTGGCAAAGAAAAAGTTGCACACCAAGCACGTGCAACATGATAGGGGTATCAATTTGGAAAAAAACACTTTCACCTGGTTAAAATTTGGAGAACTTAAACAATAATGCTGCATACTTCCATTGATAGACTGTGTTACTCTGGGCCATGCAAGACTTGGTGAAGCCCAAAGATTGCAAATTATTGGTATGAACAATTCTTGGATAACCTACAGTGAAATTAGATGTCAACTTGGCTTCCATTGCCATGTTATCAGAAAATCAGTCCACAAACATCAAGAAATCAATGTTGAACACAAGCCTTGATCAGGATTACCCAGGGTGACCTCTAACAGGGAAATGCAACTCTGCTCAAGCTTGTCAAACACGTTCCTTTTGCAACAAGCTCAGTGTTGCAAAGCCTTGAGAGTGATAAGACACCCTCTTCTCCCCCAGAACACAAAGCATTCCACTCGACATGGAACTGAGCACGTCATCACTGGAATCTCGCATCCTAGAGGATGATCTACTGTTCTGATCAGAGCCAATTTCTCCTGCACGTGACTGATGGTAGAACTCGGGTTTAGTGGCAACCTAACACAGCCTATATATACCCAATAACATTGTAGAGTCCATCTCGTTATGATATGGGGCTCTATGGATGACAATGCCTGACCCATTCTTCAACTCAGTTACTGATTTCTTGTGAAAAAATACCATCGCAGCATTTTACTGGCCAGCAAGGTGTCCTCATTTAAATCAATTTGAGCATGTCTTGGAATATTCTTGGATGTAGAAATAAGAAAAAGGACCCTCCTGTGCAGACCCTAGCACATTTGGAGGCTGCTTTGCACCAGGAATGACAACAACTCCCTTTGGATGCTCTCTGGTAGCTTTTTCAAGGGAAGAGGAGGATTGCTGCAGTCATTCGTTATAATGGTGCTTACACACATTATTGACCTTTTGAGAATTCATTCCATTATGGCATCATGAGATGTCATTATTAACCAGTCTTGAGGCTTACACCACATGATGTGTTGCCAGCAGCCTCATTCTCAAGTCGGTGTTTATTTTTTTGGTGTAAAACTGCCATTACAGACATCATTATTTTCTGATTTAAAAAAAAAACAACAAAACCTCTGAGTTTATCTCATCATTTGTAAAACATGCATACTTACTAATAGGTTGTGATATTTTTGATAAATTTTATGGTTTTGGAATAATTTTCTTGCTAATTCCTATAATCCAGAAAAATGGAACTCAGAGATAACTTTTTCCCATGTGTACGTGTTCTCATTACAAAGAGCTTTTTTAACTTTTGCTTATAAGGAATTACTATTGGTAATTTTTTTTCTCTTATACCCCTATATTAGGATCTGGAAGTTAGCTGAACTGTGTTTTGGCAACATTTCTAATGAACAAATGGGAATGTTCCTTATCAAACAACAATCCCTGCCTCAAATTAGATAAGCATAGCTTGTACAATGTACATACTACAGATAGCGTACATGGATATATCATCCCAAAATTGTAATAGCACCACCATAATATAGTGAGAAACATTTAAACAATTTATTGTTCTACCCAATTTTCATTCAATAACAAACAAAATACGCGAAGTTGACGCTCTCGTATAAAGACAAAGGGATAGTCAGTGTTTGTTTTTTTTATGTAAAACAGTGCGATCAATATGGAGAGGACAAAGGAATTGTATTAATTTCCAATTACAGTATTATTGAAATACAATTACAGAATCAATCTAATAATTTAAATTGTTCCTCTGGGTAGCAGAAAATTCTCGGCTATCTTGTTAATTTTCTTTTGACAAGATGAGGCTTTTTCTGAAAGCTGACATTTTTTTGAAAGGGTATCGTTTGAATCATTACAATGTTAATAAAATGATACAATATCAGTTCTGAAGAGTTTTGCTCTTATGTTATAATGGTTTTCATACTTACTGAAAAAATAGATGCGGATTTTATGTTAATTATATTTTTTTTCATGGTATGGACGGATAATACAGTACAACTGAACAACTGAGATAGCTTAATCCATGTCATTAGATTAGTTTCACATGAAACAAATAGATCCCATTTGCACAACATGGACTGAACAGATATGTCAGTATGGAGAGGA
>CM068954.1:81524320-81543451 GCA_035128595.1 Eptatretus atami | reverse complement strand
ATGAATTTTTGACATAATGCCATCAGCCAGATTCAAATCCAAAACTTCTGTGATGCCAGTATACTGTTCACCTCACTAAGCTACCACTGTAAAGTATACCCAAAATAACTGTTGCTTCCTGAATAACAACGATTATAATTAAATTAAATAAAAAAGAACAAAACAAAAACAAAACATAAATATTAAGCAATTATGAGGGAAAAATGTAAATCTGTTCATTAGCAAGTTGGTAAAGTCTGGAGTATTTAACATCCACATCGTACTTTGTTTATAAGGTCTAAAGTTTTGACCCAGTGGCCTATTGTTACAATTATTTTTAACATCTACAAAATCTCACAATGGACAGCAGGCTTTACATACTCTCAGAAGAATGCCATACGCTCTGATGCAGCACCCATAGTTCTTGTCAGATTTGTTTCCTGTAGGGATCAAACCTATATTTAAACAGCTCAAAGGCGAGCAAGCTACACACTGAGCTAATAGCCACAATGAGCTATCATACTACTTCAGAGAAAGCCATTACATTCCAAACTTCGGGTCTATAAATGTTTCTTATCGACCTGAGGTTTGGAACCACCACAGAACGTAACTGGAACGGCACTAGGTAGAGCGCATACCTCGGCCAGGCTGAACAGTTTACATCTTGTATCCCGCTTATAGGCCGGATCTCGATCTGGATCTGGACCTGAATCAAAATTAATTCAGCTTGTTCTTGTCACGTAACCAACTCATCCCCCAAGTTTGTCACAACATCTACGTGTTATTTTGTAATATCATGCTGTATATCATTTCGATCTGATCTCAAAAAAAAATTGTGTCCAAATCTGGATCTTCACCAACATTTAAAGAATCCTTCTTTGGCACAAACCCGGCCTGTACACCAAGTTTCACCCGAATCCGTCCACAGCTTTTTGAGATATTGTGCTATATTTCAGTTTAGTATTATCTCTCAATGGTGAAGGATCACTTAAAAAATTCTAGTAGTCGGATCTGGATACGGATATTCACCAAAATTGAATCAGTTCGTCCTTGTCACACACCCAAACATTTCACCAAATTTCACCTGAATCCGTCAACAACTTTTTGAGATATCCTGTACACAAACAAACAAACAAACAAACAAACAGACAGGGGTGAAAATGTAATCTCCTTCCACCTTCAGTGGCAGAGATAATAAAGCCTTAATAAATAACATTAACAAAAAAGGTAGAAACTGTGAAATGACTTTGAACAAGTTTTAGGTTGACAAGAACAAACAACCTCATTAGGAAAATAATTCATGTGAAAAAAACAACGAATTAGGCAAAAATGGTCATTTCAAAATTGGTAAATCAAAAACAAAAACACCTTTAACTTACAATTTATCGTTTATCGAATAAGAAGGACCGATGAATAAAGAAATAGTCATGTAGAAACATCTTACCTAACCGTTATAAATACGTTCCACTTGTACAGACTGCTATAAAGCAGGCACGAATTTCAGAGGATTCCCTTTTAACTTCATCAGTGCGGAAATCAGCCACGGACCACAAGAAAGCCAACCAACTCCACCAAGGTCTTGTCCTTAAAACGTCAGTTCACAAGTCCAAAACTGACTTACGCTGACTGTCGTTTCCTCAGAAAGCTTAGAAACCTGATCCGGCGCTCAACGCCGAACATGCAGAATTAACGAAGGCCCGTGAAACGCGATTTCCCAATAAATTTTGCATGATGTGTGGCGTCTGTTTTCACAATCCCATCATCACTTTCCTATTATTTCTCAACAGCAGAGAGACACAACCCACTATGATGTGCACGAGGTCTATAAAGGAAACAGCGAACACCCTTCCAGTTTTTCTATCCACTCAAAAGTGTGAAATCATAGTACGTTTGCCACTTACTTCATGAACGATCGTCTCATGGTACATTCCTTCAATGCAAAATCTAAACTCACGGTTCTGAAACAACATTTTGATACAACTACCAAGTTATCATGGTTATGCATTAAATGTATTTTTAAGCTCATTTTATGTAAGATCATGACAAATAAAATGCTATGATGTTGCATCAAGAGAAATAATGAAGGTCAAGTTGATGACAGAATTGTTCCTATGCCAGCATAGGTGAATATTCCAATCCCAGTTCAGCAATGGAGAGTGGACCCTTTTGGAAGGCACCACTTTAGATTCCTGAAGGCAGTGCCAGCCAACACAGCATGCGACAATCACACATACCAAACAATGCACAACCAAACATGGCACCTTCTAAAAATGGACTCAATTCAGGCAGTTCAAAGTGCGGGGTGGAATGTGTGATGTGATCTTTCCAGAAAGTATTATCACTCTCTCACTCAAACTCACCAATGCATGAACATTCACACCTCCACATTAATACACAAAGATATAGCTCGATTTAGTGAAACCCATCAATGTATCAAATGAACAGGAGCCGCGATCATACAACAGAGAAAACTATAAGGGCACTCGGTAGAGCGCATACCTCCGCCACGCAATGCCTGATCCATGAGAACATATCGGGCCCATTACTTTTTTGAAATATCATGCGAAATATCGTTTTTGGCTATATCTATCTATCAATGGTGAAGAATTACTTAAAATATTCTAGTAGTCAGATCCGGATCCGGATCTTCACCAAAATCGAATCAAACCCAACCTGTCCACCAAGTCTCATTCAAATCCGTCCACAAATTTTTGAGATATCGTGCGATATATCGGTTTCGCCCTTTCTCTCAATGGTAAAGAATCACTTAAAAACGTATCAGATCCGGATCCGGGTCTTCACCGAAATTGAATCAATTATTTCTTGTCATACACCCAATGTGTCCACAAATTTTGTCTGAATTCATCCACAATTTTTTGATATATCGTGCTATACATCCTTTTTGGTCCTATCTCTCAATGGTGAAGAATCACTTAAACATTCTTGTCGTCACATCCGGATCCGGATCTTCACCAAAATCGAATCAGTTCGTCCTTGTCACACATCGAACCTGTCCACAAAATTTCGTCCGGATCTGTCCACAACTTTTTGAGATATCATGTACACAGAAAAACAGACAGAAAGGGGTGAAAACATAACCTCCTTCACCTTCGGTGGTGGAGGTAAAAATATCATTTTGAGATGCAGACAAAAAGGAATCCGAAGGGGATTAGTAAAAGAGGTTAAAAAGACTATCATACCTGAGCAATATCATCAGTCGCACAACTGTATAACCACAGGTCATGCTCCTCATATAGAAAACAAAAACAGAAAAGGCAATGGTACATTAAGAAAGACTTTAAATTCAAACACAACATCCAACAAGATTGCACAGTGAAGGTGCACTTCCCTTTGAACTATCTTGCCTGGATTTGTTTCCCGACCCACATATTAATTGTTGGGTTGGTGCTTTGCAGGCAGGTGTTGCATCAACAAGTGCAACATCCCTCAGATGGATGTTAAGCTGGATCAACAAGCATGCCATCCTTTTGATGGACATCAAGCCAGCATTAGCTGTTGAACGGCAAAGACCACACATTATATTTCATAGAGTAGGCAATTATTGAAGGTACGGCGCAGAATCAAAATTCCTGACATAATTTGCAGAGCACTGCATCAGCAGCACAGCCATGGCTCACTATACATTTTACAACCAGTGGCCAGAATTAATAGTTTAATGCCAATAGAATATGTCCTACCGCCGTGCAAAACAAAAAAGAGGCTCCGTTCTGACGAAGGGATAATACCCAAGATGTCAGCTGCTCCTGGCTTTCCACAGTGGTTAACATACCTCAATCAACGTCCTGTTGTAGTCATCCATTGTTTCACAAAGATGATTATCGAGTTGGCAACCTTTCCGGACACAGGATGCCCTGGTGTTGGCTTAATGGTGAGGTGGTGGGCTTTGGATCCTAGGGTCCTGAGTTCAAATCCCGCTCAGCTGTTGAATTAATACCAGGTGGGGTTAACTCGGCCTGTCATCCTTCCGAGGTCGGTAAAATGAGTGCCAGCATGCTGGTATACTGTGTCGGAGTAGCGACCCGCCAGGATTGTGCCCAATAGCCAAGGAGACTGCTTAAGCAGCACCAACGCTCTGTACAGAGTATGGTCCCAATCTCCTCCTCAGGGCTGCCGAAGCAGTGTGATGACGAGAAATAAACTAGGTGGCTTGCCACTGCATTCCCAGGAAGTTCACCTTTACTTATGTAAATATATAACAATGCACATGCTTGACTTCATAAATATACAATGGTGAGGACCCAATGATTCTTGTTAATTTAAACCCAAAAAGGTTTCTCCAATAACCTCCTTTCTGCTACATCCATGACAATCCTACCTTGGTGATATCATGCATAACAACTTTCTCATGGATTCACCAAGGTTTAATATAACAATAATACCATTCCTTTCACCCTGTAAAGGTGCATCGGGCTGCCGAGGCAGTTTCATGGGCAAGGAGTACAGTCCTGGACGGGTCGTCACAGGTTACTCCAAATTATTATTACCCCAATACACTGGTACTCATTTCATCAACCTCAGAAGGATGATAGGCTGAGTCAACCATACCTGGTGTTAATTCAACAGCTGACAGGGGCTTGAACTCAGGACCCTTTGGTCCCAAGCCAGCCACATTAACCACGAAGACAACACCAGGCTTTCACCAAGGTTTTACCTCGATATAATTTTAACAATTATTTTCTATTTAGATTATTTTGTGAGCAAGGTCAGGCAAAAGTGCAGATTTTTGTAAACATTCATGAATGTTAAAAGCTTTGGATGTGCCAGTAGTCGTTTTTTTTTTTAAAATTTAAATCCAGACAGATATCGAGGATCATGAAACAATTGAACGACAGACACATGTCATTGGCACAGCAATGGAGCAGAGGGAGTTGGCATACCAGGTAGGATGGAGGAATAGGGAAAGAATAAACAGAGAGACAGCATAAGTAGGGAAAGACGACAGGATGAGATAACAGTGGGTGGAGAAGAGAAGGAAAAACTGTAAAAGCTGACCAAAAGATAAAAATGCGGAAAATCTCATTTTACCGGCTCATTGCATTGGTGATCGGAGTCATGAGAAAATTCAGTCTTTTTAAGTATGCTTATAAGATTATTTTGATTATTAGTAGATTATAATTTCATCACAAAACTACATCTAATGAAAGGCATTTTGATTCAAAAAATTTTTAATTTTAAAACAAACAAAATTTCTTCCTTCACTCCTGTCCTATTTTACATGCTGGTGAACATTTGACGGAGATTGACAAACTTTTGTTATCGAAATAAAAACGTACAAAAAAACCCACAACTTCTTTGTGAAATTAGCTATGTTGAAATTATTAAGTATGTGTTATTGAAAGAGGAATACTGCAAAAAGAGCAAAACTTCAGCAATTTTTACTTGTTACTTGTTTGCATTCGTTCTCTCATTAGTTTCCCAACTCCATTCTGTGCAAGCCACTTTAAAATCCATGACACACTCGCACGACTGGGTCGAATAGGCCAACTTTTGTCTTGGCCTCCACGTAAAATGCACAAGACTCCTCCAAAGGAGCGGGAGGAAAAAATTTTCAGCCAAGTTTGCTGGCTAGCCTTTTGGGTGAAAACAAAGCTTCTGTGTATTAAAGTTAAAGTTTGATCTTCATTGCCAGTGGAGGCCGAATTGAGCCCACTGGATGCTTAACGGGAAAACACGAGCCAACAGACATCTATGGCTCCATTCATGTCAAAGCCAATGCAAGGAACCGAATAAGTATTTTAATGCTGAGGGTGTACAAAAACATTCTGACGCTTGAATAGGCAAAATATTTACCTTGGGAAAACTGGTTTAAAAGATAAAGTCTTATTCATCAAATTCGATTGCTTTTTGATTTAAAAAAAAACTGCAAGCACTGCAAAATTATAAAGAAATCGCACGGCAGTCAGTTAAAGGTGATGAAAAAAGATTGTCATGATCCATTATTGTCTTGAAGACATCATTGAGGAGCAATTTCTTCAGTAAAGCCAATATAGTACTCGGGTAACCAAAACTGACTTGAACAATCACTAGCATGGACACAAAAAAAGATACAACTTTAAAAATTATGTTTCAAAAAATATGTGGGTGGAAGATAATTCCTTTTGGGTAATATGGCCAAAGGTTTCACAAAAACTGATAAGAAGGAAGTGTTGACAAAATTATTGAGATAACAAAGCTCACATAGTTAAAATATCAAAACTGCATTTCAAAAGCTTGACAAAGGCAAAGACAATAGCTACAGTGCAATCATGTCACAAACTTGATTTCAATTCCATAAAAATTAGCAACTTAATGATAAAATAAGGTATTATCAAAAGAAGCACAGAGCTGTAACTCTTCTATTGATAACATTTTGTAGAATTCGTTTATTGGAATTTGCAAGGTAAGCCATAGCATAAGAAGTTTTCTTGTATTTGTACACAAAAATTGAGGCTCAATGAAGTGATGAACGACGGAAGGTAGCGCCGGTTGAAAGACTGATGGAGGATCAAAGGAGAACAGACACACAAAGACATCAGACATGAGTGGATAAGTGGCAGGAAAGGAAAGGGCTAGGGGTGGGAGGGGGTAGTCAGCAAGAGTGGAAGAGAGCAGGGGTAAGTATGGGAGAAAGCATGTGATGATTGTGGTTGGCAGCACTCTTGAAAACACCAGAGGGTGGAGTTCCCCTTATAATCAATGTATATGTATATAGACAAGAGAATCATTGGTGTCCCACAGATGAGAGAATAGAGCAATGAAAGAATGGAGGTGTGTTCAACTTATAAATGTCCACGTAACCAAGTGTGGGAATCTGGAAGAACTTGTGTGACTTGTGTGAACTGGTGGAGGAATAGAGGGACAAGAGAGCGGAAGGAACAAGGTGATAGGTTAGTGTGGAAGTGAAGTTATAGAAAACTGACAGTCGACCAACCTGCCTGCGGTGGGCAAGCAACAGACCTTGGAAATTGGCCTCTTGCCGAGATATTATAGTACAGAGACCCAGAGAGCTTTGGGCTAAATCTCCTCCAAGGGAGCAAAAATAGATGCAGCTGCACTAATGGATGTTAAGCTGGGTGTCCAGTCTGTTATCATGAGCTGGTGGATGTTAAAGATCCCACTATATTTTGTGAAGAGCAAATGAGTTTTCACTGACACCATGGCCAAAACAGCTCCAGTCGAACGTCAGGCCTGGCCAGCTGCTTCAATAAAAGACAGATCAAATTACTGACACGGATGACCTCACAAGGACGTGAGATTAGTCGGGGCCATTAAAGAAGTAGGTGACGCAGTAATGAGCTCTGAATGGCTCAGAATGAACTTAACATGGTGGCGAATACTGAGGGATTGGCCTACCCTTGAAAACAGTTTGGCTGCGGTCTACCCAAGACAGATTGTGACAGATGTGAGACTTAGGAGTTCCAGAGACTGCACTTCTTACAGGGATTGTCTGTTGAATCTTAGGCCATCGAAGTTAATGGCAGCTTCAAACAGGAGACAGTTTCAGTGTATGCTTGTTGCTCACCACTAGCAGGTCGGTGGCCTTGCAGTGTATTTTTTCCAGCTCTATTCTGCTTTTAATCCTCCTGCCATCTCACCTCTTTGCCCAAATGCTGCCAATCAAGGTTGCATGCACCCTGCCAGAAACCTTCACGTTGTTATCCTCCTCAAGTCTCAACTTACCAGTCGCCCACATTCATTCATCCCTCTCTTTTCTCACCCGTGAAAATGTCTTCTGAGTATTTTTTTCAATCTATTCCCTCCAGGATTTAAATTCTGCTGCCTACTGTAACCACATGCTCTTCCATTTCTATATTTGAACTTTACTATACCCACTGATACCTGCAATTCCTCTTGTACTGTGATGCGTTGTACTAATGTGTTCTGTGCAACTGATTTTCCTTCACCCAATTTATGTCTGCTTACTGTTTACCTCCTTTTGTGTGAGCCTCCAAACCTGCATTAAAAACAGATGGGCAACCACATAAAAAACATGGCATGAACTTCTAATATTATAATTCTGACATTCGCTGAAAAATAACTACAGCATCACTTGTGATATATATGCATATATGGGGCAGTCAAAAAGTAACCTTAAAATGGCGATAAAAATTCAAGAATGTAATGTGTGTAGTTGTAGATGACATATGTTATATCATGTTTTGCCTGTTTTCGATCTGGCAACATTGAGCATATGACATCAGTAGAGCATTCCAAGATGGTGGTTTCCTCAGAAGCATGCACCAGGAAGGAGCAACGTTCTGTCTTCCGTTTCTTAGGAAGTGAGGGTGTGAATCCCAGTGAAATCCATCGCAGAATGAAAATGCAACATGGCGATGCATGTTTATCACTGCAGCAGGTGTACGACTGGGACAGGAAGTTTAAAAGTGGAGTTCTTTCAGTTCGGGTGTGAGTTGTCTGGGCACCCACCTTGCAGACACTTTGCGGAACCTCAGCACATTGTGAATGATATGGTGTGCTGAACCTTGGCTCATGTTCAATTCGGAGACCACTTCATCCAGCGAAATGCGACGGTTTTCCCTTAACATGTGCTCAACTGCTGCAACCATTTCTGGTGTCTCAGTTGTGTGAGGCCGGCCTGAGTGAGCAGTGTCTGCCACACTGGACACTCCACTTTTAAACTTCCTGTCCCATCGAGGCCAGAGTGTTTGTAAGACACATATGTGGGTCATAAATATTTGCATAGCAAGATATTCTGAGGTTTCAAGATGTGCTTAGGCCAGGCTTCTTTCTGTTCATTTCCATAAGTCAGCTGTGTGAGTGTTTAAGGCAAAAGGAGCCTGAAAAGGGAAAGCTACTTTAAATTCATTCAGAATCAGCTCTGAATTACAAAAGGGTGGTGGCTATTAGCAAAAGAAGACAGATTATAGCAAGAAACAGATCATTGAACCAGAAGCACAGACAGATAGTTATTATGGAGCAACTTGATATGCAAACTTCACAAGAAGTCAAAAATAAATGCAATTTTAATAACACACCAAAACAAATGTGATTTTGCATACATGCATTTAAGGTAAAAAGGTCATTAAAATTATATTGAGATTACAAGTTTAAACAAAGTACTTATTAGATGTTTAATAAATACTTTCGACAAACAGCCAACACTTTAATCATTGCATGCTTTGACATACATATGTCTGACACCAAAATATTTGATAAATATATTTTTATACAAACGCATATGTCATAAAGGCAATAAGTTTTGTGCAGGCATTCTTCATCCATTAGATGGTTGAAGAAAGTCGAACAATAATAATAATAATAATAATAATAATAATAAGTAAGAAAGCCATAAAATGTCATAGCCCCCGTTGTTTTAGTAATTATGCTGTACCGAGTTAAAGGGCGAACCCATATTTATGTCCAACTGAAATGGCCGCCGGTCTACCAGTTGGCCATCTTTGATCACATCACAAAATAAAGTGAGGTGCAAGTGTATGCAATCACTAACTGTTCTTTTGCCAAGTTTGAACAATATCAGTCCATGTATGTCTGAGAAATGGTTGGGGACACATTTAAGTAACAAAATGGCCACCAGTCGGCCATCTTGGATCAGATGTTGAAAAAAATTATGTGCATATGTATATGCATCACCTCAAGGAGATGGGGATGGGCCAGGCATCTGCCTGGGGGATGGCCAGACGGAGGCCCCTGGAGTACCAGCGGAAAGTGGACGCAGCGACGCGCTGCTCTGGCGCATGCGCCCATACCTGACCTGACCTGATATGTATACCATCGTGTGTTGGCTTTGTGCTAAGTACGAATAAAATTGGTCCATATATGTCCGAGATATGGTTGTGGAAGCACACACGCATGCACAGACACGAAAATCGAGACCAAATCCATGAGCCCCCGTTTCGGACAAAGTCAACGGGGGCTAATAATGGCAAGGAGCTGATACTCTAGGTCCCCCATCTTTTTGGTGTGGTATGAGGAATAGATATCTGCAATATGAAAGCAAAATATTCAACAGTTTTTCAAATATTGCGTACACAAGCGAAGTTACTAAGGTGGTTGCCATGGTAACATAATTCAGCCAATCACAGCCGTGATCTAATCAGATTGACATAATGTCATGAGCAATAAATATCTGAAACATGAAAGCTAGATGTTCAACGGTTTTTGAAATATTGCGCACACAAAAGTACATTGACAGATGGTCAGTTGGTTGATCAGTCGGACAGAGCTCATTTTAATGTCCCGTCTCCGATGTTGTAGAAGGGGCGTGGGACAAAAAATTTTGCCCTGACAAGGGAGGTCATTCTCCAGCCAATTCTTTGTCTCCTAATAATATGAGTTCCTTTCCAAAGAACTTTGATGCAGGAGAAGGCCAGTGGCCCCATCAAAGTATGCACTATTATCCATAACTTATGGTTGTCTGTCATGCTCTCTCCCTTTTTAAATGCTGAGCATCAAGCAAGGAAGCAGCACATACCATTTTCAAAGCCTTTGGCATGACTCGAGAATGGTTCAAACCGCCGACCTCCCAAACTCAGATAGATGCTCAAACCCTGATGTCACATAAGCTGTTGATAGTATAAGAGTCGTACCAGTGAACACTGAACATGTGTGTTGTACAAGAATTATTCATATATATATATATATATATATATATATATATATATATATATATATTGTTCGGCTGTGGAAATTCGCAACCATCATTCAGGTCCCGTAGGTGAGATATCTTTTAAGTACATGTATAGTTAGCCCCAACCCATTGTTTAAAGGGAATTAATGTGATTCATTCGGGCTGCGATCCTTTGAGTTAGGCGTTTTTCTGTTCTACCTTATTTTCGACCAACCATTACAACAACGCCAACCACCCCACCATTACAACAACGCCAACCACGCCGCCATTCCAACAACGCCAACCACGCCACACTACAACAACCACCGCGTTCTGACTCGGCACACGGTTGCCAGAGCCTGGCCTTCGAGGGAAAGCAGGCGGCCCCGTTCCCCCCTCCGCCCCGAACGAATGGCGCCGTCGCGGTGGAATACACCCTGCTAGGGAAGAAGAAGAATCCCACGGCGGTGCGAGCGTCAGCGATCGGACGGAGGACCACGCCCCTTCTGGAAGTTCCAGCATGTTCTGGAAGGAGGGGTGGAGCCGAAAACGGGGCGGAGCGGAGGGCGGCCGGCCCGGCGATAAAAAGGGACGGTGAAGGCGACGGAGGAGGAAGAAGATCTCGCGCCCGCGATAGGAGGACGGACAAGAAAGTGGCGCAGAAAGTGGCGCTCGTCGAGTGAAGCGGAGGATCTCGCGTCGTGTGGAGCTGCAGAGGATTTCGCGTCGTGTGGAGCTGCAGAGGATCTCACGCGGTCTTTCTCCACCACGGGTCGAATGGAGCTGAGAGGAGTTACGGTCGCCAGGACTCGACACGACAGGAAGTCGCGACTTCCATTTCTTTTGGGTTTTGTGAACGTGTGTGTGTGCGCCGAGTCTTGAGAAGTAAAATTGTATAAGTGTTGCCGAGTGTTCGCGTTGGCGTTGTAGAGCTGCGTCGTCGTTGTCTATCTTTCATTTGATATATGTGCATTCTGTGCTATACGTGTGCTTTGTGTCCGTGTGTGTAAATAAATGCTTGCTTGTTGAATTGTTCCCCGTTTTCGCTGCGTCCTTTCCTTTGTTGGGTCTCCATCTTGCTTCACGTAAAGGGTTCGAGTGGGCGCGGGATGCCCGATAATTAATTGGAACCGTCAAGGTCGACGATAACTCCGCTCGGTTATCCCTGTAGCACGGAACGAGCCGCTTAAGCGGTTCGTGTCCGAAGTCGACCTGTGGCGTGGTACAACCCTCGGTAGGTTACCCGTGCGAGTACTTAGGTATATCGACTTTCGGCGATTCACCCTACTCGCACGGGTGAATGCGGACTGGGTGTGTGTGAGGTTAACCCCCACCCGTGACTGGCTCCCGGCGTAGTCCGCGAGGGCACGACTGAATTGTCCGTCCGTGGGCGAGGCGGTCGCGATTCGAGTCACGTCGCCGATCGCACGCCGGCGGGCGCGAATTCGCAACACTGGTGTCAGAGAGCGGGAAAACGAACTCTCGGGCTCCAGCTAAATTCACGGGAATCGATCCAGGGGTGAGAGAAGCGACCCCCGATTCCCTCTAAATTACGAGCGAGTTAAATTAACCCGTTACGTGAAATAAGATGGCGTCTCAAGGCGAACGGGTGCCGGGGTATTAGAAGTGTATATGTGTAGTAATGTAGAATCCATGGCCAGGATGTAGACCCCGAGCAGGACATTGGTGTGCAGGAACAGTTTTCCCCCCAACTGAACCCAGGGCCCGAAATGGGTGCGGCGGCGGCCGGTGTATAACACCTCCCTCCCCCTCTCCACCAAAACCCCCCGATCCTGGCCGAATCGGCTCAGCCGAGTGCACCCGACATGGCCCAGCTATTCGCCATGCTGGCACAAATGAAGGCGGATGCACTCGCAATGAGAAACGAAATGAAAACAAACACAAACGAAATGAAACAAACACAAACGAAATGAAAACGAAATAAAAGGAGTGAACAAGCAATGGATACAGCACGAACGAAATGAAAACGAACATGGAAACAAACACAAACGAAATGAAAAATATGGAAACAAATGCGCAAGGAATGAAGGAAGAATAAAAGAACTGCGGGGTGAGATGCAGAACATGGGCCGAAGCCTGCAGGCGGGCATGAAGGCAACAACAGCGGAGTGCGTGATGGCGACGCCACGTGTGGAGAGCGAACGAGCTGGGAGAGGGCAACGGTTGTCAGGCCCGCGGTGAAGGCGGGTGAGGAAAAAATAATTCGGGAAACGTGTTGGCGAGAAGCGTGGAGGTGACGGAAAAAGTGACGGTAACCGAGAGGGAAAAATTAATTGGGGTGACGGAGACGTGCACGAAGGAATAAAAATAGTGGAGTGTGAGAAAAGACTTCAAGACTTGACGAAGAGAGTTGATAAGCTGGGACGGGAGGTAAAGACGGAGACAGAGGAACTGGGAAGACGGATAGACAAACACAAGGGCAAGCCGGAAGAACAGTTAGAAGCCAAAGCAAGGTCGGAGGTGGCGGAGATGAGGAAAGAATTAGAGAAGAAAACTGAGTTACAGAAACACCAAAACAAAGAGACGGAACTACAAAACGAAACTGAGAGTGTTAAAAGAGGAAAGGAAAGAACGGAAAATGAAACGTTAAGAAACCACACTGTACAGATCAAACAGTTGGAAGCAAAGGCCAGATTGCAGAATGAGGAAAAAGAAGACAGTGGAATAAAAAACTGAAAAGTATGACTTTGAAACTAAACGACAAAAGGAAAAAAATAGGTTGGAATACGAGGAGAAGTTGAAGGAGCAACGAATGAAGCAGGAAGGAGAAATCAGGAGATTGAAGGACACAACGAGATTGGAGAGGAAGAGCGAGAGGAACAATGGGATAGAAAACAAAAGAACATGGGGCCGAGGTTGACCAATTGAAAGAAAAGGCGAAGCTGGAGTGCGAGGAGATAGACAAAGAACAGCGAATGAAACACAAAAGGAAATTAACCACAGAAGAAAACCATGAAACTGCAGAAGGAAGGCAGGAGAAGAAACAAGGAAGAGTAATGAGACAGCAGCAAATGAAACACAAGAAGGAGATTAACCAAATGAAGCAAACCATGAAACTGGAGAAGGAAGGACAGGAGAGGAACAAGGAAGGGTAATGAGAGAACAGCGAATGAAACACAGGAAGGAAATGAGCCAATTGAAAGAAACGATGAGATTGGAAAGTGAGAAGCAGGAGAAGAGTGGGAGAGAAAACAAAAACTATACGAGTTTGAATTAATGAACTGAAGAGAGAAGTAAAATTGAAGTCAGGAGAGATGGAAAAACTCCAGAAAGAAACAGAAACTAATAAATGTATAGAGACGCGAGAAACAGAAAAGTAGGAGAGACTGCACGATAAAGACGGGGTTAAGGAACAGAACACACACACAGAGTTAGCGAGGCTTAATGGGGGTGAGCTGTGGACGGTTTGTGACCCGGTGCGAGCAGCGGGATGGCCTCCTTCGGGAACGGAGGAAGACTCTATGCTCCTTGAAGCTGGTCACGACCAGGTGGGTCCGGTCGTGCTCGCGGAGTGAGGGGGCGAGTGCTGCGGACAGGTGAACGTGCAGCTTGGGGGTATAGAGGCCCGGAACCCTTGTGGGACACGAATCCCCGTGTGGTTGTGCAGGGTGTGTGTTTTGCGAGTGTACGGAGATGCGTGCTTTCCGGCACGCATGGTGTGAGTGAGACCCCTGTGCAAGTGAAAGGTTGGGTGTGAGTGAGAGGGTCCGTGTGAGAGAGACAGTGTGTGTAAGGTCGCTGTATGTAGGGAGATGTCGGTCGCATGCGTGAGCATGCAGCGCGTCTCCTGGTGTGAATGTGAGTGTGATGGAGTGGAGTCTGTGCGTCGTGACACGCAGGTGTGCGTGGTTGGAATGGCGACGACGACGGCGACATGTAAGGGACAAGAGCCGAATAGCGCTGTATATTTGGGGACCGTGCCGGGTTCACCCAGCAGCGAGCGCGAGGTTCGGGCTGTGCAACGCACGAGGCCGCCACGTGCTCGCTGGCGGGAGTGAAGCCCGGTCCGGAAACGCCAGCGTGGATGTTGCCGATTCCGCGGACGGACAAAGTTTAGGCAGGATACGGATTTGGACGGACGGGTTCTCCACGCGAGCGTGTGTTAACCTCCAACGGGCAGAGCACATGTGTTCGCGTGGGGAGCCCCTCGGAGTGCGAGTTGCTTTTGGGTGCGCAGGGTGACGTCATGGCTGCACGTGGGGTTGGAATCCGGCAGGAGGGTATCCCTGCCGGATGTACCGTCCAGAAGGACGAGTACAACGTGCAGCTGCATGACGTCACGGGCAGGTGCAAAGTGCGCGAGCTGCGAGTGGCCCGCGCTGGTGCTGCGCAAAATATGATTAAAAAAAATAATAAATTAACAAAAGCAATCCTGGCTTTCGGGTGAACAGGATTCCCGGTAAGGGTGGGAACATCCCTTGACCAGGGCACAGGATGGAACTAGTTAGGGGGAAGGGTTAGTGTTATGTAGACCGGCTCCATGGGCAGGAGTAAGTCCTCATGGGGCCCGTGGAATGGATAGTTAGAGGGATTGTAGTCAGATTTAGGTTGGGAAATGGAAAAATGGGATCTTAGGAGACAGTGACAGACTGTGGATGTGTAAGGGGACGTAGTTTAGCTACGTAGTGTTAAAAGAACGTGCTATAGTGTAAGGGATGACGTGGAGCACGAGTTAGTTAGGGGAGGTAGTTAGAAGGGTGGCAGAGTTCAGCGATGAGTGTGTTGAAGAGTTGTGAGTGTGTGGAGACATGTCGAGTGAGTGAGGCCAGCGGGTGAGTGTATGGAGCGAATGGGGAATGCATGGTGCGATGAGTGATTGGGGGAGGAGTGACTCCTGCCCAAGGACCCGGGGTCAGTGTAAAGTGAGTTAGCTGGTGTTAGTTAAATTGACAAAATGGAGGTCGTTTTGCTGTTGGTGGGAGTGTGGCTCGAAACCTGTTTGAGGGGTGCAGGAGCCCTGTTGACGGGCTGGGAGCATGGCTGCGAAGGTGAGTATCGCTGAGTGGGTACCCCGGGCACCGGGCTATGGCCGTGGTAGGCCAAGGGCCCATGGGGGGCGGGATAGCGTAGTGGCATGGGCGCCCCGCTTGGTGCGGGGACCCGGGGCACCATTAGCCGCGTGGGCATTGTGTGGCACGGGTGACCCTTGGAAAGGCCTGGAAGCCAGCCTGCCACGTGAGCGTTTCAGGGAGTTGCCATGGAGGGCACTCCCCGGTGTTTAGGGAGCTGGTAGGCTCGGAGCAGTGTAGTGCCCGGGGGCCATCGTTTGGGAATCGGCAGAGGGTCGTGCCTGCCAAGGGGAGCCACGCGTCCCAGCCATGGATCGTGTGAGGGCACGGGAAGAAAATTGGGGGCGAGGCCCGAAATTGAAAGGACACAACACAGGCGACGGGAATCTGGGTTTTTAGAACAATAGATTAAGTGCGAGGCGCTTGTTGAAAGCCCCGGGTAGTTTAACAGTTAAATGGATAGGGTAGATTAGGAAGTGTACCCCTCCGCACCATCCTTCCTTCGCTCTCGTTGTGGGCGCTGGACCCACTTTGGGTAGATCGCTGAAGTCTGGGGAGGCCATCCTGAGGCTTCATTGGGCCTCGACACAGGACGCTAGCTCTCCCTCATTCCCCTCCGGGAAGGGAACGTAGGGTTGGGAGTAGGCTAGGTGACGAGATAGGTTAGCCGAACAAGACGATAAAGGGGTTAGGGGACGAATTATAGTGGGAAGTAAGGATGAAAATAAAAAACACAAAAAAAATAAGTTGGGGCTAAATTGGTTTTTTACAAATTAAGGGAGTGGGTATGGACAGTGACAGGCAAAGGCGATAGGTGGGAGGGAGACAGGTAGGTAGGTCCGAGCCCTTCTGTGTGGCCAGCACCACCGCACTCCCTCACACACCTGCACTGCACGGAAGAGGCCGGCCAATCTCATCGGCTGGCTGCGTTGTGCTGCGAGGCCTTACGGCCGGATCGTCTACTGTGTACTTCAAGGCCTGTGCCGGCCACTTAATCGGCAGCTGTTGTTTTGCTGCAAGCTGTGCGGTCGGATCGTCCGACGGCTGTTTTGCTTCAAGGCCTGTGCCGGTCATTTGTCTGCAGGCTGTGTTTGCCTGCTACCTTTGCCATGCCATGCCCACGCCCTTGTTCATTTCCCCCGTTCAGTTTTGCTTTGCCCCCCTTGTTCATTGCCATGTGCGCCAGGATCATCGAGCACAGTTTGCAAGCTGCAGGAACTGTCCTGTTGGCAGCTACAACACGGGCCTGCAATGGAGGCCCGTGCACCGGGTGCTCTGTGACTTCTTCTCTTTTCCTGCAGAGTCCATTGATCCTGGCCATGGAGTAGTGTAAATTTATAAGGTAAGTTGATAAGTTTGTATTGTAAATATGAGTGCGCCCCCGGCATGTCTGTCATAGCGCCGGCAATTTTATTTAAGTCGTCCGTGTGAAGTGGGTTGTTTTAGTTAGTTATCTCAGCCCTCAGGTTATTTATTTTTGGGACATGAATACCATGAATATCGCACTCAGGGATCCGAGAGTAAACGTATTAGGGAGAACTACACATGATGGCACACGAGAATTTGACGACTCGGGACGAGTTGTAAAAAGGGGAGGGGGTAGTGTTACGGCTGGTGGAAATTCGCACCACCATTCAGGTCCCGTAGGTGAGATATCTTTTAAGTACATGTATAGTTAGCCCAAACCGTTGTTTAAAGGGAATTAATGTGATTCATTCGGGCTGCGATCCTTTGAGTTAGGCGTTTTTCTGTTCTACCTTTATTTTGAACAACCATTACAACAACGCAAACCACCACCATTACAACAACACCAACCACGCCGCCATTCCAACAACGCCAACCACGCCACCACTACAACAACCACCGCGTTATGACTCGGCACACGGTTGCCAGAGGCCTGGCCTTCGAGGAAAGCAGGCGGCCCCCGTTCCCCCCTCCGCCCCACACGAATGCCCGCTTCGTGGTGGAATACACCCTGCGAGGGAAGAAGAAGAATCCCACGGCGGTGCGAGCGTCAGCGATCGGACGGAGACCACACCCCTTCTGGAATTCCAGCATGTTCTGGAAGGAGGGTGGAGCCGAAAATGGGGCGGAGCGGAGGGCCCGGCGATAAAAAGGGACGGTGAAGGCGACGGAGGAGGAAGAAGATCTCGCGCCCCGATAGAAGGACGGACAAGAAGTGGCGCAGAAAGTGGCGCTCGTCGAGTGAATGGAGGATCTCGCGTCGTGTGGAGCTGCAGAGGATCTCGCGTCGTGTGGAGCTGCAGAGGATCTCGCGCGTCTTCTCCACCACGGGTCGAGTGGAGCTGAGAGGAGTTACGGTCGCCAGGACTCGACACGACCAGGGAAGTGCGACTTCCATTTCTTTTGGTTTTGTGTGAACGTGTGTGTGTGGCGCGAGTCTTGAGAAGTAAAATTGTAATAGTGTTGCCGAGGTTTCGCGTTGGTCGGTTGTAGAGCTGCGTCGTCGTTGTCTATCTTTTATTTGATATATGTGCATTCTGTGCTATACGTGTGCTTTGTGTCGCGTGTTGTAAATAAATGCTTGCTTGTTGAATTGTTTCCCCGTTTCGCTGCGCCTTTCCTCTGTTGGGTCTCCATCTTGCTTCACGTAAAGGTTCGAGTGGGCGCGGGACGCCCGATAATTATTGGAACCGTCAAGGTCGACGATAACTCGCCGGTTATCCCTGTAGCACGGAACGAGCCGCTTAAGCGGTTCGTGTCCGAAGTCGACCTGTGGCGTGGTACACCCTCGGTAGGTTACCCGTGCGAGTACTTAGGTATATCGACTTTCGGCGATTCACCTCATCCTCGCACGGGTGGAATGCGGACTGGGTTGTGGTAGGTTAACCCCACCGTGACTGGCTCCCGGCGTTAGTCCGAGAGGGTCACGACTGAATTGTCCTCCGGTGGGCGACGCGGTCGCGATTCGAGTCACGTGCCGATCGCACGCCGGCGGGCGCGAATCGCACATCTATATTTGATTTTAATTATTGTTCCTGTGGAAATGATTCAGTAACGTAACATTCAGCACAGAGCTTTTGCAGAGCCCCTTATCAAACAAGGGGACCAAATATGCTGTGAAGGAAGCACTGGAAGCTGAGGATGTCAATGATTAGATAACTTAACGATCACTGATCACAAAAGGAAATAAAACAGAATTGTTTGCAAGATCCAAAAAAAAGGAAAAAAACTATTTAAAAATGCTCACAGTATTAAACTATATTCTCCAAGAAGGGATTAATTCCCCACGTCGCCAGGTTTCTCCTCTCATTCTCCAGCCAATTCCATTATCTGATACTGCATGAAAATTTATTCTCACACCTTCCTTTAACACCCCTTCAATATTCGACACCTTAATAAATGCCACGATAGCTGTCAATTCTTGCAAAAAAACAAAAACAAAATATAAAGCCTCGCCATGTGGTGTGAGCATGCATCACAGCACTCGGCCTGGATTCACATGCAGCACATCGACCCAATTCCACCAAGACCACACAGCCGCCATTGACACTTCACTCGACCTCACCAACA
>CM068954.1:81479866-81509716 GCA_035128595.1 Eptatretus atami | reverse complement strand
ATTCTTTCCACGACACGACCACTTCTATTCACTCACTCACCACTTCCCATCCTTCCCCCCCCCCCCCCCGCAATGCCCCTTTCCCTCGAACCACTGTCGTATTCCTCTCCATCCCCATTCTATACCATACTTGGCCCCCTGTTTTTTCAAACATCTGTGACCTTCATTCCAAATATTGTGACCTCCATTGTCAGGCATTACACCATTTCCTGAAGCAGTGGACATTTTGAAATATTAACTCTGCCACCAAAGCTGACGGAGATGGTTTTCACCCCCGTCGTTGTCTGTGTGTTGTGAGCAGGATATCTCAAAAAATATATGGAAGGATTCGGAGGAAATTGGGGGACAGGTTCAGTGTATGACAAGAATGAACTGATTTGATTTTCATGAAGATCCGGATAGGAGCATTTGAATTTTTTTTTTACCTCCGCCACTGAGGGTGGACGGAGGTTATGTTTTCACCACTATCTGTTTGGCTGTCTCTGAGCAGGACATCTCAAAACGTTGTGGACAAATTCGGACAAAACTGGGTGGACAGGTTGAGTGTGTGACAAAGACGAATTGGTGAAGATCTGGATCCCAATACGGAATTTTATATATATAATTATATATATTTATTTTTTTTTTTTTTTTTAATGATTCTTCACCGTTGAGAGATAGTACCAAACACTACATACATATATAGCATGAATATATTGATATTCAAAATGTTGTGCACGGATTATGACAAAACTTTGGGATGAGTAGAGTCGGTGACAATAACAAGCCGACTAGATTTTGGTTAAGGTCCAATGCAGACCGGCTATCAGTGGGATACAAATTTAAACTATGCAGCCTGGCGGAGGAATGCACCGAGTGCTGTTGCTGTTGTCCAATGATGTCATAGATGATCAATTCATTTCCAAGATACACTCTTTTCCATCTACACTCGCCTGCTGCCTCTTGCACAGGTGGTGGTGTTGGTGTCGATGTTTGTTACTCCCATTCCCTTCGTTATTTTGCCTGTTTTACATCCCTCCCACCTCCTCCCCTTAATATCCTGAAACATACAGGCAGCTGTGTCTCCTATGATGTAATAAAGCTACCGTTTGTGTGTTTGTACTATCAAATAATGACAATGACACAATTATAAATGCCCTCCTCAGCAAATATGCCATGCATCCTCAACTTTCACTCATGGAAGATCTTTGCTCTTGCTGTGTGGTGATTTTAACTGCCACCAGATGGACTGAATAGGTATGGAATTTATGGATTCTGCGACGTAAAAATATGGAATAGCTGCCAAAGCAATTTGGTTAAAACTGCAGCTCTCATCCAGGAAATCTTCAGACCCAGATCTTGGTAAGTGGTCAACATTCCTGACTGTATCTTGTAATCATAGAATTTTCTGGAAACTTGTCCCTCTCCTGTTCCTCAAGGATATTAAACCATATGCTGATCTGAAACTGTCCTCCTGGTCGCCATTTTCCGAAAGTTTCAAAAGGGCTGTCTTGTGAAAAGGAATTTCAGAAGGAAGACTCGTACAGTCCAAAATGTGTTCTTATTCAGGACTTGTCGTCCATTTCTTTTGCTGCAGATTTACATCAAGCATGAAACTCATTTCAAAGGGACTTATTCTCCATCTTTCCAAAATGAATTCCTCAAATCCGTAGCCGTCCTTTCCATTGTAAATTAAACCCCTCACATTATCATCGATCCGACACAATGTTGCACCTCATATATGTAAATATTGTTCTGAAGAAAAATATATTTGAAATCAAGGAAGGGATGGAGGAGAGCATACACCAGAGAAAGACTTGACTAGACACCAGCAGGTCTTCAAGGAAGGAGAGGTTTGAAAGTTCAGCCCTGAGGTTGGCCAAATGATTTCTCTGGCTCTCCTGAGAGTGGATATATACTTGCTGAGGACTTATTGCAGTGATCTGAGGTTGCCTTAGGTTGATTTGCCTTCCAGGAAGCAAAGACAAATTGCTTCAAGGCAACTTCCTCACAAAATGATTCAGTGTACCAGGGGCAAGAGGGTATGATAACTTCAGAGAAGAGAGGATAAATATATGCATAAAGGAGAGCAGGCTTTTGTGGAATGAATTTCCAGGTGGCAATAATTCAGGGGGGTGTAGTTGGAAGGCCAGTCCTGCAATGAGAGGGCAGCTTGCAGTCTGGTGCTGAAGCAAGCTCTCTGACAATGGCCAGAGAAATGCTTACACTCACGAGCACGTGATCAGATGAACCAATTGGAGAAGTGGAGGAAGAAGAGAATTTAGCAGGAAAAAAAGAATCCAGAAGGAGGATTTCCTATAGGCAAAATTCGGTTCAGAAAGTTCAAAGATCGAGTCAGCCCCTTGCAGTTGTGTATGTCCTTTGCTGCTGTGCTGTTGGTTGGTTGCTGAGATTGCAAATTACACCCAGCAAATTGGGCTGGTAATAGTTGAAATTGCCACAATGTGAGGAAGAGAGAGTAGAGGAGGAAGAAGAGAGAGAGTAGAGAGAGTAGAGAGAGGAAGAGAGAGTAGAGAGAGGAAGGAGAGTGAGGAGGGAGGAAGAGTGAGAGGAAGAGAGAGAAAGGAAGGAGAGAGAGAGGAAGAGAGAGAGAGAAGAGAGAAGAGAAGAGAGAGAGAGGAGAAGAGAAGAGAGAGGAAGAGAGAGAGAGAGGAAGAGAGAGAGAGGAAGAGAGAGAGAGAGGAGAGAGAGAGAGGAGAGGAAAGAGAGAGAGAGAGAAGAGAGAGAGAGAGGAAGAGAGAGAGAGAGAGAGAGAGAGAGGAAGAGAGAAGAGAGGAAGAGAGAGAGAGAGAAGAGAAGAGAGAGGAAGAGAGAAGGAAGAGAGAGAGAGAGGAAGAGAGAGAGAAAGAGAGAGAGAGGAAGAAGAGAGGAAGAGAGAGAGAGAGAGAGAGAAGAGAGAAGAAGAGGAGAGAGGAAGAGAGAGAGAGAGAGAGAAGAGGAAGAGAGAGAGAGAGAGGAAAAGGAGAGAGGAAGAGGGAGAGGAAAGAGAGAGAGAGAAGAGAGAGAGAGGAAGAGAGAGAGAGAAGAGAGAGAGAGAAAGAGGAGAGAGGAAAGGAGAGAGAGGAAGAAGAGAGAGGAAGAAAGAGAGAGAAGAGGAGAGAAGGGAAGAGAGAGAGAGGAAGGGAAGGAGGAGAGAGAAGAGAGGAAGAGAGAGAGAGAGAGAGAGAGAGAGGAGAGAGAAGAGAGGAAGAGAGAGAGAGAGAGGAGAGGAGAGGAGAAGAGAGAGAAGAAAGAGGAGAGAGAGTGAGAGGGAGGGAGAGAGGAAGAGAGAGAGGAGAGAGAGAGAGAGAGAGAGAAGAGAGAGAAGGAGAGAGAGAGAGAGAGAGAGAGATGAGAGGAGGGAGAGAGAGAGAGGGAGGGAGAGAGAGAGAGGAAGGGAGAGAGAGAGAGAGAGGAAGGGAGAGAGAGAGAGGAAGGGAGAGGGGAGAGAGAGAGAGGAGGAGAGGAGAGAGGGAGAGAGGGAGAGAGGGAGAGAGGAGAGAGGGGAGAGGGAGAGAGGGAGAGAGGGAGAGAGGAGAGAGGGGGAGGGAGAGAGAGAGAGAGAGAGAGAGAGAGAGAAGAGAGAGAAGAGAGAGAGACTTTTGTATCTTTTATTATAACAAGTGAAATCCTTCAATACAGCACGTGATCTTTCTCTTTTGAGAGAGAGAGAGAGAGAGAGAGAGAGAGAGAGAGAGAGAGAGAGAGATGGAGTTAACACTGTTATGAGGACGGTACCACACACAGCCAGACACGAGGTGGTTTTGAAGGGGAAAGCGTAACCAAGAGTACTCCTGGTGGTTTGGAGGATTGAGAGCAGCACACAGACAGTGAGAAATGAAGTTGTTCTTGATGTAAGCTGCAATTCCATCACTGGGATAGGGTTTCAGGCCTGTAGAAACGACAGGAGTCAATAGCAGGGGAGAGCCACAGAGAAATCAGGGACACCTTGTGGAAGGAAGGATTCTGTTAAGCAGATAATGTAAGGTTTAGCAGTAGTGGCCTGGATTGAGACATCTGTACGATTGGAACAGAGACCTCAGATGTCTGAGGTTCAAACAGTTAGGGACAGGGAAGGAGGCGTTGTTGGTAAAGTGCAGGAACTGCACGTGGTGTGCAGTAGTGTGCAGTACTTTGATACTTCATCATGCAGTGTGCAGTACTTTGAATGGATCTTAAGCTGGGCATCCACGAAGCTAGCTTAATTTTGCCAGTATTACATGGTGAGTATGAAATATCTCACTTTTTATTTTTCAAAGTGTCAGTGAGTTATCACCAACACCCAGGCCAAATTCCAAATTCATGCCAAAATCAGCTCCAGTCAAATGTTAGGCATGGCCAGCAGGTTCGTGAAAAACACTTGGACCAAAATTCTTCACAACAAGAAGGTGGGATCAATTGTAGCCATTGGAGTGGTGGTGGTGGTAGTAGTAGTACGTGAAAGTAGTACTTTTGTTGGAAAGGCTTTAGAGCAGGGTTCCCAACTTTTTTTACTGGGGTACCATTTCACATGTTCGTGGTTCCACCGAGTACCACTTACCAAAATAGTGTTTTATTTGCGATACAGATACGATAAATGGGAGTTAAACAATACTAACAATTCACAACTAGACATTGAGCAATCTGATCTGAACAAAAGAATGATACAGTAAGTACCTATTTGATTGTGTAAAATGTCCAGTCAATGGGATGGTTGAGCCTGCTTCTTGCTCACAAGCAGGTCG
This sequence comes from Eptatretus atami, assembly GCA_035128595.1. Lineage (NCBI taxonomy): Eukaryota > Metazoa > Chordata > Myxini > Myxiniformes > Myxinidae > Eptatretus > Eptatretus atami. The sequence continues at coordinate 81,505,013 of CM068954.1, read as the reverse complement.
ATGTCAGGCTTTGTTTTGGATAAAGCGCACCGAACATCATGTTCAACATCCAGTCGGGATCTTTGTTTTGTTTTTAGAATAACGACTGACGAGAACCCAGCTTCACACAAGCCATGTAGATGGGAATACTATGAGCGAATGAACAGCCAGGGCAGCTAGCTTAGGGTAAGACCCCAACATTCCACACCAGAAGTCCGCAAGATTCATCTCGTCAAACTGATCTAGGGCTGTGAGAGTCGTTCTGGAGATCAATCGAGCTTTCCTGCAGTCCTGTTCCAGAGTGGCCAATCCAATGCATTCATGCGAAATGGGTTGCGAATCATTTTCAGATTCAGTTCCTTGAGATCCGGAAAATAGGAATTTAATTCCTCATCCAAACAAGCGAGGTGATCTTTTACCAGTTGTATGAACTCCCTTGGGGATTCTTTTCACGCTTCTGAAGAATATCGGCCGTGCAAGAAAACATGACCACCATTCCCGCTTCGACATTCGTCTTCCACAGACGGAGTTTTTCCTAAAATCCCTTGACCTTGTCTATGAAGTCAATGATAGTCGCGCCAGTCCCCGGAAGAGACTTGTTCAGGGCGTTTAACTGAGAGAAAATGTCGACCAAATAAGCCAGGTGCAATGCCCAGTCGGGGTCGTTCAAAGCAGCGATGAAATCGACAGTCTTTGGTTTTCCATCGTTTTCGAAGAATTCACGAAGCTCAGCTCGCAGTTCAAACACGCGCTCCGCCATATTTCCACGGGATAACCATCTCACCTCAGTGTGGAATAAGAGAACTTTATGGTCGGAGTCGAAATCCCCGCAAAGTTTCTTGAAAAGTCGCGAATTGAGAGCCTGGGATTTCACATGGTTCACAATTTTGATCATGGTTGAGAGAACGTCAGTCAATGGCTTGGGGAGCGCCTCGGCTGCGAGTGCGTGGCGGTGGATCGTACAGTGTAGGCCGCGCACTTCAGGAGCAACTGCCTTCACAAGCGTTTGGAAACCTGATCTGCACCCCAACATAGCTGGAGCACCATCTGTAGTACAGCCTTTCAGATCAACCCATGACAGCCCAACTTGATCAAAGACGGAAGACCCTCTTCGAAAATGTCCTTTGCTTTCGTTGTGGTTTTAAGCGGGCGGCAAAATAGTATTTCATCCTTGAACTTGGCTTTATGCACGTACCGAACGAACGCTAACAGTTGGGCACAATTTGCCACGTCAGTTGACTCATCCAATTGCATGGAAAATCCGCATGGAGATGCCTTGATTTCTGCCACCACCTGGTCACGAATATTGTTGACATTTCTTCATGCGCGCTCTGAACTGTGTTGTTTGACAACGAAAGAGAATTGAGCTTCTTGGCGCTTTGTTCTCACAGCATGAGACGTACGATATCCTTTGTTGCGGGAAGGATGAGGCTTTCACCGACGGTGTGAGGTTGTGTCTGTTCTGCAATTCCCAGTACAACTAAGTAGGATGCCTTTACGGCTGCCATGGACTGCTGTTGAAAACTGCCGCTACCGTCGAAGCGTGCTCTTTTCATGGCATTTTCCTTCCGACGAAAAAAATCATGGTCCTTGTTGCTGTGTTCAGGGATGAACAGGGAGATCAGATATGCGTCTCAATATAGACTTTGGCTTCATAGATTGATTGCCGAAAACTTTTCCACAAATCACACACTGTGGAGCTTCTAATTCACCTTTTTGGATGGAAGTGAAGCCTAACTTGAGATAACTCTCCGAATATTTTCGCATTGACATGATGCTGGTGAACGATAACGGTAAAATAAGCCGGCAATAAGCAATGATGACAGTGTGGCGTGTAGAGACAAAACAAACAATAAGACTTGTGCACAATGGCCGATAACAAAACAGCTGTCAGTGTACAGCCGCTTCCCGATAATAAATTTAATTATTGTGCACAAGCTGCATGAGAGAGAAGTAAAATAAAAACTGCGTTAAAAAAAAAAGCACACTGCCGCGTACCGCCGAGAAAGTCCAAATGTACCACCTGTGGTACGCGTACCACAGGTTGGGAACCCCTGCTTTAGAGGCTTGCGCTCGGAGCGCAGGTCCCTAAGGCAGACATAAGTTTCCCGTTTAATGTTGCTCGGCTTCCTCATCTCTGCAAGTCTATGGTTAATAAGGTAGAGGCAGTAGATAAGATAGAGCATTTTAAATGGAAAAGCACTACCAAGACAGATAAGGAGGGAAGGAGACTAAAAACACATTATTTATTTTTTTGAAGTGTTTACAAATGTATTACAAAAAGTATTTACAGTGAAGTATTAAAAAAACAAAATAATGAGACTAATCAGGCAAGTAAAAGTAAAGAGCCTTATGCGGAAATACTACAAAGTGCATTATTTATTGTCCAAATTTCTTTAAAACTGCCGATACTTCTGGAATATTGTGCCACCTGAAACTCTGAAGTGATTTGTGAATGCAATAATTAAGTTCTCAGGCATGCAAAACTACACTACAATACAATCTTTATCTTTTTAGTTGTATACATTGCAAGTTAACCAGTAGATCCCGTGATCAACTCTTTTTCTTTAAGGGGTGACCCAAAATAGTGTTTTGGAGAAAAATGAAGCCAAAAATGTAAGAGCAGGTTTTTCCACCAGCATAAAAGCTGGTTGGAGATTCAGGCACTGCAGGTATACGTGAAAGATGGTTTCTGCTTGCCCAGAGAAGCAACATCCACGAGGAAAAGAAATTGTGAAGTGTTGCGGCAGAGTACAAGAACTTTGTGCCCTTTGAAGCAATCTCCAACTTAGGTCCCCCACCACCCTTGGTGTTGGGTGGAGTTAAAAGATTCCCGACTTAGATGGGTAGGCAATGGAGGCAGAAGAACCTCACGCCAAGGAGTATCCATCCGATTTGCTCATTCAACAAAATGGAGTGAGTGGATTTCTCATACATTTCTTTCCTTGTTCATTCACCGAAGGACACCTCAGCTGTGCCAGGGACCTTGCACATATTATGTGCAGGTGGTGCTTGGAAGAAATTGCGTCCATGCGGTTCCATCATAAAAGCCAAGGAAGTAGGGGGGGTGAAATAGCCTCAGCAAGGTGACTGCACAATTGGAGGAAAAGAAAAAAGGGGTGTCGGTGGACAGCAAGCCTTAAATTTTGGGAGTTTAACCAGGATGGGGGTTACTGGAAGAATGTGTACGTTCTGCAGAAGTTGGGAATGGCCAGAGGATTAAGAAATCACAGCGAGCAAGTCCAGAGGAGAGACAGTAAAAGACACTTCAAAGATGTAAAGAGCTTCAGTTTTTACAGAATCCAGGAGAAAGAGATGTTAAGTAGGGTGCCAGCCCTTAGGGTAGAGTAGTACTCGATTGAGCTATGAACAAAGGCCTTATAGACCTTGAGCAGTTAGGATTTTTCAAGGAATGACAAAATGATGGAAGATGTCCAGTCTCAAGCTGGCTTTGGAAACCAGCTTTGTTAGAGGGTCAGTCCAAGAGAGGTTGTGGGCAATGATGAGGTCGAAAGGTTGAAGAGACTGAAGCTTTTCCAGTGGCTGTCGCTGTAAATAGATAGGTGGGTTAATTTGGCCATCCTTTGGGCCCACTGATATTTCATCTGTCATTTTCATCTGGCCTCGGCCTACTGATTGCTGCCCAGGTAATTTCTATCTCCCTCAGTTCCTTTTCCATCATATGCCACCAAGTCCCTCTGGTCATCTAGCATTCTTTCAACCTTCAGGTTTCCAATGTATCTCTTGCTCTTTTCCATATGTAGTACACAACCAACTCATCTCCCTCTCCTCATTATAATTTACTCAATGATTTTTTCCTTTCAATCCTTCTTTCTACCTCTTTCTTAGTCACTCTATCTGGCTAGATGATTCGGAAAATCTTATTGTGACAGCTATAAATAAAGGATTCTACTTTTGTGCAATGACTTTGGTTACTTTCCATGCTTCACAGCCAAATAGTAGGACCAATTTTACATTACAGTGCTAAAGTCTCGTCACAACCCAGGGTTTGGAAACCCCTGATTTAGACACTTAAGTCCTCTTGCACCTTTGGACCATTTCTTCGCTGGCCAAAAACTAATGGAACTTTTTCATCAATCGAGGACCCGCTCATCCTACATAGTTTTCACTGCTTGAATGCAATCATGTTATCAGGCCTTTCAGCCACCACAGGGCCCTACATTTCCATCGAATCAAACTGAAAATCAACTTTATCACTTAACTAATGCATCCCAACTAGGACCGTTCTACATTGGAGGCAAACGTCTGTCTCACTTGGGACTATTCATTTTTATTGCCATAATTTTTGTTACTTTATATCCATTTCATCTAAAACTAGTAGGGCACTCGGTAGAGCGCATACCTCCGCCACGTAATGCCTGATCCACGAGAACATATCGGGCCCTAACATTTTTGAATTATCATGCTATATATCGATTTTGGCCTGATCCCTCAATGGTGAAAAATCACTTTAAAAAAAAAATAATAATTTGCCATCCAGATCCGGATTCGTATGTTTACCAAAATCGAATCAATTTGTCGTGGTCACACACTCAACCTGTCCACCAAGTTTCATCCGAATCCCATTCACAACTTTTTGAGATATCGTGCTTTTTTAGTTTTGCCCGATCTCTCAATGGTGAAGAATCACTTACAAAAATTACAGGATCTGGATTCTAATTCGGATTGTCACCAAAATTAAATCAATTCTTCCATGTCACACACCCAAAATGTCCACCAAGTTTCATCCGAATCTGTCCACAACTTTGAGATATCATGCAATATATCAATTTTGGCCCTTTCTCTCAATGGTGAAGAATCACTTAACAAATTCTCATAGTCGGATCCGGATCCGGATCTTCACCAAAATTGAATCAGTTAGTCCTTGTCACACATCCAACCTGTCCACCAGATTCATCCGGATCCGTCCACAACTTTTTGAGATATTCTGCACACAGACAGACAAACAGACAAACAAACAAACAAACAGACAGACAAAGAGGGGTAAAAACATAACCTTCTTCACCTTAGGTGGTGGAGGTAATAAAAAGCATTTGTTGTGTAGAGATATCATTACTCATGGAATAACTTTTAAAAGAGATCAGAAGGATTTTTTTTACAAACCAGGAGGTAAAGCTCACAACCAAGGTGTTAAACCCCACAAGCAACAAAGAAGCAATGCATTGTCATGTCACAGTGGCTCGTTTGTGGAGCAAGTAATCATTCAACAACAAATACACAGAATAGACAGCACCACCACATGTGCAACTGTGGAAATGCAGTTATACACAAAATGGTTATACTATGTCTCTTACAACAACCACAGAATTTGACAAGTTATGGTACAAACTTGAGCCGGGGTCAAACTCATGTCATTGTACTATACTCCGTGTTACAGAGCAATGGTTCTGCCGAAGCAGCGTCTTGGCCAAAGGTCATGCTGGGCAGTTTGCCATCCCTCTCCCAGCAGTAGTTAAGGCAGGAATTTCTCATTTGTTCAGGGTGACTGCGATAGCTCATCTACTCTTTGTGAAGGACACCGTGGGATCTTTAATGTTCACGAACTAATATCAGCCGACGGAACACACAGTTTACCATCCATCCGAGCGGAGGCACACACATTGACGAATCACCCTGCCTGTGAAACACCGGGAAGAAAGTTTATAGCTGAGTTGGGATTCAAACCCAGCCAAGACATCTTTAGGCATATGTACCTCTAAAGCAGTGGTTCCAAAACTATTTTTGTCCATGATCTAAAATTTGAAATCACATTCACCTCGTGACCCAAATGGTACCAGTACTTACTTAGTACCAGTACCTATGATAAAAATTGTCGGAGAAAACGCTTCCCATGTGAAAAAACCCACTCAAAAACCGGGATTTTGAGTGGGGGGGGGGGGGGTTAAACTTCGGGTCACGACCCTGGGTTCTGGAACCCCTGCTCTGGAGTCTAAACAATCCTGTCAGGCTGAAGAATAATCACACAAGTATGAATTAAAGGGCCAAAAAGGCTTGATTTTCAAATACAAGCTGTTGAATGATGTCACCTCAAATGAGAAAGCACTTATTACCTTATCGATAAAACTTAATAAATTACGAGATTTTAAAGACAAACATTTGAATAAGAGTATGCAGTTGTGTGTTTGCGGTGAAGTGGCAGATGGAGTCTTATTTGCATGCAGTTTTACATTGCCCTTTTCTCTGCGTCTCCAGCACTGCGTCACCCCGTATCTCATGGAGTTCATTCCTCTTTACCTTATTAAAGTTTAAATCGATAAGCAAACCAGAGTTCGCTACTGTAAACTCACAACGTTTTACAATGGTTATACAGTGTCTACTTGTCATTTTAACTACCAATGATCCTTTGCTTGGATTTTCTCTTTCCGTGTGCAAAGAAGCTTTCAGGATGGATTGTGCAGAAGGGCATTTCCACATCAACTTGTATTTGCAGAAAGCCTTTACAACCAAGAAGACCCGACTGTCCAGAGTTACATCGTCCATATTATACTAATAACAAGTGGGTCCAAATTACAAAAGTCAGAGCTCCAGGTGCAGTTCCTATGATAGTGAAAGGTAAGGCAACACACACACACACACACACACACACACACACACCTTTAAGGGCAAAGGTTACTTTAATGTTCAGGTTCAGCTATTGGGTGCAAATATAATTATTTAATGAGAAATTTGTTTTTATAAAATGACAAAACAATTTAAATGCTCTGAAGTTATCATTTGCAGCAACAATGTAAAATAAACTTTGTCCAATACATGTAAAATGTAAGCAACTTTCACCGTTCATGTTTTAAACTTTTTCTTTAACTCTGTGCAGCTGCACAAAATCAGTTCAGATGATATACTCACCAAATGCACATTCATCCAACACGCTGGGAGATGGCATGGATAAAGAGCTAGAAGTTCTAGTGCAGTAATTCTTAACCTGGGGGAAAATTTTCGGATTTCAGGGGGGAAATTATTTTTGAGGTTGAACAATTTTCAAACTATTTATTGCGTTGAATACGTCGTCCGAATACGCTTCCCAAGCGATGAAAAATTAGCGGAACAAAAATTAATGCTGATTTAGGAATGCTAATGTTAAAATAATATAAGACTGTTAATGTTATGCAATAAATTGTGTATCAATATTTTAATGAAATATTTATTGAAATAATTGTTTCATAAATTTAGTTTTTATTAATTTATGTTGATAATGTGGTGGTGGGAAATATCATTATTCAGCAATTTCAAAGGGGAAACAATCTAAAAAGGTTAAGAAACCCTGTTCTAGTGTTTCACGAACACAATGAAGATTGTTAATGTCTTCCATTCGTTGTCATAAGATTGTTTGAACATATGGTTGATAAGGGAGGGGGACAAAGGGAAAGCAAACATAACAGACTATGGAAGTGATAAAAGCCAATCCTCCATCTGGTTCAATCCCAAAAAGCATCGAATTCAACCATTGGTGTGATACAACCTGTCTTGTTTGCAATTTGGGAATGAACTTTGACTGGCATCCCGAGGTTGTGGTTCAAATCAGCCAGAGCAAGCAGTATGACAGATTTTGATTCTCAGCTTCAGGAAGTCGAGGTAGTTTCAGTAATTGCCACGCCGCTGTTGGATTGTTGGTACAAAAAAAATACAGCCAGCTCATTAACGACCTTCATCATGAGATCATCTGCCTGCACACCTAATGTGTCTGCAGTGATGCTAATCCACACTGTGGACGATTCTTATTCCCTTCCGTTACTCCAGGATGTCATTCTGAATGATTACAGGGTCCACCTTCATTCTGGAACACTTCAACCTACATGAGGTGTTCAAAGTACTGTCGGACCCCGCTATCTGCAGGAGATACGTTCCTGAAAAATGCTGCGAATGTCGAATCCGCAAATGTCGGGGCATTGTTTCAATGGAAAAAGGAGGATAGGTTCCCGACGGTTCGAATGTCGAAGTAAGGTCACATTTTATAAACCGCAAATACACAGGGTCTACGAATAGCGAATCCATGAAAGCGGGGTCGACAGTATACAAGTATTGTGTACACATATATTCAGGGATTTTTTTTCTAATTATGTATTCTTAGAGGAGACACTGATAAATAAAACACCTTGGCGTTTCTTAGACCATTGTACATCGCTCCTAAAGCTCTTATTGAACGCCCCTCTCGTGTGTTTTACTATTTAAAAGACATTGCTTCGCTCAGCATTAAGCAAAAGGCACTAATTAATCTGAAATGAAACATTTACCTCCGTGGAGATAAATTCTGTAAATTCAGCGATATTGTGTAGCAATTTATTTATACACATACCTGTACAGGTGGAGCACCTGACTTTGAAACCAGGGATGTGCGATTCAAGTTATTAAAGACTCCTTTGTAGTAATCTTTTCCATTAGGGCATTTTTTTGTCTACCAATTACATACTTTTGAATCAAATATATTTTATCTGTAACACACACACACTTAAATAAATAAATATTTCCCCACATTAACCATTGCACCAGCCACGCTTTTACCCCAAGGGTGCTATATATATATATATATATTGTTGCGGTTCTCGGAAACGCATACATACAACAGATAGTTGTCCCGAGTCAGTTATGCCATCAATATACGTGCAGATAGACCCCTTCCTTTTGTGTAGTGGGGGGACAAGGGAGTGCGTTGCGATGGGTGATTAGTTAGGATTATTAAATCATTTTTCCCTTTTATTTTATTCCCACCTTTTCTTTTCTGAGGTAAATTGCCTCGCTTGCCCCTCGTCTCACTTACCACAGCATGACAACCCACGGTATCCTCCCCAATGATCACGTCTGAGGCAAAATCGCAGACGTGCACTATGGATAGAGTGGTGCTTTGAGATTTCCACGTCTAGCCCGAGGCCCAGACACGTGCGGCGCGTCACGTACGCTTTTGCACCCAGGTGGGCGGGCTATACCGGCGTCTGGCCGAAACCCGCCCAGGATGGCGGACCACGTGAGGGGTCAGGGCCGAGTCGGAACGCTGACTCAGGCGATGACTTCGGATTCGGAATGGCCCTCCCCCGTCCTCCGGGCCTCTAAAAACACGGAGAAATCCTCCGTGTCGTTGTGTGTTGTGTTCGGTGTGTGTTTTTCACGTCGTGGAGTGGTCCGCATCCTCTGACTCAAGCCCATGTCTCGCCTCGACGGCCCACCTCCTGTTCCTTGTCTCCACACACGCGACCTCGACGAATCGCCTCCTGCCTGGTCCCGCCGACTGCTCCACCCTCGCCCTCTGGACTCCTCAGTTCTCCACTGTAGCTCTCCTACAGAACACGATTGCCACACGTGTGGCTGTGGCCAGAAAACGGACTATTGTCGGGTACCGCCACGGAGCATCCCTCCCCCGAAACGCCCAGGTACCGAAAGCTATAACCTCAACTCCTCCTCGCTGGCTGCAAAAGTCCTTTTTTTTCATTGTGGTTTCTTTCTTTTTCTGTGCGTTTGTGAGTGTGCTGGCACCTGTCTCTTAAGTAAGCCTGGAGAAGATCTTTATTGTTGTTACTGTGAATAATCTCGCGTCAAGTCTGCACTGTGTCTGCTTTAGTAATTGATTGTATAATTGTCGCACCCCCACACCCCTCTCCTCTTTCCCTGGTTACATACCAATAAACCTTTGTTGTGCACATGCTTTTCCTCGCTTGCTTGTTAATAAATAATTGTTGAAGAAATGTTTCCAGCTCGCCTTTGTCTTTTCCCTCCTTGGTCAAGCATGGTTCGAATCCAGGTTTAGCCGTGTCTTTATTCCCAACGGTCCATTCCTTCTAGCTGGTACGTCCTTGGCAGTGTCGCTCGGCTGCATCCGATCCGGGAGAGTGATCTGGTTCGGACAAGGCGTACCGAGGGCGTGGTTCCCCGGTGGTTAAACGCGTGGTTAATTAGTTAACCCAATTCCATAGGTGGGAGGACCCTAGATCACGCAGTTGAGTTATTGGCGTCCACGGTCGGTTAAGCGACTGCACCAGTCACGGAATTAATCCGTGAGCGATGGCCTACAATTCCGGGGAGTCTGGGTGGGAATCTACGTCGCTTCCCCACCTAGTGGTCTTCTCACCCGACCCCGCAACATATATATATAATATATATATATATATATATATATATATATATATATATATATATATATACCTATATACACACATACATATATATATATATATATTATAATACAATATAACCAGGAGCCCACAGGGCTTAGCTCAAACCGAAGAGGGGAACAATTGCGTCCTCATGGTAAGATGCCAGATGATATCTCAACCTCAGAACTCTGCGTCTGCCGGGACACTGCTGCTGCGGTTGACATTCTGTGGTCAATATCCGTATCGCATAATCAGCGCGAGCTAACCTGGCAGCGGACGGCCCCAAGTAGGTTTCTGATATTATTTGTAATAGCTTGTAAACGGTATAAACAATGACAGACGAATTTCGCCGCTGGAATAACGGTGACAGACGCTAATTAGATGCCGCGAAAATTCACGCAAGCTACCGAACAGCGGAACGGCTAAAACCAACGCAGAATACTAGTAAGGGGTACCCTGAGTACAAAAGGAGCACTGACAGACAACTTGGTCGCTGGGCCCCCCAGGACAGATGCTCCCTAGTTCGGGTTCCCTTTGGTTGTGCTAGCTCAACCGAACAGCGGAACGGCTAAAACCAACGCAGAATGGTAGTACCAGGTCCCCTGAGTACAAAAAAGGAGCATGACAGACAACTTGGTCGCTGGGCAGACGCTCCCTCGTGGGGCGTTCCATGGTCAAGTGTACACATTTTCAGCAAAATTTTTTGACACATCCGTCTTAGATTTTTCACTCTTTTTTGTGCAAGTGTTTGTATCCACGGTAAAAACATTAATGTGTCATTTTCAACCTGGGGGACAATCGGGGCCATTTTAGGGCCCCCCAAATTTGGGTGCCCCCGGTTGACCACATCTTCCAGTGGCCATATCACAGGTTGTAGTGGTCCGATTTGGATTATCTTGGTATCAAAATGCTCGTAAAAGCGTGATCTTTCGAATCGCGTAAAATAAAATCACTCCGAACAGTAATTCAAAAAGTTATAGTTTTGGGGCGCCTTTTGACCTTGGGCCCCGCTCCCCAGCCAAACCGATAGTCCCGTTTTTTTTCGTGTGAGAATACCCCTTATATACTCCAACACCGTCAGCAATAAATGAAAATGGGATCTCAATGGGTTCAAGTGTGATGATGGTTTTATTGTTCGGGGACTCGGGTGCTAGACACACAATATGCCACAATACATAGCACAATATTTAAACACAAGATTCCAATACACTATATCAGTATATTGTACATAAATTTTTCCACATGCACATGCAGGAACTGGAAAGCGATACTAGTATGAGTAAGAGTTTTTCCTAGCATATTATAGTCAAGATTTTTTGCAACCATTGTTTTATTTGACAGCTGTGTTTCTTTTTTACTGATTGTGTAGGTTCTTCCCTGTAGCAGTTTCTGGTTCTACGGAAAGAAGAACATCAGAAAATGTCTAAAATGCAGTGATCTTCATGTCAGGAAAAAATAAACTATTTGTGGGCCGTTTGGATGAGAAAATTCACTTTCGCTTCATGAGTGTCCTGAAAGGCTTCCATGATGTAGGCAAGCCACCATTTTCATCATAGTGCACTGTGACATAACCTGAGAGTTCCCGTTAAAAGTTGGTGTAAGATTTGAAATAGCTGACTCGATACGGTGTTCCTCGCTGAGGCTGAATTCGCGTACTTGAAGAGCAGTTTCAGAAATAGGGATGAAAGAATGAAAGTTTTTGAGTTCCAGCTATGGTTTTGGCCGTTTTTAACCTTTCTTCCAGATTTCGTTCTTCCTCGTCATACGCCTCTTGGATCCCGTAACCGAACTTTATTTCATTCAACCATTTTCAGCAAAGGCGAAAAGATCTTTTGAAGAAAAAATTTGACTGTCGTAATGTCTACGCAGGCTCTCACATGTTGCTTCTCATTTGACTGTTACCTCCTACGCATCTGAAGGCCTTGCCATGACTTGTGGCAGAAAATGCATTCTGCGTCAATACATACTCTGATTTGTGACGACATAGGTTTATGAAGGCTTTGCAATTCTTATATTGGCCAGCGCAACCGTCTGAGAAATAGTAAAGTTTCTTTACATTTCCAAAGCTAGATTTCAAGTGTTCAATGAGCATTCTTTGGAAGAGGTGGACTGACACAACGTCGTGAGTGTTGCATTCTGATATAATCGTGAACGAATCGTGGTTTAATTTGCCATCGTCCGATTTGAATAGTAAACCCAGGGGTGAATGTTCACTTGAGAGCAGTTCCAATGGAATCCTTGGGCCGCATCTGTACGACAAACGAATAGTTCTCTGAGAAGTCTCCAATAATGACAAATTCTCCTTCACCGATTTCGTCTTTCTTATTTTCAGAAACTGAGATTGGGCCTTGGCAATGAAGTAGTGTCTCACTAATTCACCGCGCGTTCACAGAATTGATTAATGAATTTCTTCCAAAGGCGTGGGGCGTTCAGACATGAACCATGGAGCCAGTTCAGATCTGTCGGTGGATGTCCACCGTTTAAACTGAATTTCATCAATATCCTCGAGTTCATAAGCACTCAGTATCTCGGTTTTGAAGTCTTCAATTGATGGGCAACTTTCACAAGTTCTGAAATACCATGCCGGTTGTGCTGGGTTACAAACTATGCTTGCTATCACATGATGATAGCTAGGAAGTTCGGCTATCTGTGGCATTTTGGAACCAAACATCATGAGTTTCACATTTTGATGTATCGTACATACACATACACTGTGTGTACCGCCTGAACCGGCCAGGACACACTCCGAGGGACGGAGCATGGCGACTTCGCGAATCCAATTTGAACCAAACATCATGAGTTTCACATTTTGATGTATCGTACATACACATACACTGTGTGTACCGCCTGAACGCGCCAGGACACACTCCGAGGGACGGAGCATGGCGAACTTCGCGAATCCAACTTTGAACCAAACATCATGAGTTTCACATTTTGATGTATCGTACATACACATGCACTGTGTGTACCGCCTGAACCGGCCAGGACACACTCCGAGGGACGGAGCATGCGGACTTCGCGAATCCAACTTTGAACAAACATCATGAGTTTCACATTTTGATGTATCGTACATACACATACACTGTGTGTCACCTGAACCGGCCAGGACACACTCCGAGGGACGGAGCATGGCGGACTTCGCGAATCCAACTTTCAAGCCAGGGTTCTTCTCTTTGAATTTCTGAAACCAGTTCTTGAGATTGTTTAGTACCAGGCCTTTTGAATTTTGTCTTTTCCATGTTCCTTTCCTGACCACCACACAGTCCTTTTTTCCCGGCATTATTCGGCTGACTTCATCACTTCGTAAAATTCGGTTACGGCGGATTTCACTTCGTCAGGCAATATTTAACCCTGTTTGGGATTTGGAGACGCTAGCATAACCATTTTCTTTCTCTAAATTTTTGGCTTGCACAGCCATTCTTTGGGAGCAACTGAATTCACTGATCATCCCTCTGATGCTCATATTCCTAGCAAATATTGTCAGTATACGTAATTTGCTCTGAACGGCTCGAAACAATTTATTTTCTTTCAGGCTTTTGATCACCTCTGGCATGCAGTTTTCATCACATTTTGACGCTGTATTTGTGTTTTCTCCGCAGTGCTTGGTCCAGCAACAAGTTCTAATTTCTTTCACACAGAATCTTCCACTTTACTTCGCTTTTCAGGAACGTACCCTGGGTTCCTTTCCGCCTTTCGTTTGTCGAATGGGCTTTCGCCTATCATCGATAACGACTGGTTTAATAGGTCAACTTCTGCTTCTCGCTCAAAAACCTCCTCGTCCTCATCTGTCTAAATAGATTCTGCACTGCCTCGATAGTACCTTCTGATGATAATTTCGAACTGGTCGAAGAGATTCTTCATACGTTCTGGTAACAACTGAAAAAGTTTTTTTCTGCACGAAGTACAAAGTCTGTCATCTTTTTTCACCTTTGAAGAAAATTTCATCAACGTATCATTTGACACATTGCGAAGATCTTTTCGTTGTTTCGTTTTATGGCAGCTGAACGGATCGCAACAGTATTTTCGGAACTCCTTTCGATCTTCAGTCGCCATGCTTACTGCAAAATATGCAAAAACTGAGATTATCCCATTTATAACTTAATTCGATGATTGTTATACAAAAAAATGTACACTTAAAAATCAAGACACAATAGGCAGAATAATTTTCACAATGATGCAATAATATATATATATATATATAATATATATATATATATATATATATATATATATATATATATATATTAGTCCAGAGATGATTTGTCAATTTCAGACATAAAGTCGACTGCCAGCAGGTGACGTCATTGGAACGATGACGGCAAACGTCGCCCATGTCGAATCAAGAATTAGTGATATGTGGACCCCGAACAATAAAACCATCATCACACTTGAACCCATTGAGATCCCATTTTCATTTATGCTGAGGTGTTGGAGTATATGAAGGGTGTATTCTCACGAAAAAATTTGGACATCTGTTTGGTTGGGGAGCGGGGGCCCAAGGTCAAAGGGTGCCCCAAACTATAACTTTTTGAATACTGTTTCGGAGTGATTTTACTTGACGCGATTCGAAAGATCTCGCTTTTACGAGCATTTTTGATACCAAGTATCCAAATCGGACCACTACAACCTGTGATATGGCCACTGGAGAATGTGGGTCAACAGGGGGCACCCAAATTGGGGAGGGGGGGCTAAAATGGGCCCGATTGGCCCCCATGTCTGAAAATTGACACATAATGTTTACCGTGGATACAAACACTTGCACAAAAAAAGAGTGAACTAAGACGATGTGTCAAAATTTCGCTGAAAAATGTGTGCACTTGACATGAACACACCACTTGGGAGCGTCTGTCCTGGGGCCAGCGACCAAGTTGTCTGTCAGTGCTCCTTTTGTACTCAGGGGACTGGTACTACCATTCTGCATTGGTTTTAGCCGTTCCGCTGTTCGGTTGAGCTAGCGCAACCAAAGGATCCCGAACTAGGGAGCGTCTGTCCTGGGGGCCCAGCGACCAAGTTGTCTGTCAGTGCTCCTTTTGTACTCAGGGGACCTGGTACTACCATTCTGCATTGGTTTTAGCCGTCCGCTGTTCGGTTGAGCTAGCGCAACCAAAGGATCCCGAACTAGGGAGCGTCTGTCCTGGGGGCCCAGCGACCAAGTTGTCTGTCAGTGCTCCTTTTGTACTCAGGGGACCCCTTACTAGTATTCTGCGTTGGTTTTAGCCGTTCGCTGTCGGTTGAGCTAGCGTGATTTTCGCGGCATCTAATTAGCATCTGTCACCCGGTATTCCAGCGGCAAAATCGTCTGTCATTTGTTTATACCGTGTTACAAGCTATACGAATAAATATCAGAAACCTACTTGGGGCCGTTCCGCTGCCAGGTTGAGCTCGTGCCGATTATGCGATACGGATATTGACCACAGAATGTCAACCCAGCAACAGTGTCCCGGCAGACGCAGAGTTCTGAGGTGAGAATATAATCTGGCATCTTACCATGAGGACGCCAATTGTTCCCCTTTTCGGTTGAGCTAAGCCCGCGGGTCCCGGTCTACAAGCTTGCAAACTAAAAACTCGGCTCGCCGTCACACGATCCCTATGAAATTTCTGTGGCACTTAGCGGACATGCCGACAATGTTTGGGAAGTCTTGGCGTTCCATAGTACCACTTGCATTTTGCACAATGCGTATTTTTGTCATTCCCCGTGTACGGTCTGTCGTCTGCTACCAGCTATGTTGTACTGCTATCCCGTGCATGTGCATGGGTATCGCTAGTATATATATATATATATATATATACCTATATCACACTTACATATACATATATATAATATATACACATATATAATATACATATACATATACACATATTCATATATACATATACACATATTCATACATACATAGACACATTTTCATACATATACACATATTCATAACATACATACATATACACATATTCATACATATATACATATTCATACATACATATACACATATTCATACATATATACATATACACATATTCATACATACATACAATACACATATTCATACATATATACATATATATAATATATATATATAATATATATATATATATATATATTATATAATATATATATATATATCGACACGCCGCGATGATGTGCATGAAACAAAACAACCGAAAAATGAGAACTGTCAATTACTAATTTATTTGAATCTGGGTATACTCTCGAGTAAACAACAATGTTTTGAAAGTGCATCCCTCGAGCTCGGTACGGTGAAACAGGCGTGAACACGGGGAAGGGGCTCGTGGGATGGGGGTTGGGGAGGGAGGGGGACAAAGCGGGGGCGTTCGGACAGCACAATGCATGGTGGTGGCGAAAAATAACAACAACAAAGAAACATTATCACTGCACAAGCAAAGTAAAACGAGCACGAAACCTCCGAATGATGACGCTGCATCAACATACCTGCAAATAAGGTGTAAAAACCAAGCTCGCCCGCGATGGCTCCACGACGCGCACCCATATGCAGAGTTATCGGCGACTAAATGCAAAGTGCATGCGATGCATCCTCTCCCGAGCTACGTGTCCACCTTCTGGCATAAGTATCCCAGCAACCATCGGTCCCCGCGACGCTTCTGGAATACGCAACACCTGCGGACACGGCGCATCATCCGCACTCCCCCGACACATCCTCCAGCCCTACCCCTCCCGTCCGCCCGCGTCCGGACTGTCAGACGGCTCGTGATCTGCAGGGAATCGGCGGGCTGGCAGATGACGCTCTCACACTGTGTTCCCCCGTTCCCAAGAACCGTCACGATTGCGTTCCTGAAATCCCGATGGCGCCGCGCGGGGTGCTCAAGAGTCCCATAAAACCGAAACGGCAACAACCATAAGGGGACTCGGTGGAGCGCGGACCGCGGCCACCTACTGTCTGATCCACGAGAACATATCGGGCCCAATACGTTTTACAAATATCATGCTGTATATCGTTTTTGGCCCTATCCCTCAATGGTGAAGAATCACTTTGGAAATTAAATAATCCTCGTATCCAGATGCGGATTCAGATCTTCATCAAAATCGAATCAATTCGTCATGGTCATACACCAAACCTGCCCACCAAGTTTCATCCGAATCTGTCCACTTTTTGAGATATCCTACACATAGACAGACAGATAGACAAGCAAACAAGAAGACGTCATGCAGACCACGATACTTGCAAAAAACAAATTTGACCCCAAAAAAATAATTGGTTGTTGAGTTCAATCACCAAATATGCAACTCCTCTTCAAATTTCAAGTGAATCCGATGGAAATTGACAATTTTAGAAGTTCGCCCTATTTTGACTTTCTTGGCCTATGTGGACCTCAAAAATAATTGGTGGTTGAATTCAGTGACCTGAAATGAAAATCCTCTTCAAATTTCAAGTCAATCGGATGAAAATTGAGGATTCTAGAAATCTCACCTTTAAGTTGTTAACCTTTGGCCGATGTTGACCTTTTGACCTCAAGAAGAATAGGCCTCTTCCTTATGACAAACTCGACCATGTGGTGAAGTTTCGTGAAAATCGGTTTTAAAATGTGACCTGTAGGCGATAAACAGACAGAATAACAAAATCGACTAACCAATACACTTGAAAAATCTTCGATTTTGCAAGTAACAAGAACAAGACATCATGCAGAGCACGATACTTGCAAAATCCCCCCAAAACCCCCCTCCCAAATGTTGCCATGGATACATCAAATTGTCCATTTCATTAAGATTAAAATTGACAATCTTAATCAAAGCTCAGTTCAATCGGATGAAAATTGATTATTTTTCTGATTTAAATTGATGATTTTAGAAGTTTGACCTTGAGTTCACCTTTGACCTCAAAAATAGTTGGTTTCCAAAGTCGGTGATGCACTCTGCAATTGCTGCTTAATTTTCAGGTTAATCAGATGAAAATTGACGATTTTTCAGAGGAAATTTGATGTTATAAGTTTGGCCTTGAGTAATAGACAGACAGACAGACAGACAGACAGACAGACAGAACAACAAAATCGACTGACCAAAACACTTGAAAAATCTTCAATTTTGCAAGTTACAGAGAGAGGGGTGAAAACATAACCTCCTTCACCTTCGGTGGCAGAGGTAATAATTTTGTGTGAGGATTTTAACTAAAGCCTGATGTTGGCTTCGTGGTTAGGGTGTTGGGCTTGGGATCCGAGGATCCTGAGTTTAAATCCCCATTCTGTTGAATTAATACCAGGTGGGGTTGACTCTGCCTGTCATCCTTCCGAGGTCGGCAAAATGAGTCCCAGCTTGCTGGTATACTGTGTCGGAGTGGTGACCTGTCCAGTATTGTACCCAATAGCCAAGGAGACTGCTTAGGCAGCACCAACGCTCTGCACAGAGTATGGTCCCAATGGATAGATGGATGAATTTTACCTTGACAGAAATTTGTAATTTTGTCATCGTGCCTGCGATAGTTCGCCTACTCTTCGAGAAGGACACCGTTGGATCTTTCACGTCCACAAACGAATGCCGGCAGACGGGATGCCCAGTTTAACGTCCATCCACGGGCCGGCACACACATTGCCTTGTGAAACACCGGGATGACAGTTTATATTGCTCAGTCGAGATTTCAACCTCGTACCCAGGGGTGTGTAGTGTCCACTATGAAGCAGCTAGCTGTCACTTGCCAAGTCAGCCGTTCCTTATCAACTGTTTTGTTGTCATTGTTGTTGTAGTATAGCCCTGGACGGTTCTCTTGAACAACCCCGCGGCACGGAGACAGTCGTTCGATCTCCCAGGAGCAACCCAGAGATCCCCCACACTCCACATTCAGGATGGTATACCTCCACCTTTACGAAGTCAGGGTTACAGCAGAGTTCGAGTTCGAGTTCGAGTTAGAGAGAGACAAGAGGGAAAGGGCCGGTCCAAGGGGACCAATCAGCACTCTGACCGTGACCGCGCTGCCCTGATGAATCCGGGCAGCAGGGCAGAATGGAGAAGATTTCACCCCCGACTTGCATTGGGGGGTATAACCACCACAAAGAGGCATCCCCGATAGTTTCTCTATCGTTGGAGTGCTTTTTGAGTGTTTAAACCACTTGGCGAGCACTCTGTAATTTTATTACCCCGCGCATGCGAAGCGAAAATTGGGGTTAAGCAATTGGTTTATGTCCGTCCGTCTGTCCGATCAGTTTATGATGGAGAAACAACTTATTTAAATCGAATGTATTTTGTGATCACCAATTGGAACATGAATAGGAAGACAAGTTTCTCTGAATTTGTCTCAATCGCACATGTGCAGACAGGAGTGAGATAATATTCTTACTCTGCCTGCCTGGCAGTCAAACAAACTTGAAAATCATTCCAAGCAGGAAACTTTCTGTTTTTAAGGGCGTCACAATGGATACATACAACAAGCATGAAAAACTAATGCATTAACGTGTTAGATAGGGTGGTGTATTAGACACTGCTTATAACGGCGGTAAAACCAGAATTTCTTTATTTATGACTTTTATAATCTTTATTTCATTTAAATTGAATTGTATACTTGAAGACTGTCGAACACATTAATCGTATGTCGTAATACTTCCAAAAAATTTTGTTTTACGGTTTTCATTTAAATTAAGGTCCAATGGGGTGGTGTTTAAGAGTGCTGTTCGGGACTGCTTCTGGTCTACTTCAACAGCACCAAACTTTCGGGGTTTTTTTTTAACAATCATTAAAATCACTTTAATTAAAATCGAAGTAACTGTGCAGGGTATTGTAGTCTATGAACTTTTCTATGGCAATGGACACACTCACACCCCATGGTATAGGCAGCTTCGAGTATAGAGTTAAGTGCATACATGGCAAGTGGAGGTGACAAAAAAAACGGGTTGGGAGGAATTAAAACCGGGTTAATTAGTTAGTTTTTATTTTATTATTATTTATTTTTATTTTATGTGATCGATGTGTGTTGGAATCCTGGAGGATGGACATGGCCTGCGGTGAGAGAAAGCTCATGATGTCACACAGCTAATTGACAAGAGCGATACATTGCATATCGGCTACAGGGTGCTCCAGGGGTGTGTGTTTCATTACCAATCAGCTTGTAGAGCACTTGCCAAGTGGCTTAAGCACTCAACAAAGCATTCCAACAAAACGCCAGCTGCTTGGTAACTGAACAGACCCTGAGCGTGTTCCATCATCAATAAGTTTTGACACAGTCATGGACAACCTGCCCTGATCACCAAACCTCTCTTCCTGTGGTATCCAAGGACATCTCCACTCATGGCTCACAGCCTTCCTTCTCCTGTCACAATCACAGTGTGCCCTTAATGGAGTTCTCTCATCCCCTCTTCCTGTCCAAGCTGGAGTTCCTCAAGCAGTGTTCTTGGCCTGTTCTTTTCTGGTTTTCATCAATGATCTCTCTGACTCTGGAAAATCCTCTTTATCGCTTTGCTGATGACTCCACCCTCTGCTGTCCATCTGTCGTTCCTCAGAACAGCAAGCAGCAGCTTCTTCACTCTCTGCAGATCTGGATAAAATCACAAGCTGTCCAACACGTGGAACATATCTTTCAATCCTAACAAATCTCACACTCTAACTATTTCCTCCGAAAGCACCGTTGGAAGCCCCTCCCCCCCCCATATACTTTCTTCAACAATCCTCTGAAAGAAGTCCTTTCATTCAAGCTTCTGGGTCTCATTATCTGCCATGATCTTTCCTGGGAAAGCCACATCTCCAAGCTGGTCTCCAAAGTCAGCTGCCAACTGGGCATCCTCCGTCGTGCAAAGTCCTTCCTTGGCACACCTGAGCTCCTGACCACATACAAAGCTTTCGTCCGCAGCCTGATGGAGTACCACTCTCCCCTCTGGGCTGATGCTCCCTCCCACCTCTCATCTTTTTCGGCTTCAAGCTGTGGAAACAAAGGCATTTAGAATAATTGGTATCTCCTGCGATGAGGCTGAGTCTTTGGGTCTCTCACTCTCACCGCAGGCAGGTCAGTGGTCTGTCTGTCTTCTACTGTCTCCCCTTCTCTGTCTGAGATATGTCGTCCCGTCCCCCGCCCATATTTCCGCAGGGCGATCAAGGTCTGCCAGCAACCCCCTTCTGGTTAACCTACCAAAATCAAGAATCACTGCTCACCTTCACCCTTTCATTCCTCTTTTTTCCCACCTTTGGAACAAACTCCCATGCTCTCTTCAACCCCACTCTACCCTCCAAGTCTTCAAAACAGCTGTTCACCACCACCTCTTATCTTCCCCCATCCAAAACCACAATCTACCCCCACCAATCCACCCCAAACCCACCTCCTTCAAAATTCCCTGCTTTCCTTCCTGAAAGTCCCTGTATTGTCCATCTTGTTTACCCTGTGTACCCTGACCCATCCCTGTCCCTTCCACAGATCTCCTCATGTCTCTGTTCCACATTGATTTTTCCTTCCCTCAACCTCCCTCTTGTCTCCTGCAACCCTTGTTATATGTTCTGTATGTTAGCTCTCTTATGAGCCTCGACAGTGTATATATATATAAAAAAAAACATCAATAAAAAAAAGCTTGCGATCGCTTGCCAAGCCAGCCATTCCTTATCAACAGTGTCGAATGGTGGAATGCTTGCTCGAGTGCTTAAGGCACTTGGCGAGCACTCTTCAAGAAACTTGGTAACTGAACGCATCCCAGGTCTAACAGTCTGTCTGTCTGTCAATCCTTGCGAGTGGAATGGAAGTGAAACATTGCGCTTTTGAAATGTATCAAACTTTCCATCCAACACGGGTTTTGACAATACTAAAACGGGTCTGCAGGTTTTCACAAACAAAACAGGTCAAACCCGTCAAATCCGGGTCACTTGCCATCTATGCGAGTGTGCGTACCTCGAGGACATCCTGACAGTCCCTTGCACATCACATCACATCACAGGATACAAAACAATGAGGATTTTTTTAAAAAACAACACGTGTTACAAAATGGCGGGAATACAAACATTTCACTCTTTTGGTAGAACTGGTCAGAATTTTACTCGTGCTAAAAACATAACGAACAATTGAAAAGAAAGAAGACTGCTTATTTAAAATTTATGATAAATGGGAGAATTCTTCCTCCTTATTTCCATTGTATTGGGTGAGGCATAATAAATGGTACCAAGCTGTTTTTGCCCTACATTTTGTACAATCCTATCCACTGCTCTTTATTGCCAGCCAACTCTCGATACTCTCTCACCATCCCAACCTCACTTACATCCCTCCTCACACATCTTCCCATCTCAGCTGGTGTCTCCCTCTTTTCCTCCTACCTTGCTCCCTCATCCCATCTGCTTTATTTTTCATTTCCTCTTACCCATCCACACCGGTGCCAAGCCAACCTCAGCAGGCTCTTTACCAATCTCTCCGTCAAGATAATCCTCACATCGATCTCCTCCCTCATTTCATCCATTCTTCTATCCACCCTCTTCACTCCCGCTTACCTCCTGACCCAGTTGTTTTGCAGCCTCTTTTTGCTTCTCTTTCAGTGACTGCCACCATCTCCAGACCATAAAGTTAGGCCGGCGTTACACAAGACCCCACTACTCTCTTTTCAATATCCTTGATACCTTCCTGAACGCCATGAGTCCCTTCTCTTTCCTCCATGCACATGCACTCACCTGTATCCTCCTCTGCAGCTCTGTCTCCGAACTAACAACCTCGGTCAACTGATGTTCAGTTCCTTTCTCTGCTGTCTGACCCCGACATTACCTCGGTCTTCTCCAAGTTCATACTCAATCCATGTCTCTCGAGCTCAACCTTCCACTCCTCCGTCTCCTGCATTTCCTGCCTACTGTTACAACCTAGCCCTTTGGTAGAGGGCTCAGGGTACAGCCGATTGCTCCGGAGTCCCTATTGAAATTGATCGGGGAGAGACACATACGTTCCGCCGGGTGAGGGTAATCAGCCCGTATAAGCAGTCAGATGTGACCAAGCGAAGTTACCCCCCCCCCCCCCAATCTTCAACACATATATGCAAATGTATCCAATCCATTATGAATGACACAAATTAAACAGTGACTAAATAGCAAATCCTTTACTCAGGATGAAGAAACACAGGGTATATTACCACAAGCAATGTAAATCATATTGATGAGAAATCCCCTGAGATTGCAGGTCGGTAATGATTAGGTATAATTAGGACAGAGACGGTAGCCAAGGACATACGGATAACAAATTAAACGAGCCACCATGTCCCAGTAATTCCAAGAGGAGGGGGGGGGGAATTCAGGTCTGTTTGAGTTGACTTCCAGTGCCTCGCCCAAGTAAGTCACAGGGACGACGCTTCACCACACCCTTCCTCTCTCTGGATGTGTTCTCAAACTTCACCAACGAACGAAAGACCAAGCATTCCTCCAACACCTTAAGCCGCACGTTGCTCATGTCGCTCAGACATACTCACGAGGGGAAAACCGCTTCTGCTCCCTCTCCCTCTTTTCTACATGATGCCACGTGCACCGAGAAGCTCTCCTCCACACCAATGTTTTAAACCCAGACGGTCCCTCCAACAGGCAGCTCTCAGATGGATCGCTCAAATCCTCAAAGAGCTCTCCCAGGCCAAGTTTCTCGTCACAAGCCGGACCGTGCATCCTGCGTTCGCTCCACCCTCTTGCTGGACTCCCTCTTCCTCCTCTTCTTTTTTTTCTGTCGTGGTTCTTTGCCCATGAAATTATGTGGAGCCCTCGAGGGAGGGAGAAGGTCGATAAAGGAAGATCTTTTCAACAAAAGAATAAAATAAAATAGTGAGGAAAGGAAGAAAGAAGGGAGCTATTCAGGTTCCACAGCCGACCCTGCATTTCACAAGAGATACACCCGGTTACAGCTTCTCATCGTTGCATGCCCTACCCCACGAGTGCACCATCATTAAACAATAAAGGCCACAAGTGTAACTCTGCTCTCCACCACAATAACTAGATCGTCTGCACATAAAATGCATTAAAAATACAAAACTAGAACATCTTGGTTGGATAAGTGTCCACCCCCCTGAGGGTTTTTGCCATACTTGTGGGGGGAAAAGCCACTTTGAATCAATACAGCTGTTAATCTGTTTGGAAGGTCTCTACCAACTTTGCCCACCTTGATTGGGCAATATTTGCCCATTCTTCTGCACAAAACTGTTCAAGCTCAGTTGAGTTGCGTGGGGAGCGTTGATGGACAACAATCTTCAAGTCATGCCACAGATTTTCGATTGGATTTAGGTCGGGGCTCTGACTGGGCCACTCAAAGACATTTATCTTTTTGTTCCTTCCTCACTCCAGTGTAGCTCTGGCTGTGAGCTTCGGGTCATTGTCATGCTGAAAGGGGAACTTCCATCCCAATTTCATCTCTCTTGCAGAGGGCAGCAGGTTTTCGTCTGGAATTTTTCTGTAATTTCCTCCATCCACTTTCCCTTCCATCCTGACAAGTACCCCGGACCCTGCTCATGAGAAACATCCTCATAACATGATGCTGCCACCACCATGCTTCACAGTAGTGATGGTGTTCTTTGGGTGATGTGCGTGTTGGGTTTGCACCAAACGTAACGTTTTGCATTTCGGCCAAAAAGTTCCATCTTGGTTTGTCAGACCACACAAGTTTTTGCCACATGCTTCAGAATCTCTGGAGTGTTTTTTTTTTTTGCATAACTCAAACGGGACTCAAAGTGGCCTTTTGTGAGTAATGGCTTCCTTCTTGCCACCCTACCATACAGGCCAGACTTGTGGTGTTCTTGGTATATTGTTGTCACATGCACACAGTGACCAGTCCTTGCTCTAAAGGCATGTAGCTCTTTCTGAATTGCCATTGGCCTCTTTTATCAGTGTCCTCCTTGCTTGGTCATCCAGTTTGAAGGGACAGCCTGATCAAGGCAGGATCTTGGTGGTACCATATGCCTTCCACTTCTTAATGATTGTCTTGACTGATATTCAAGGCTTTTGAAATATTTTTTATACCATCCCCTGATCTGTGCCTTTCCACAACTTTATCCCAGAGATCATTTGAAAGCTCCTTGGTTTTCATGGTTGAGTCTTTGCTGTGAAATGCACTACCCAGCAGAGGAAACTTTCAGGAACACCTGATTTTATTCTGAAATAATCAGAATCACTACAATTTAAC
>CM068954.1:81439142-81457914 GCA_035128595.1 Eptatretus atami | reverse complement strand
ATCGACATAGCTGACTAAAGGAACCTGTATGTTGTGTGCAATCGAATTCCAAATTCGTAACACTATATATCATTTTTGGCCCCATCTCTCAATGGTGAAGAATCACTTAAAAAATTCTAGTAGCCAGATCTGGATCCGGATCTTCACCAAAATTTAATCAGTTCGTCCTTGTCACACACCCAAACTGTCCGCAATATTTAATCTGGATCTGTCCACAACTTTTTGAGATATCCTGCACACAAACAGACAAAGAAACAGACAGAAAGGGGAAAAAACATAAACCTCCTTCCTCTTCGGTGGCAGAGTAATAAACAAGGACAGCAAAAACATTTGGGCATACCGCCTGGTAGATAATGATACTGAGGAGGATGTCAACGTGGGTCAGAATCAGCAAATCTACCAATGAACCAATGTTATAGCAAATACTATTTTGGGGGGCAACCCATCCCTTCCTCCCCCCCCCCAACCCCATAATCTCCTTCGACCCCAATTTTATTTTATAGCGTGACCAAATTTTGGTACATCACAGGGCGGATGAGGTTGCAGTCAGTTTCATCGAAAATTGTGTGTCGTTTCTGAGAAGAAGCAATACCTCTTTCTGGGGAGAACACCCTATAAACTTCCTCCATAGACCCCTCAGACCTGATTTTTTTTTTAATGCCGTGACAACTTTGGTACATACAGGGTGATGAAGGTTGTGGTAGTTTCATCAAAATTGTATGTATATTTCAAAGTTGTTGCAAGTATTTGTGGAGGGACGGACGGACGGCACACAATCCCATAAGCTTCCCAATACAAATAACAAACAAAGATTATTATGATTGATTTGGAAGATAATGAGAAATGAGATTATTGAAAGTCTAAAGAAGCTTATGAGAAATCTGAAAAAATAAAAATGTTGTTGGAAGTGTTGACATAACTGCAGAGCTGCTGTAAACAGATGAGAAACACATGGTAAAAGCAATGCACAGGTTATTCAACAAAATCTAAACAATAACAAGTGCCAAGTGATTGAGAGAAAGTGATAAATTACCACTCGAAGAGAAAAAGAGACAAGAGCGAGTGGAAGAGATACAGAGAAATTAGGTTACTATTGTATTGGGATTCCGACAAGATGGCGCAAAGGTAATGCACTTGCCTCCGAGCTGTCGCGTCTGGATTTAATTCTCGACCCCTCTATAAACCGTCGGTGTTTTGCAGGCAGACCATTTCATCAATGAGTGTACCATCGCTGAGATGGACGTTCAGCTGGGAACCTGGTCTGCCAGCATTAGCTGGTAGGCGCAAATTATCTTGCAGTCTTTCGAAGAAGATCAGGTAAGTTATTGCTTGAAAAATCCCAGAAATGATTGACATAACCTGCATGTGGCACTGTATGAGTTGCACACCCTCACGCCAATTCAAGCCAGTAGACATGTGCTGCATATGAAAGGATTGCAATTTCCAGCCTATGAAACCAATTTCCATCTTCTCTTCAATCTCATTCTTTCCTCCAAGTCTACAAGACAGCTGTTCACCAGTATCTCATATCATCCCCAATCCAAAACCATGACCTTTTCTACCCTTGCAAATCCCCACACCTCACCCCAAGCCTTTCTCCTTCCAAACATCAAGTTTTCCCCTCCTGTGAGTCTCCTTCTGTATACATCTTGTCCTTTGCTGTCCCCCATTCCTCCCCACACACATCGTTTGTCCAAGTCTCCCTCTATCTTGGCCTTCAACTCTGCTGTTGGTGTTTACCCTCCCCATTCTCTGCTGTTTCTTTTCTCCTGTTGCGTCCTGATCCGTTCAGTGAACAATGTCTTCTACGAGCCGAGATCATGCTTTCAAAAAAGAAGAAAAAAAAAAAAGGAAGAGAATGAGGAAGACCAAAAATACATTTGATTCAGATCGTGAGGAACACAAAGGCATAAGGATGAACGAAGCAATGGAACTAGTAAGAAAGATAATGCAAGAAAAGCCTTCATTTGGCCCAATCATCACTGCCGAGCCGACTGATGGCAGGAATAAAAGACAAATCACAACAGTACTGCGAGGAGTCGTTCTCTGTGACATTATATTAAAATGCACAAACATTTTTTTTTGTATACATTGATGAGGCTCGTATGAGAGCGAACACACAACACACAGCAAGGGGGGCATGAGACAAGAGGGGTGGGAGAAGGAATGACAAAACAGTGGGGAACAGACACATTCGGAGATCTGTGGAAGGGAGAAGGATGGGGCGGGGAACATGGGGTACACAAGATGGACACTACAGGAACTTTCAGGAGGGAAAGCAGGGAATTTGAAGGAGGTGGGTTTGCGGTGGATTAACAGGAGTATAAAAGATCGTGGTTTTGGATGTAGGACGATAAGAGGTGGTGGTGAACAGCTGTTTTGAAGGCCTGGGGGGAAGAATGGGATCGAAGAGAGTGTGGGAGTTTATTCCAAAGGCAGGAAAAAAGAGGAATGAAAGAGTGAAGGTGAGCAGTGAGCATTGAAGGTAGAGGGGCGAGACCGGTGAGGAGATGGTAGAAGAAAGACCACCGACCTGCCTGCGGTGAGAGTGTGAGGCCCAAAGACTCAGCCTCATCGCAGGAGATGCCAATGATCCTAAATGCTTTGGTTTCCACAGCCTGAAGCCGAGAAAGGTGAGAGGCAGGAGCACCAGCCCAGAGGGGAGAGCAGTACTCCATCAGGCTGCGGCCAAAAGCTTTGTATGTGGTCAGGAGCTCAGGTTGGCCGAGGAAGGACTTTGCACGATGGAGGATTCCCAGTCGGCGACTGGCTTTGGAGGCCAGGTTGGAAATCTGGCTTTCCCAGGAAGGATCATGGCAGACAGTGAGACCCAGAAATTTGAATGAAAGTACTTCTTCTAGCAGACAGTTGAGAAAGTAGATTTGGGAGGGGGGGGTCTAAACGGTCCTTCCGGAGAGACAGGCATCTCAAATATTGGCCTCTCAAAAGACGTAAAACAATCAGTAGTTTTTAAGATGAGAAAATAAAAGTTTCTCTGATCGAGCGAAAGAAGTGGAAAGCAAGCAGGGTGAAAAAGCCACTCAGTAAAGCAGCAGGTTTGGATGATAATTTAATGGGAAAATATTGGAGGCAGCCATGGCCTTTGTCTATGATTGGTCAAAATGCATACATGTCAAAGAGCTAGAAATGAAGAGATTGCACAAAAACTGTTTGACCGGTTGTTTGGCACCAGCCATATTGCTTTATCTGCCCCTTATTTGAAGGTGATGAATGCTCTGCTCAAGATTGGCTCTGACATGTGTAATTTCCACTACACCCCACATCCCCAATCACTAAAAAAGGCCTGTGAACCTTTGATGCAATATTTACGATTGCTGAACTAATAACTTTATTTATAATATGTGTTATTTGCAAAAAAAAACAGAAGAAGGGTGATACAACAAATAAAAGCATCAATTTATGCAGGGTCAACAGGGTCAATGAAAGCCAAGCTTCAAAGTAAATGGAGAGAAAAAAAAACCAGGATAATAGTTTATCAACACAATACATAAGGCACAACAAAAATCACAAAAGCAGAAAACTTGTGCGATATAATCCGACACAGCTTGCCACGATACGAGCACATAATTAGTGGGTGTTAGAAGGTGGAACCAAGTCCTCCTTGGGCACACAGTATCTGCTGCTTTTTACTACGATCATGTTTCCAGGATCAAGTTGTGATGTTTTTGAGCACAAGATTGCGAGATCACGGTGTGTTTCGAGGAGGGGAGGGGTAGAGGTAAGGGGGGTGGGCCGTGGGGGTGAAGGGAAGGTGAGTGGAGTGACGAACTTGTAATGGGAAAAGCACTCCGCACATTGAAAGGGGTCACGCACAATACAACACGATTCACTGACTTTATCTGAAACTTCAGGAGAAAGATTGCTTCAGGTGGCTGAACAGGTTGTGAAAGGTGTTGTTGAAGGAAAACTTCTCATTCCATCCAATCAATACTTCTTTTCATAAAATGTTCAAACATCAAAGCCAATATTTCTCCCACATGGATGGTATGTGGCAGCCCTGCCCAGACTAGTGACAGGACAAAAATAGAAATTATCAATATTCTCAATTAACATCAATATCATCATTATATCAACTAATATTATTGACATTATTGCACCACAAGCCAGATTACAAAGAGATAGAACTCAGAATGCTCAGCAACTCCAAGATGCCAACACATTGTAATGCACAACTCTATTCATTAAACATTTGTTTGCCTATTTATGTCTCAGCATAATTAACTCAAGATGTGACAGTTATTTTATTGCATGCTACAAATCACTTTACACATTAATCCTCATCAAATGTATAAATGTCTAAACGATTCGAACAAGCTCAGTATGGTTCTCAGCTTTCTCATGATTATGAGCACATGTGCTTTAAACAAACGCCGATCATTAAATTTGTACATACATTCTCTAAAATAATGCCTTCTGTCCAAAACAGCTCCACAAAAGACTCCATGAAACCCAAGAGAGTCTTAATCAAAAACTTTACTTATGCATTGTTAATGCAAGGGGCACAAACTATGGGGAAAGGTCTTGGAGTTAGAATTGCGTTTTGCAATGGGAACAAACAGCAAGAACTGTGGCAAACAACAGAGCATAAAAAGTACTTTGAACACAAGTTGAATGAAAGGGATCAAAATGTGGAATGGGGTGAGTGAAGGGATACAAAGTACAAAAGCCATGACCATCATTTGCAAACAAAACACAGTGTTGCATTCACAGTGGATCAACAACAAAAATCAAATGAAAGTGCCTAAATGACCATATACTTGCAAGAAAATATTCTCACAGAAAAGGTATACTGTACTCAAAGCCAGGACCAGAACATCTTCAGCAACTAGTTTTCTACATTAGAAACAGGATGCAAGTGGACATTATCTGTAAAAATAATGTTCACATCAGTAAAATAAGTCTAACCTTATGATCACATACCTGAACATACGATGGATTTAGGGGAAAGTGGGGGCGGTGAGTGGCGAGGGGAGAGGTGGTGGAAAGATTGAATTCTTTTTTTAACTGCAATTCAAAATGAACCCCTCTACCCTACTCCCTTCCCACCCCCCACCCTAAAAAAAAAGAATTAAAAGAAAAAAAATTTTTGGGGGGATATTTGGTAAATGATTTTAAACCATGAAAGAAGAACAAAGTTTAAATACAAAGGGTTTGAACTTTTGTTGAGAGCAGAGTTAGAAGTTGAGGGTCTGTGACATCATCATCCACCAATTCATCATTTCTCTTTTCTTTGCTGCACGTTCTGCATTTGAAATCAACTCAAAATTCAGCTGGCAAGGAAACAAATGAGGGGGAAAAGAATTACATGCTTAAAGTTGCAAAAACACAACAACACACCTCAAAGCTTCCAAGGTGTTTCCTTTTTTTCATTTTTTTTTTTCCCAACTGTGACGTATCGGTCTTGAGTGACGCCAATAAAGTATAATCTGTGAGTAATCACTTGCGGCATTTTGCTTACATCACGTGAATCGATGAGAAGCAAGAGCATGGAAATGCAACATGGATCTTGTGTGGTTAAACCACATGGAGAACAGCAAATGGCAAAACATACTTTATAATCAAGAAAAACGAAAATTCAAAGGGTGACGTAATACCTCAACAGCAGGACTTTGTGGAACTGTCACTTGTTTGGTGACACTGTTATATTCCGGGGCTGAAGCAGTCACTTCATACTGTCCTGGGATCAGTAGACGCCAATAATCGCCATCATGAGCTGTCAATGCAGGAAACAAAGGGACAGTGACAAAAGTGCTGAATGAGGGTCGTATAAAACAGTTTGTAGAGTCAGCACTAAAGGGATCCCAGCCTACAATTCCCAGTATTTTTGAGTAACTTTTAAAGGTTATCATTCGATCCATTGCAGACACACGTTCATGCGTGGTTATTGTTCGGTCCATTGCATGCTGTTTTTTGTTTTTTTAAAAATTTAAACGGCAAATATGTATATCTTTAGACAAGAAGCAGTTAAAAGCAGAGTGGGATAGGTGGGATTTCTGTATACATCAAGTTTATCTCGAGGTACACACCATTGCACATGGCCAAAAAAAAAAATAAAAGAACAAACGAAGGAAAATTTGGTCCACTGTAAGAGTCATTCTTTATCTTTCCCTGCCATGTTAGACGTATTCGTAAAAAGTGGAAACAAGACCAAACTGAAGGTTTCCATGCCGATTATTAGTGAGCTTTAACTGGTCAATATAAACATTTATTTTAATTCAAAGGCAAAAAAAAAAAAAACGTTAAAGGCACAGGGAAAGCTGTTAACATAAAATAATATAGTGTGATTCAAATTATTTACATTACCTGAAATGATAAAGAAAACCAGGAAATAGGATGGAAATGGTGTTCAAAAAGATACACATGACAGGAAGTACAGTCATCACTGTCATACAGTAATCAATCATATTAGCATTGTGCATTGTGCATTGTGCAAGATTTTCAAAGGGTATGGGGGCAGGGGGTGGGGGAGGAAATGGCAATAAAACCATGCCCCAAAGGTATTTTGCACCCTGAAACCATAATGAACCAAATTATTAATGGTGTTATCTCACGTTATGGAGTCCACAAATTTCACACATAATCAGACAACACATTTCAAAATGACTGCATATCTACCGATATAAAACAGTGTGTATTTTTATATTTGTCTATTCCCCTTCAGAAGGACGACTTAAGTAGGGTTTTAAAGGTCAATCTTTAAACACGACTGTGTGCTCACTACCGTCTATTTTTCAGGATAAAAAAAACTCGAATTTTTTTTCCATAAAAGAGCAATTACATCTCTTCTATTGTAAATGTAGACAGTGACTTGCACCAGGGCCTCAAGGGTGGTGCACAGAAGTATTTAAAAAACAATACACGACATAGGGAAGTGAAATTCACTGCACATGATGTGCAACACACGCAGAGTAAAACGAGTGTTCATTTACGTCCGTAGGATGTCTAATAAATAAAGAAGATATAAGCACACCTGACACTCAGCCGAGGATTCAGACTTCGGCACGCACGTGAGGCTGTCGAGACGAAATGTCCCAGAAGATCAAGATAATTGGGTCACATTTATACGAGGTGTGTTCAAAAAGTATCCAACCTTAATTTTTCGTGCGTAAACAAATGAAGCTTAGGAGCGCGTGGTTTGGTGCACGTATGCAGGCGATCCTAATTCGTAAGCGTGAATATTTTCCCGCCTGCAGAAGCTGTCATTCGCCGACAGACCGCCGTAGATGAGGAAGTGTAAGTGAGCGCCGTCGGATTTTCATTTTTGACAAAATGACGGATCACTGTGGTCTATCGCCAGTGATCACTGTGTTGAAGAAGTTGGGATCGCTGTTCACAGTCTCCAGCATGTCCTGTGGCGATCTCCAAACGGAGTTTCTTCTGCTCGATCGTTAGCAGCTTTGACACGAACTTCGCTGAGATTCTCCTTAAGCCCAAATCCTCAGTCACAATGGAATGAACGGATCCAATCTGACGCCCGCCTCGTCTGCAAGTTCTCTGATCGTGATTCGACGATCCTGCATCAGCAGGGTCCTCACTTGGTCAATAACGATCTCATTTCGGGATGTTGAGGGCCTACCAGAACGTGCTTCACTTTCCACTGATGTGCGACCATCTTTGAAGCGGTTGTACCACTCTTTTATCTGTGTGGGTGCCCATTGCTTCGTTCCCGAAGGCCTGTTGAATCTTGCGGATGTTTCCACTTGGAATCGGCAAGCTTTACACAAAATTTGATGCAGTAGCGTTGTTCAAGTTTTTCCGTCATTTTGTCAAAAACGAAAATCCGACGGCGCTCACTTACACTTCCTCACTCATCGGCGTCTGTCGGCGACTGACAGCTTCTGCAGGCGGGAAAATATTCACGCATACGAATTAGGATCGCCTACATACGTGCACCAAACCACGCCTCCCTAGCTTCATTTGTTTACGCACGAAAAAATAGGTTGGATACTTTTGGAACACACCTCATACATGTCGTGTTTTAAAATAACGCTTCTTGCTACAAAATATTATACCTTCCAGTCTCCTTGAATATTTCATACAAAATCATTTCCAACCCGCCATTTTTGACGGCTTTTATACGAGTGCTCCAGAATACAGCGTGTCCATAAACTCCTTGAGCATCTACGAACTTTGAAAACTTTTGATGTACACATTGTAGAAACAAACTATAAATGGTGCATGAGAGCATAATTATAGTTTTTATAGTTAATTGTTGGCCCTCTCCGCCCTTTTCTCCCTCCTCTCTCCTAATACTCACATCAGCTAAGCGAATAATTGTATTTGCTCATACATATACATGTACATATACAAGCAAATACCACCCGTCACTTCGCTGATGGGAATACGAAGAAGAGGAGAGAGAGAGGTATGGGAAAGTGGGGGAAAGAGAGGTGTGGGAAAAAGAGAGAAGGGGGAGAGTGAGAAGGTGGAGGAGGGGGGGGGTGAGGAGGGGTGGGGATGAGGAGGGATGGGGGAAGAGGAGCAGCATGAGGGGAGGGAGGGCAGTGAGAGGTGAGGGGAATGGAAGGCAGACGTGTGGTGGAGCATTAATTACAATTCATACTATCTCATGAAAATTATTATGCATAAAATAACAGTGAAGATTAAAACAAAATAATGTATGAAATATATATTTCTGCCAGTCATAAATAAAATACGCCCGGAGACAAACACCACCCTGACACGTCCGCAGAGAAACACCGCCCAGACACGTCCAGACACACCGCCAGTCACAGAGAAAACACCGCCCCTGACACGTCCGCAGACAAACACCGCCCTGACACGTCCGCAGACAAACACCGCCCTGACACGTCCGCAGACAAACACCGCCCTGACACGTCCGCAGACAAACACCGCCCTGACACGTCCGCAGACAAACACCGCCCTGACAGTCCGCAGACAAACACCGCCCTGACACGTCCGCAGACAAACACCGCCCTGACACGTCCGCAGACAAACACCGCCCTGACACGTCCGCAGACAAACAACCGCCCTGACACGTCCGCAGACAAACACCGCCCTGACACGTCCGCAGACAAACACCGCCCTGACCGTCCGCAGACAAACACCGCCCTGACACATCCGCAGACAAACACCCCGCCCTGACACGTCCGCAGACAAACACCGCCCTGACACGTCCGCAGATACCAGTTGTCAAACAATGTCTGAATTGGACACATGAACACTTTTTTAGCAGTACGAACTGGTCTTGAGGTCAATTAAGAAGCTAAAATTTTGAAATTCGACTCGCATAAAGAGATTCGAGGGGTTTGCGGAAATAAAAGAAAGCCATGAACACTGGCGTCTCTGAGTGTTTATAAGTATTGCCATGTATCCAACGATTCATAGGTATGGTGATGAAACATTCGATGATATGAATAAGGAAAGTGGGGGAAAAAAATTTTTTGAGTACTTTATCGTTAAGAAACAATTGTGGCCGGTTCTAAGTCAAGGCATTGTTGAGCAGGCCAAAACAAATGGTGAATCAAGACTCCATAGAGAGTGAGGTGGGTATATAGATAAAGGGTATAGTTAAATAAGGCAGTTAATTATCTTCAAAAAGGGTGTTGTAATTAACCCAAACACCCAATTTTCACTCATGCACTTCCTAGGAGTCCCCTTAATATGCATGCAAAGTTTCTGGCTGTGGTCCCATAAGATTATAATGGAGCTGAAAAATTCCTATCGCCTTGTGATGTCATAGCCGTCGTAGTGCTGCCAGTCATATAAAAGTACAGTATAGCACATATAATTATGTACAGTACATAATACTTGATAATGATAATAAACAACTATGTTACTGGAGTATGTATTTACTATACTGTACTTTTTATCATTATTTTAGTGTGTACTCTTTCTACATATAAAAAAAAAGTTTACTGTAAAACAGTATGCCATGTTACGCAGCAGCCTCATACATCTCGTGTTTACCGCGTCTCTTGATTGCATCATTTTTCCGTGTGCTTGATTTAATCTCGTATTGTTTTGTTTATCATGGTCCCTAAGCATACAAAATCCATTGCTAATGTTGCCAGTAAGAGGCCACGTCAAGTGATTGACCTGGAAACTAAATTAAAAGTGATTAAGGACTACGAAGGTGGAAAATCAGTGATGGTTATTGCTCACCAGTCAGCCATGTCCCATTCCACCATAGCTACGATCTTGAAGAATAAGAACAAAGTGACAGAAGCTGTTAAAGGATCTGCTTCATTGAAAGCAACGAAGCTAACAAAAATTTGAGAAGGGCCTACATCAGATAGGGAGAAACTGCAAATGACCTAGATTGAAGACCAGACACAGAAGCGTATCCCTCTCAGCACCATGACGATCACGGCCAAAGCAAAAAGTTTGTTTGCGATGTTGAAAGAAAAGGCTGGACCAGACTATGATGTTAAATTTACTGCTAGCTCTGGATGGTTTAAACTATTCAAGAATCGTTATTCATTACATAATGTGAAAGTGAGTGGTGAGTGTGCGAGTGCTGATGTGAAGGCAGCTGAAGAATTTTTGGAAACTCTAGATAAGCTTATTGTGGAGGAAAATTACTTGCCAGAGCAAATATTCAATATGGATGAAACCTCCCTATTCTGAAAGTGGATGCCTAAAAGGACTTTCATCCATTAAGAGGCCAAGTCAATGCCAGGTTTCAAGGCTTTTTAGGACAGGATAACAGTCTTGCTTGGGGCAATGTTGCAGGCTACAAATTGAAACCCTTTGTGATCTGGCACAGTGAGAACCCCAGGGCCTTCAAGCACATCAACAAGCACACACTGCCAGTTGTACTACAGGAGCAAATAAGAAGTCATGGATGACCAGCTCCTCTTCCAAAGTTGCCCTCCTGAATTGCTGTGCCAGCGAAATGGAGAGACATCCTCTTTTTATTGGTGATCTTCATTCCAATATCAAAGTGGTGTTTCTCCTCCAAAACACAACCTCTTTTATTCAACCAATGGATCAAGGAGTTATAGCAGCTTTTAAGGCCCACTACCTGAGGAGGACTTTTGCTCAGGCTATTGCTGCAACTGAGGAAGACACTGAAAAGACACTGATGCGATTCTGAAAGGATTACAACATCTATGACTGCATCAACAACCTTGCTTGGGCTTGGGGTGATGTCACCAAGGAGTGTATGAATGGCATCTGGAAGAAGACACTCAAGAGGTTCGTCCATGACTTCAAAGGATTTGCCAAGGATGAGGAGGTTGCAAAAATCAACAAGGCTGTTGGTGAGATGGCAAACAACTTTAACCTGGGTGTGGATGAAGATGACATTGCGGAGCTCCTAGAGGTGGTTCCTGAGAAATTGACGAATGAGGAGTTGTTGGAACTGGAACATGAACGCATAGCTGAAAAAGAGGTAAGAGAAAAGGAAACTGCAGGAGAAGAAAAAAAAGAAGAACCCCAAAGAAAATTCACAGTGAAGGATTTAGCAGAAGCTTTTGCAGACCTCAACAAGCTCCTTAAAAAGTTTGAAAACATGGACCCGAACACCGAAAGGTTTTCATTATTAGAGAGGAATGTTCATGGTGCATTATCTGCTTACAAAGAAATCTATGATGAAAAAAAAGAAACAAACCAAGCAAACCACCATGGACATATTTCTGAAAAGAGTGACACCTCCTCAAGAAGAGCCTCAGGCAGATCTTTCAGGACGTATTCCAGAAGAAGGAATTGTTATCATCGGAGATGACAGCTCCATGCAAGTTATTGCCCCTGAAGACCCTTTCAGTGGGACAAGATGTGGAGGTGGAAGATAGTGATATTGATGATCCTGACCCTGTATAGGCCTAGGCTAATGTGTGTGTTTGTGTCTTAATTTTTAACAAAAAAGTTTTAAAAGTAAAAAAACAAAAAACAAGAAAAGAAAATCTTTTTGTGCAGCTGTACAATGTGTTTGTGTTTGAGGGTTAAGGTTATTACAAAAGAGTCAAAGAGTTTTAAAAAAAATTATAAAAGTTTATAAAGTGAAAAAGTTACAGTAAGCTAAGGTAAATTAATTATTGAAGAAAGAATTTTTATTTTATTTTATAAATTTAGTGTAGCCTAAGTGTACAGTGTTTATAAAATCTACAGTAGTGTACAGTAATGTCCTATAGGCCTTCACATTCACTGACTCACCCCAGAGCACTTCCAGTCCTGCAAGCTCCATTCAGTGGTACAGTGCCCTGTACAGCGTTGTACCATTTTTTTTAAAATCTTTATACCATATTTTTACTGTACCTTTTCTATGTTTAGATACACAAATCTTACCATTGTGTTACAATTGCTACAGTATTCAGTACAGTAACATGCTGTACAGGTTCGTAGCCTGGAGCAATAGCATATACTATATAGCCTCGGTGTGTAGTAGCCTTATACCATTTAGGTCTGTGCAAGTACACTCCATGATGTTCGCACAATGACGAAATTGCTTAATGACACATTTTCTCTGATGCAGCCAAAACTTATGACCACCTGCATAATATGCTGTGGTCCTCAGTGTGCCACCAAAACAGCTCCCGACCCGCGAGCATGGACTCCACCAAGACCCCTGAAGGTGTCCTGTGGTATCTGCGTACCCAAAACATTAGCAGCAAATCCTTCATATCCTGTAAGTTGCGAGGGGAACCACTTCATTCATGTTCCTCAAACCATTCCCGAACAATGTGTGCAGTGTGGCAGGGCGCATTATCCTCTGAAGAGGCCACGCCATCAGGCGAATACCATTCCATGAAGGGATGGGTACTGGTCTGCAACGATGTTAGGTAGGTGACACGGTCAAATTGACGTCCTACATGATGCCGGACCCAGGTTTCCCAGCAGAACATTGCCCAGAGCATCACACTCCTCCACCGGTTGGTGCGTCTTCCCCAGTGCATCCTGGTGCCATCACTTCCCCAGCGTAAACGGCACACACGACACGGCCATCCACATGATCTAAAAAGAAAACGGGACTCATCGGACCAGGCGACCTTCTTCCACTGCTGCCAAGGTCCAGTTCGATGCTCGCGTGCCCATTGTGGGTTGCTCTTTTGACGGGGACAGGGGTCATCATGGGCACTCTGACCGGGTCTGCGGCTATGCAGCCCCAACGCAACAGGGTGGATGCACTGTAGGATTGGACACATTCCTCCCGTGACCACCATTAATTTTCGTGACTTGCTGCCACAGTAGACCTTCTGCGGTTCGGACCAGATGGGGATATCCTTCGTTGCCCTCGCCGCATCGATAGCCTGGGGCCCAACACCCTGTTCGCCGGTTTGTGGTTTGTCGCCTCCGTCAGGACCACTGTTGGTAGGTATTCAGCACTGCGACCAGGAGACCCCACAAAGCTTGCCGTTTCAGAGATATTATCGACCCAGTCGTCTGGCCCTAACAATTTGGCCCTTGTCAAAGTCGCTCAGGTCTTTACTCCTGCCCATTTCTCCTGCATCCAACACATCAACTTCAAGAACTGGACTTCACTTGCGTGCCTAATATATCCCCACCCTTGACAGGTGCCATTGTGAACAAGATAATTAATTGTTATTCACTTCACCTGTCAGTGTCATAATGTTTGGCCTCGATTCAGTGTACACACACACACACACCACACACACACAACACCACGGTGTTTCAAAAAGATTGATAAAAACTTAAATTCCTGGCCATTTCTTTGTTTTTGACCTAAACATTTTCCTTTTCATGGTTTGTGGTTTATCGTGCTATTTGTTTCCTGGGATTTCTCACTCCTAGTTCAACTTATGCCATTGACAGTGAAGCAGAAGACAAAGTGGTGGCTCGTGATACGAAACTAGGATCATTATGTCGGACACCACCGGAAGTTGCTGCAGGAATACGACCTCAGAACACGTGATGGATTCCACAAATTGTAGCCATTCAACATATGTGAAACATTTTGAGGCACAAGGTACAGTGCCACAAACCAGGAGCAAGGGCAACAGGGCAGGGCCAGCATCAAGTAATGAAAGAGCCAAGCCAACATTCGACGCGGCGGATTCTGCAGTGCGTCCCAAGAAGTCCCACTGCCGGCGCTCCCGGGAGCTAGATCAAATCAATATCAGTCTGGCATATCTCCACTCAGGAACTGAAGCTTTTGCCCAGACATCATCTCTATTAGGCATAAACTGAGTCAAGATGACATGAGGAAGGAGACTTGATATGTGCAATGGCTCAGTGACAGGATGGAGTGGTACCCAAACTGGATCAACCTGATCTGGTTCATTAATGAAGCCCATTTCCAGTGCCACATAAACAGAACTTGTCTTGAACAAACATATCTCCAGGCGTGCCACATGAGACCTACAGGAAGTTGGACAGAACTTTGGAGTCAGAATCATGCCCGTCTGAACCGTGGAAGGGCAACATCGAGAACATCAATTACAAGGATTTGCGTAAATGCCAATTTCAGACCTTGGGCTCTCATTTAACTCAAAACAGTGACTACTGCAGAACAGCAATCATTGATAGAAATACTTATGTCATAAGCTTTAAAGATAATGTTTGGTTCACGTTCCTGAGGTTCTCTGTTTCTTTGTAAAATAAAACATTTAAAGTTGCCTCAACCTCTTTGAAACGCCCTGTATATACACCACACATATACACGAATAGTCGTATAATATAAATCGATTATGGTGTTCTTACCCAGAAGCAGGTTCAATACTTGCCAAAGCAGTTCCTTGGCAAGGGTTTGAATTATGGGTTCACACAATGGTACGCATGGTACTGTGCGCGCGTAAATAACTAAATGTGTACTTCAAAGATACGAAAAAGCTCAAACGTACTACCACAACAGAAGGCATGATGGAAGTTGTTTCTCAGCTCTCGTGAAGTAAGATTGCTTCCATGATAATTCTGAAATACTGTGATTTCAAAAATGAAGTTTATAAATTGTAACATGTATATTTATAGTTGTATTATTAACTTATAGATTACAAAAAAAAATAGTATTCAGGAGAACACAAGACCAAAAGGAGGGAAGAAGAGGTTTTCTCCAGCTCGTGGTAAGATTCTTCTGTGATTGTGATACTACTTAGTGTGATTTCAAAATTTAAGTCATAAAATTAATTTTATTAAATCATTAACAGCATAGCGTTGTTGTAAGTTTATAAACTTAGTAAGATTAAAAAAAAAAAATAATCTAAGTGGAACGCTGCAAGCAAGAGGAAGAGGATGTTTCAGGAGCATTCCCGGAACGAAAAAAAAATATAGCGGCTTGCGAGTGTCCTTCTGGAAGTGACGTTCTGAGAGAGCGCATACAGAGGGAGCAAGACTGCATACAAAGCCCTGAGAGGTGTTGGGAAAGCAGAAGAGCTCACTCGAAGGCTTACAACAATTATTTCCTGAGTACCAAATTTATTCTGCTGGTACTCATTGGAGAACGTAATTAACAAAAACTTTGTGTGAACTCCTGCGTTATAATGGGGGTTGCCATTGCTTTCCAGCAGTAGGAAGTCAGGGTTGGAATTTGGCCAATGGTTGCTGACAAAGGTTGCCTACTCTTCGCAAAGGACACTTATAGGATCTTTCACATCCACCAACGAAGCCAGCAGGACGTGACGCCAGTGTAACGTCAGCGTCGAGGAATGGCAACACATTGATGAATCACCCTTTCCTGTGAAACAACCGGATTGAAAGTTTTAGCTGCGTTGGATCAAACCCAGCCTGAAACGCTACAGGGCAAGAGTGCATACCTCTCGGCCGTGCTGTCAGCCCGTAATAAATGTTTTTAAATACAGTAAATATAAAGTTACATCGGGAGGAGTATCCTTCTTGCTAGGATGTTAAGTTAGCGTGTAGGCCCTACTTGGTTCCGTGCCGTTGTTGCGGTTGGTTGGTGCGCAGCTTGGAACATTTTCTGTAACCAGGGACCTGTTAGTTTGAAATCGTCCTGTTTTATGCATGCCATGGACGGGTTGTATTATTGCCATACCGTAGAATAGGTAGTTGGAATTGTGTTGGCGGTTTGTTGCAGGGCCGATAATCCCACCTGTGCGTCTAGGGCATTGATGCAAGGAGATTGGCAATGCATTGGCTCTCGCATAAACTCAGGCACAAAATCCATTTGGTGGCCTGAACAGTGGCGATCATTGTTTGGTTGTGGGTGGCGCCAACAACCCCATCCACATGAAGCTCCCCACAACGTTGGCGAGATGCCACCTCAATTGACCGGTGCCAGGCCACGAGCGAGGGGATTATGAAGGTGCAGCGAATGGCCGTTGGGGAGGGATAAAAGGCCGCACACGGTAGCTGGCAGTCAGCAGTAAAGCCTGAGGCTTCATAGGTTTGTTAGGTGGAATTCAAATCAGTCAGAGACCAGTCTGTGGCTACCGCGAGATGTTTGGGATGTGCCTGGAGAGCAACATGGAGAAGGTTTTGTGAATTTACCTGTGCCACACTAAGTCACTTCAATCTTCCTGAACTGCAGCTGCTCACCCCAAATATTTCAAGCCTGGTTTCTCCCTTTTGTGTGAGAGTGAACGTTGCCGAATTGTGCCCTTAGCTTACAAGCCTTAACTCACAAATCTCTGTGTATTTATTTATTTCTCCATTTATTTTTTTCAGTATCTCTGTACGTTTTGGCAGCTAATAAAACGTGTTATTGTTTTACAACATCGTTAAGGCCTGATTCCTGCCACCTCTTTGCAGACGTGGAACAGTTTCAGCTAGTTTGGAATTCCCTGCGGAGAACCCAAATTGCGCGTAAAGAAAGTCATTTAAGAGACTGTGGCGCTAGCAGATCCACCCGAGAGAAAGAACTGCGTTCTCCACTCAAGCGCAGGTTTACATTTAACTCAGCCTTCTTGAAGTGCATTGCATTCGCACAGGGACCGCATTAACTACCCAGTTAAATGACAATATATAGATGGAAAGCAATATTTTGTTACCGCAAGCTATTATCACAAATGTATCTAATTTTCAATAGCCTCAACTTTTCAGCAAACTGGATTGAATACAACTTTAATCTTTTTTTTCTTCTTCTTTAGTTCCTACTCGTAAAATGATCCTAAAATCTCATTCTCATTCATATAATCATTAAGTTTGTACTTTTTGTTTTGTTAAAATTTAGTGATGAACAATTGACAGCCCTATTGATACCAATATAACACAAAAAAAACAACTGAAACACTTCACTTGCTCTTCACACACACTGTCAATGAAAACTCCTCCCCTGATCCTTTCTTCACCCACTCCCCATGCATGTAATGTATTCAAAGTTTCAAGAAGCAATGAAAGAAGAAAAAAAAACACACAAATCAAGAACACAGCTTCGAAAGGAGAGAAATAAAAAAATGTAAAGATTAAACAGAGCGA
The DNA here is from genome assembly GCA_035128595.1 of Eptatretus atami. Lineage (NCBI taxonomy): Eukaryota > Metazoa > Chordata > Myxini > Myxiniformes > Myxinidae > Eptatretus > Eptatretus atami. The sequence goes on along the minus strand of CM068954.1, from coordinate 81,440,601 downwards.
GAAATTGCTTGCAATACATGTCCTCTTACTGTATGTGAAATTTTCGAAGTCCAAAAAGAGCACCAACTCTTGGAAGAAAATGACGAATGCCCTGGACTCAGAAACTTGTTCTGTAACTTATCATAATAAATGCCACGTACCAAGTTCAGTTGGAATATGTTAAAGGATATGGCGGAAAAAAAAATAGTCGGTAAAAAAAACCACAAGTTGGATGACGGACGACAACGGAAAGCAAACCTATAGTACCCTCCGGTGAAAACCGGTAGGGGACTAATAAAGGAGTAGAATTAGAGTCTAATTACCAGTGTTATTGAGCATGATCGATTCCTTTTCAGAAATGAGGCTTTCGGAATGGGTGTCTCCGTTACTCTGAACACGAAGCCTTTATCCCACGATGAACTGCACCAAAAACACACAAAAACAAAAAATAGTGTCAGACAGTCCATGATCAAGTAAAATGCAGAAAAATGGGAAACTTTGTCAGCCTGAAATAAAAACTGAGAGGGCTATCCTGCTCAATGTAGGTGATGAGAGCCTCCCTGTTATCATCCGCCAAATTTCTGCAACTCGATTCCGAGGAAACTTCTCACAGCTAAGTTCCATGTTGATTCAAAGCCAATTTGAGCTCAGGTAGTTGAAATCTTGCATGGCCTGAGAGCAAAGAGAAAAAGGGCATTTTAGAGTTGAAGAATTACATCTATATCAATATGTTTGGGAATTCATTTCACAAGAATTCATTCCAGAATATTTTGATTCAGCAATGAGAGATTGAAATTCAGAAGTTATATCATCAATTTAGGCGATCAAGGACCGCAGTTCTTGGTTAAAGGGAGACAGAGAAAAGATGGAAAAAGGGGAAGGAAAACAATGATGTGGAATTATGTAGACATGATCAGATGAAACCAAGGCATGTAGAAAACATTTGCAACAATGAGTTTCCCCAAGTGGAAAATGCTGCTGCAAAATGATGTACTGAGCATACCGCCAGCCACGCTGTACCAAGCCTGCACCATTGGTGTCCCATTTTTGAAGTTTGAGCGTCAGAGTCACATCCAAGCACATGGGAATTTGCCATGGTGCGGTGAGCGAGGCTAGGCCTCTGGAAAGGCTGCGGAACATATTGTCGTCTGGCTCGCTGAATAGCTGGCGATCTGGCCTGCAAATTAAAAAAACTGAAGGTTGATTCTAAGCTCACACCCTTATTTAACATTGTTTAAGATGGTAGATTAGCCGAGACATACCATTTCGTGTTTCTCATAAGGATAGTTCGGCTACAAGTTCTCCGCATGCAGATAGCTGATGAGTACAAAAGGGACATCTTTCTTGCAATCCATATGAACAATCAGATTCGTCTCGTGGAGATATCTGCAGTGAGATAGCTAGAACAAATGACATTAAAGCGTAGTAAATGTCAAGCAAGAAATATACCAGTTATAAATATGATAAACAGGGACTAAAA
>CM068954.1:81405847-81428396 GCA_035128595.1 Eptatretus atami | reverse complement strand
CTCTGATCAGTCTCCTCCTTGCTTGGTCATCCAGTTTGGAGGGACGACCTTATCTAGGCAGGGTCTTGGTGGTACCATCCACCTTCTACTTCTTAATGATTGTCTTGACTGGGCTCGAAAGGATATTCAAGGCCTTTGAAATATTTTTAAACCCATCTCCTGATTTGTGCCTTTCCACAACTTTATCCTGGAGGTCTTTTGAAAGCTCCTTGATGCTCATTGTTGAGTCTTTGCTGTGAAATACACTACCCAGAAGAGGAAACATGCAGGAACGGCTGATTTTATCCTGAAATAATCAGAATCACTGAAATTTAATGCAGGTGGAGGCCGATTAACTTGGTGTATGATTTTGAAGGTGATGCTTGGTTACACCTGAGATAATTATCTCCACCACCGAAGGTGAAAGAGGTTATCTGGTTGTCTGTTCGTTTGTTATCTTGCCAAAACGAAGTTTTTGCAAGATATGTTAGTCAGCTTGTATGTTTTTTTTGTTGTTTGTTGTTTGTTTTTTTTTTTTGTTTGTTTTTTTTTGTTTGTTTGTTGTAATCACGTATAAAATTCGCAGAGTACAGTTATCATTGGAAATTTTTGTAACTTCGCATATCAGAGGCCTTAGAGGTCCCTTCAGCGCATAAAATTTTGAAGGTCAAGGTCAAAGGGCAAGGTCACTTTGTCGCAAATCAGGGAGTCGACGAAACCTTATTTTTGAGTAATTTTGATCGGATAGTCTCCAAACTTATGGGAATGTAGTATATGGTCTGGCGCTCAGCTGATTAATTTTTGGTGTGATTGGCCTTGACCTTCATGGTTAGCGCCTAAGGTCAAATATTTGACCCCAAGGTCAAATTTTCAAGTTTTAGGAACCATATCGTGTAGTACCTCAATTGAACACCTCGATGAGTGCTTTCCGATATGTCAAGCTTGAGACATTATGACGTCATTTGGTGACGTTATGAGGCAAACGCTATTTTTCATGGTTACTCTGTAGAACGATTCTCATCGGAATCTCTCGTAGGCAGATATTCCTCAAGGAGTCGCTCCTGGTGGATAGCAGCTCTGTTCACCTCAGTGTGACCTTAAAGAAGTCACACGTGGTCACCTTTTGCAAGATACGGGTCACCTGCGGGTGACATTGGTTTATTTGTCTGTTTGTCTGTGTGCGTGCAGGATCTATTTTAAAGAAGGGTGTCATTCAAACCCTTCTAACTACCGTCTATTGCTCTGACTTCCATGTTCCAAAGTTTTTGAATGTCTTCTCAATTCCATTTTCTCAAGCATCTTGAAATATCACAGTCTTCTATCTGACCACCAATACGGCTTTCACAAGGCAAATCGACAGGTGATATCCTTTCTTACATTACAAATGTCTGGGCCTCTTCTTTAAGAGACTTTGGGAATCTTTTGTTGTCGGCCTTGATTTCTCAAAAGCCTTTGACAGAGTTTGGCATCGGAGTCTGGTATCCAAACTTCCCTCTTTCGGCTTTCCTCCTTCACTCTGCTCTCTCATATCGAGCTTTCTCTCCGACTGCTCATCTCCGTAATTGTTGATGGTCCAAATTGAACCCCTTCCCTATCAACAGCGGTGTACCTCAGGGTTCCGTTTGTCTCCAACAATCTTCCTTCTTTTATCAATGACCGACTTTCTTCCACAAATAACCAAATGCACTCATATGCTGATGACTCACATTACATTCCTCCATGTCTTTCCCATCTGCCCCCATCTTCCCTCACTCGATCTACATCTCGTTTCATCACAGCCACCTCTTTAAATTCGGATTTGGACAAGATCTCCCAGTGGGGCAAATGTAATCAAGTTAAGTTTAATACTTCAAAACTCCTCTCAACTCTCCAATCTCCTTGAAAGCTCAACAAGTACACATGTGATAATAAACCTACTTGGGATCACTCTAACATCAAATTTATCCTGGAATCACACATTACGCAAATAGCTAAGTCTGCCTTGAATAAATCAGAGTTCTATTCAGATGTCAAGATTTCTCTTCTGAAAGTTGCTCCAACTATATACAGGATTGATTCGTCCTTGATGGAGGACTGCTCTCACATCTGGGGAGGTTCCAGCTCCACATACTATACTAGAACGAATGATACAAATTATTCAACTTGTCAACTCTACCAATGTGACCTTAAAACTCGACCCGCTCAAATTACGCTGCACAGTGGGCTCTCTTTCTCTTTTCTACAGATATTAGTATTACTTTGGTTTCTGCTCGCAAGAACTTGCTGTTTGTGTACCTCCACCATGAGTGAGACCAAGGAATACTCGACAAGCCACATCACATGATTATTGTGTGGCCATTGGCAATTCAAGGTTGGGCCGTTACGATGTTTGTTTCTTCCCGTCCACTGCCAAACTCTGGAACTCTTTACCTTCTCACGTATTCCCAAACACTTATGACCTTCCCCTTTTCAAAAAGCAGATTTTTTTTACTTCCTCAAAAACTATTAGACTATTCTCTCTTTCCTTACTTTTCTATTCTTGCAGTTCTTATATTTAAGGCTTGGCCTCGATGAGGACTATTCAGTCCGTGCCTGTAGCCTTCAACAATTTAAAAAACAAAAGGATATCTCAAAAAGTTGTGGATGGATTCAGATGAAATTTTGTGGACAGGTTTGGTGTGTGACAAGGACGAACTGATTCAATTTTGGTGAAGATCCGTATCTGGATACTAGAATTTTTTCAGTCATTATTCAGCATTGAGACATAGCGCCAAAAACGATATTTAGCACGATATCTCAAAAAGTTGTGGACGGATTCAGCCGAAACTTGGTGCACATGTTGGGTGTGTGACAAGAAAGAATCGATTCAATTTTGGTGAGGTTCCGAATCAAGATCCGGATGTGATAATTTTTTAAGTGATTCTTCACCATTGAGAAATACGCCAAAAACGATATATCGAATGACATTTCAAAAATGTATTGGGCCCGATATGTTCTCGTGGATCAGTCATTGTGTGGCGGAGGTATGCGCGCGCTCAACCGAGTGCCCTTCTCGTGTACAATTGCTATTATAAGGGGAGTGGACACTTATCCAACCAAGATCGTCCGTCTAGTTTTGTATGCCAATAAATCATCAAGAAATAATGATGAAGTATGATCAAATACAAAACTTTGCGTAGTTGTTAGTTTATTCCTGGACATTTTCTGAACCCAATCAGACTTGTCCATGTGCAGGAACAAATTTGCAAAGAAAGGGGATGGATCTGAACCCATGGGTATCAAAACTATCCACTGGAGTCGCCTGTTGCCAAATGTAAAGGAAAAATCCAATACTTTCTTGAAGTATATTTTTTGAAAAATGACATAAATATTGATTTTCCTTTACGGACCAGTGTGCTCTTTTTTGAGAGACTGTCATGTATACTTTATTACCTCCTGCAAATGTTTTATCTCCTGCTCTGTCCAATGTGGTTATGAGCTTGTCATGTGGAAAAAAAAATCATAAGTTGATAGACATTTAGCAATGCTAATGTTGTGGATACAGGTTTGGAATTATCAATGATCCAGAATTTTTTTAAGACCAGAATAAAACCTTGCATTTTCATGGTAGTTTTCAAGCATTTATGATTTTGTTTCATGGACCCTGTAATACTACCTGACAATGGTTTCAAACTGCATTCCCTACTTGCGATGATGAACCTCATCTTACAAGGGTTTTTGTACATTTTTGGGATGCAGTAAATGAATGGTAATTTATGGTGTTTATCTGGAACCAATAGTCTTCTCACTTTTGAGTGATTTATATGGTGTTGTATCGTCTATTTTATTATCGTAACTTATTTTGTAGATCTTTGACAGTCCAGTCTGTAAGCCCAATTCTTCCAAAAGTGTTTGAATGTAGAATGGTTTGCATATAAATGCAATATTGATATTTGCTTTGTGAATTGGAATAATAATATGTTGTGTTTGAAGCTGTGTTAAGTAATTACATGTTTCTGGATTGTTTGAAATTACCTTTGGATTATTGATTCAAACTTATATTTTCAAATCAACTACTCTCCGTTTAACATGTTTCTCTACTTCCTCCAACCATAAAGCCATTTGTGTGTTTGATATTTTGTGTTTTTCAATTTGTTCTCTCATCCATTCCATCAGTCCTATCACTGTAAGATCCATTGCTATATTCCAGTTAATCCTTTTATTAACCTCCGCCATCGAAGATGGACGGAGGTTACTGTTTTCACCCCTGTCTGTTTGTTTGTTATTCTTGCCAAAACGAAGTTTTTGCAAGATATGTTAGTCAGTCTGTATGTTTTTTTTTGTTTTTTTTTGTTTGTCTGGAATCACGAAAAAAAATTCTGCAGACCACAGTTTTCATTGGAAATTTTTGTAACTTCACATATCAGAGGCCTATGGAGGTCCCTTTCAGGCCATAAAATTTTGAAGGTCAAGGTCAAAGGTCAAGGTCACTTTTTCGCAAATCAGGGTAATCGACAAAACCCTTATTTTTTGAGTAATTTTGATCGGATCGTCTTCAAACTTCATGGAATATAGTTCATGGTCTGGCGCTCAGCTGATTAATTTTTGGTGGCGATTGGCCTTGACCTTCATGTATTTTTTTTGTTTGTTGTTTTTTTTTTTTATCTGTAATCACGTATAAATCACTCTGCAGAGCACAGATTTTCATTGGAAATTTTTGTAACTTCGCATATCAAGGCCTATAGAGGTCCCTTTCAGCGCATAAAATTTTGAAGGTCAAGGTCAAAGGTCAAGGTCACTTTGTCGCAAATCAGGGGAGTCGACGAAACCCTTATTTTTTAGTAATTTTGATCGGATCGTCTTCAAACTTCATGGAATATAGTTCATGGTCTGGCGCTCAGCTGATTAATTTTTGGTGGCGATTGGCCTTGACCTTCATGGTTAACGCCTAAGGTCAAACATATTTGACCCCAAGGTCAAATTTTCAAGTTTTAGGAACCATATCGTGTAGTACCTCAAATTGAACACCTCGATGAGTGCTTTCTAGATATATCAAGCTTGAGACATTATGACGTGATTTGGTGACGTTATGAGGCAAACGCATATTTATTCGTTACTCTGTAGAACGATTCTCATCGGAATCTCTCGTAGGCAGATATTCCTCAAGGAGTCGCTCCTGGTGGATAGCAGCTCTGTTCACCTCAGTGTGACCTTAAAGAAGTCACACGTGGTACCTTTTGGCAAGATACGGATCACCCTACGGGTGACATTGGTTTATTTGTTTGTTTGTTTGTTTGTGAACAGTATTATGGAAAAAGTCCTGGACGGATTTCGACGAAACTTGGTGGGGGGATTAGGTATGGTCCAAGGATCATGCCATTAGATTTTGGACCTGTCCAAAGTCCAATATGGCCGCTATGGCGGCCATTTTGAATTGAATTTTTGTATTTCTACATGTTTTAAGTGATTTCCAAACAAACAAAAAAATTTGTTAGAGGAAAAAAAAAATTTTGCAACTTTTTTTCAAAAAAAATTCGATTTTATTTGAAAAATATTTGAATTTTTTTTGCATTTCTACATGCTTTAAGTGATTTCCAACCCCCCCCCCCCCAAAAAAAAATTGTTAGAGAAAAAAAGAAGAAATTTTGCACCTTTTTTTTCAAAAAAATTTCGTTCTATTTTTTTGGCATTTCTACATGCGCGTCGATCTAGTTTAGTTTATTCAATCGTGGTTCAGTAGAGTCTGATCCGTTTTGACCTACAAAGAATAGGATATCAGGTTCACTTAAGTGACCCAGCAGTATTGGCGGCGGAGGTTTTGCACTCTACCGAGTGCTCCCCCTCTAGTTTCTCTATAGTTTGGTCCTTTTGGAAGTAATAAATGTAATTCTCTATCTTTCACTATTCTGAGATCAGCTGTGACAACTGTTTAAGATGTGGATGTTTAAATACGGAATGTTGACAATTACAATGATGTGTGTTACTTAACCATTCCTCGACATCTATAGATTGGACAATTTCCTTATTGTTGAAGATTTTTCCTATATGGTGCCCTTCTTGCGGCATAATTGCACTAGAAAAATAAAAAAATCATTGACAGACGGATGGTCGGACGCATCTGAGGACATCGAATGGTTATATTAGGTCAGCAAGTCTCTAATTGCATTTCATAAAGTGTACAGAACCCTTGGTGGCTCTCTCTGTTGTATTGTTTCTGGAAGTTTACTCAACACTTCCTTCTGTTGTAGTATTTTCTCTATATTGATAATTTCCACCCCTTTCTTATTAAGCATAATTTTGATGATGTCATTGTCTTTTCGACGATTAACTTATTTCAGTATCTTTTTGGATATTTTTGGGCAGTCACATGCAGAATTGCTTCCATGTGTTTGGATTAGGAATTCCTTTTGATCAGATCTTAATTATTAATTACCATGAATCTGTTCATGATTTGCCAAACTTCTTTGAGATGGTTTTTAAAAAATTTTATTTTAGGTATTCATCTTAATGCTACTGCTGTTAAGTAATCTACGGATATTTGATTTGTGAAGATCTAACCACTCATTCACGATTTGTGAAGATCTAACCACTCATTTACAATTTGTTGTGGTGTGTCTGTAACTGGACGTTTATGTCCATAATTAAGTAAGTTACTCTGTGTCTGAGAATCTCGTAGTAAAGTGTTACAAACAGAGGTGATTATGTTTTGGCCATTAATAATTATTTCATTTAATACATATGGGTAAAGCAGTTCTTAATTCATGAATCCAAAAGAAGTTCTCTACACTTATACAATTGTATGATTGTTTTGTCTTCCATCCCATCCTTTTTTCAGCCATTACCACTTATTTTTTCTACCACCTGAACACTGAAGCTCGCATTTTCACAGCATCCACAAGTAAAGTGACGAGTGAGTTGTGGATATCTAGTTGTTTTATCTGGGGTTCTCATCCCACTATTCTGTGCATTCATTCTCTCATTACATCTCTGCATTGTTTCACCAACATATTGCATCATACATTTTCTGTAATTCAATAAGTAAACCAAGTTTGAGGTTTTACATGCAATTCATTATTTGGTTTCTTTTCCCTTGTAAGATTTCGCCGTTACTGTACAATTAATGATATTGTTTGTGGCAAATGTAGGACAAGTTTTGCAATGGCAAATGTCACATTTACACACTTTGCATTCGGATAAGTGTTCCCCAATGGCAACCCCCGAATGGCCACCTACGACAGCATTACCACGTCGAGGAACACAAATCCTCCAAGGATGGTTAGTCCCCAGGGAGGCTTGTTCAGTTGGGGGGGCTGCCCTGCTTCACCTTTCATTTTGTTTCATGGGATCATTTGCATAGTTTGAAATGTAGAACCACATAAATATAGGAGATTGGGACCATACTCTGTGCAGAGCGTTGGTGCTGCTTAAGCAGTCTCCTTGGCTATTGGGCGCAATCCTGGACGGGTCACTACTCCGACAGTATACCAGCATGCTGGCACTCATTTTGCCGACCTCGGTAGGATGACAGGCCGAGTTAACCCCACCTGGTATTAATTCAACAGCTGAGCGAGATTTGAACTCAGGACCCTCGGATCCAAAGCCTGCCACCCGAACCATTAAGCCAATACCAGGCATACATAAATATGAAAGAATCAAAAAATACATCAGAACCAAATAAATATAAAAAAAACATTATAGCGGATTTTCCAACAGCATAGTGGACGGACGGACACACGTTCCTTAGTATAGTTAGCGCCTTAATGAATGTCTCAGAGTAAATGTTATGTAATTTAATCATGATATTAGATATGTGTTGCTTTATGCATAGACAGAAGATACCCACCCTCCCTAATGTGTGTCAAAAACCACCATCCCTTTGAAACCTTACTCAATGCTCTCCCCTCTGCAATCTGTCTTTTATGTTGTTTTTAGTGTCTGGGTAGGCCATCAGCCCGCAGTTTATCCGGGAAAGTCACACTCCACGAATTAAATCACAAATTATAAATCGGGAAAGTCACGAATTAAATCTTCTTAATAATCCCAATGAAACCCATGATGCATTATAGCCATCCGATGCTTCCTTATAGGCCATTCGACCAATCGGTCATTTTGCACTTGATGACCCTGTAACCTTGACCCCGAGGCGAAAATGTGAAAAAGGGCTCAGACAATCTATAGAGGGCAACTAGTATTATCATTTTGTCAAGTTAGAACTCAATCAGCAGAGACGTCTAGGAGGAGATAGAAAAATAAAAAATCGTTGACAGACGGATGGTCGGGCGCATCTGAGGACATCGAACGGTTAAATTAGGTCAGCAAGCTGACCTCATAAATGTAATCTTTCAGATTTTCATTTGATATCAAGAACAACACTCCTTCAAGTTGAAACCAACAAATTACACCAATCAAAACAAAGCATTCAAAAGATTTTGTCACACCTTTGGGTTGTTGTCTATCTGCTCGTTGAGATTGACTGCCAGGTGGTTGTTACCATGGCTCCCATCATACATGATCCTGTCCAGATCTGGAAAGTTCCTGTTCAGGTCGATCCCCTGTGCATTATTTCGACCCAACAGCCAATCACGCTCTGGCCAGTCCTGGCCAGAAAAACACACACAAAAAAGCAAGATTAATTCTCAATGTGAAATTGTCTACCTATATGACAAGAACAAAAAGTTGCCCAAGGCTCCTCAAAAAAAATACATTATCCAAGCCTAATTCAGAAAAAGATGGCCAGTAACCATTTAAAAATACAAAACTATAAACACCACCACCACCACTAAGCTTAAATACCCATGATACAAATCTTTATTAAGCCACAGTTACACATTAATTGATATGTGATCCACTCTGAAGGTACTGTGAAAACATGAGAATAGCTTGGGTAGAAGGATATGTTCCAAATCGTCAAGACCAGCAGACTAATTCTGCTGTAGTCTATCTTACAAGGATTGGAAACTGTGTTGCACAATATGGAGTCATCAACAAAGTGAGATTGGCGATTCGACATTGAAAAGTCCTTAATGAAAATAAAACTAGAAGGGCACTCGGAAGAGCGCATACCTCCGCCACGTAATGCCTGATCCACGAGAACATATCTGGCCCCATCCATTTTTGGAAATATCATGCTATACAGCACTATATCGCTTTTTGCCCAATTCTCATTGGTGAAGAATCACTTAAAAAATTTAATAATTCTCGTATCCAGACCCAGATCCGGATCTTCAACAAAATCTAATCAGTTCATCCTTGTCACACACCCAACCTGCCCACGAAATTTCATCCGGATCCGTCCACAACTTTTTGAGATATCCTGCACACAGAAACAGACAGACAGACAGACAAACAAACAGACAGAGAGGGGTGAAAACATAACCTTCTTCACCTTCGGCGGTGGAGATACATATAAAAGGACTGAGCTAAGTAAACTGCCCCAAGGAACACCAGCTTCTAAATTAAAAAGACACTGAAGAATATGCAAATAGTGAGCAACATGCTGCATAGGCATATGGAGGCATTTTGTCAACCAAGTAAAAAGTCAACTCGATATGCAAATGGCGGAAAACTTGGATAGCATTACTGAATAAAACAACATGTAACACACTCAAGATACGTCTGGGAAAGATTGACTTGACCTGTTCAGAACCTTCATCAATTGCTGGGTCAGGAAATGTCCCAGGATCGAGTGGGCTGACCATAATCTAAATTGGTGACTTGTGATTCGTGAGTTGGAGAATATGAATGACCGTGTCTGTCCGACGCTTGGTGATGGATTAACAGTTAAGGTGGTTAGCTTAGCATCTTCAGGTCCTGAGTACAAGCCTCAGCTGTGCGAAAATAATACCTGGTGGGTCAACTCAGCCTGTAATCCTTTCAATGTCAGAAAAATGAGTACCAGCTTGCTGCGGATAAGCCAGTCGAGTATTGTGTGTCAACGTGGCAGTCGGGTTATGAAGAGATCATCCAGGAGTGTAACCCCTAGCCAATGAAACTGAACCTGTCGTTGATAATATAGTTAATTATTTTGTTGAATGGCAATTCAAAGGATCAGTTTTGGTTTGTTTTGGGGAAAAAAAAAAAGGACCGACACTGGCCACCTTCCAAGTCGATAACAGACAAGTGGAAGTGAAGACTTCGAGAAGGATAGGGAGAAAGGCAAAGCTAGTTCAAGAGAGAGAATCTTTCAAAAGGATACGAGCACCAAAGCTGTCAAATATAGTTACATATGAGGTGTTGAGCACAAACAGAAGCCTCTTCACCTTGGTAAGAGAAAATGTTCACGTCTGAAAAGTGCAGAGCAAAGTGGAGAAGATACTGCGATTAAGATGAATTTGAGCTCTTGAGACAAAACAAGGTTTCGTCATTCAGCAGTATCTGTTATGCATGCCGTAAACACGAGTGAACCTTGCCAACAAACAATCAATGGTGTTTACAGGCAATTTGTTCAATCAATTGCTCCAAGTTGCTGGATTATTATCTGTCCGAGTGTACTAGGCCGCATAATGATGCATGTTTCTTTGTGATCCATTTCAATGTTTCAGTGTGTAGATGAGTGTTTCTATGTGAGGGATTCATGAATACGGGCAAATAGTTGTTGGGAAGTGACTTGCATGCGCATGTGCACACGCTTATTTGAAATTTAATGAAGGCAGGAATCCGTTGACAACTGACTTTCAAATCTGATGACAAACTATTAAAATATAGATATCTTTTACTTTAATTTTTTTTCATGTTCTCCTTTCCTCTTTGATTTGTCTTTTTCTGTGTGTTTGATGTCTTCCAAGAGTCATGCATAATAAACATAGAATGCTGTTGTGTTGTATAGCAGCGAGGATTTCCCCGAAAGGGGAATTACAAAAACCTTTAATAGCTTTTTTATTTATGTATTTGTACGTAGCCTGTGGCTACTTGGCTGCATCGTTTGCTGGGGGCGCAACTGTGCTGCTGATGCAATGCCGCGATCTCAGAAGGATGACAGGCTGAGTCAACCCTACCTGGTGTTAATTCAAAAGCCCAAGAGGGGACTTGAACTCACAACACATGGATCTTAGGCCAAGCACGTTAGCCGTTAAACCAACACCAAGGCTCTTTAATAGCGATTCACAATTTATCGAGTAGGACTGCACTTAAATGTAACCATCCTCAGAAATATCAGTTGCAAATCTTTACAGATGGAAAAGATAAATTTCAGTGTTCAACTATAAAGTACAATTTTAAAAACCATAAGATACAAGGATGAACTACACTAATATATAATATATATATATATATATATATTGTGACCATATTCTGCATCAAATATGGTTAGTTTATGCAATGCTGCTTTGTAACTGAACCGAAATCGTTTTTCCTTGTGGTCAGTACCTGGCTGGCTGCGAGTTCAAAGCCATCAGGGTTCATGCTGGGCATTATGTGTATCCGAGTTGAGTCGATCAGGGTCCGAATGCGTGGGTTTCCCTTTCTGTACTCCATACAAAGATACTGTGCAAGAGTAATCATAAGCTCTCTGCCGACAGCTTCGTTTCCATGCATGTTTGCCACATACTTGAATTCTGGTTCACCTGCAGAGAAGGGGGCAGACAGTTGCATATTATCACATGATACAAGACATAACTTATGCATGCTTGATGATCTTAATCATCGACATCATGGAAATCAAACTCAATCATACAATAAACTCGTTCATAGAATAAGAAGTATGTACATACTTGTGAAGCAGTGAATACACTTTGTTTTGCCAGACATCCCAGGCAAGAAACTAGAACAGCACTTGCATACCTCTGCCAGGCTGAACAGTTTACATTTTGTATCCCACTGATGGGCCGGATCTGCATCCGGACAATTCGTCCATGTCACACCTCCAATATCTCAGCTTGTTCTTGTCACATACCCGACTCATCCACCATGTTTTGTCAGAATCCTTCCATAACTTTTTTGCGATATATCGTTTTTGGCCTTATCTCTCAATGCTGAAGAATCACTTTAAAAAACATTGGAGTACCCAGATCTGGATCTTCACCAAAATCGAATCAATTTTGCCCTGTCACACACCCAACATGTCCACCAAGTTTATCCGAATCCTTCTACAACTTTTTGAGATATCCTGCTAAATATCACTTTGGAACAATCTCTCAATGGTGAAGAATCACTTGAAAAAAAAATTCGTATCCAGATCCACATGTTCACCCAAATCGAATCAATTTTTCCCTGTCACACACCCATTCTGTCCACCAAATTTTGTCCGAATCCGTCCCCAACCTTTCGAGATATCCTGCTCACAGACAAACAGACAGGGAGGAAAACAACCTCTGTCCACCCTCGGTGGCAGAGGTAATTATTAGGTACAACCAACATTATGGTGACCAAATTGCTGTCTTTTTCACTTGGCAAAAACACCAAAATACTGAATGTAAGAGCAGCTGTTTTCTGTTTCTTTCCTGATATACAAGCAGAGGCATTTCCAATCTTGGAAATTCCATAATTTACTCAACTCCAGAAAATAGGTTGTTATTATTTTTGACATTTATGTGGAAAAAAATGAATCGGGTGCGATTTATGATTAGACTTTGGTTTCAAAGGATCAAAGGTGAAAGGGCATGTTACATTTAATTGAAAATAATTTTGTTACCACTATAACTTGCGAACAACTGAAGGGATTCCAACCAAACTTGGCACAAGTACGGATTGTAATACTATAACAAAGATGAACCGATTTGATTTTGGGTTCAAAAGGGTCAACGGTCAAATAGGGGCTAAATATTCATTTATAACCATCAGTTGGGCTGGCAGGGTGGCCTCGAGGTATGCACACTCGCTCTCAGCTGTCTAGCCTGGTTTTTAATATCGACCCAGCTATAAACTGTCATCCAGTTGTTTCACGGGCAGGGTGATTCATCAATGTGTGTGCGCGCCATCCCTCGGATTGATGAATGCCGGCAGATGGGACGCCCGTTTAACGTCGGTGGACATTAAAGATCCCACGATGTCCTTCACGAAGAGTGGGTGAGTATTCGCCGGCACCCTGGCCAAATTCCAAATTCCTGCCCTAACCAGCAGAAGGCACTGCCTCAGCATCACAGCCACGCTCCCAGCAATGATGCAAACCAGCAGCCACAAGCTGCACATGAAATGATGGTGATGATCATCAGTGAGTTCACATATACAATCACTATGCTGGACTAATTGCAAAATAGCTCTCACCAGCTTTTGCTTCATGAAGTCAAAGTTGTTATTTTTATGGTGTAACTTGTACGTCAAAGTTGTTACATCCCTGTCGGGTACAAAGTATCCTGAGTTTTTCATGTGACCTTTACTTGACATTAACTATAACAGTGGGTTCACATATAATGCTGGCGGAGGCATCCCAAGGCATGATCAACGCATTCGTGTCAAATCCTACTTTCTTTGTCGATTCTAGGAATATAATAAAGGTCATGGTGATCTTCAGGATACTTATTATCCACTTTGCATACACTCTAAAAACATTGTTTAATCACGGTAAGCGATAACTCTTTTCACATAAAAAGCATTTCATCATATTATTTTTATTATTTCAGATGATTTTTTTTTCCCCCAATGTACCGCAAGCATTTGATCTTGTGCAAAGATCTGATTGGTTGTCTCAAGAATGTCAAATGTACAAATTAATTTGAGCAACTGTGAGGTCAAGCACAAAAAACATACGACAATTCTTAAAGTCCCGTGACACTTTATTCCAATTGGCCATAAATGCTCAGATTTGAAACAACTGTTGCAACCATACGACCCAAGCATAAATTTTGATAGCACAAACATCACTCTTCACAAGCTCTCCGCAACTTTAAAATTGGGAAGCGGCCATGAATGATGTTATGGCATGGTGCAGATGCCAACCAGGAAATCTACACTGAACACTCACTCCATTTGTTCACTTTTCTGGGAGAAAAACAGCATTTAGTGAAACAGTGTTGCCTTGTAAATCAGCCGCGTGATAAATAACCTACGGATTGATGGGAATGGCCGAGTACAGCCATCCAAGGAGAAGATAGCTGCCAAAGCAGTTTCTTGGCATGAAATTAATTCGGTGCTTTGCCAATGGAGAATCAAGAAGTAATATTTTGAAACTCGGCCAGGGCACTAGGATATAATGGCACACTTTTACAAAGATACCACAGCATCAATAACACACGCGGCTGAGGGTTAGTAGATGGAACAGCCAGATTCATGCCCTCAATTAAGTTAGGCGAAGGTGAAATGAATAATGTTCAAAAATTTTGTCATCGTCAGGTTTTCCCTATGAGCTGAAACAGCGGATGACCCGTGACAATGTCCTTTCTCCCAAGATCATCATCATCATCATCATCGGATTCAGGGAAGAAGGTGATCCTGTAATACCCCGGTCTCTTCGTCGTCGTAATACTGAACTTCAGTGTGTGCACATGCTTGAGAAGAGCAGGACTGAGCAATATCGAGAACAAAAGTGACAAGGAAGTCCTGTTCAGGTAACTGAACATCTTACTTATGATGCCAAGTAGCTGGTATCCTTTGTTAACAACTGCTGCAACATGATCATGGAATTTAAATTCCATGTCCACTAAAACACCCAAGTCTTTCTCCTGATTGACATTCTGTAATGCAACTTCATTTATAATGTATTCCTGTTTGAGGTTGTTTCTGCCTATGTGTACCACCTTGCATTTACCTTGGTTAAAGGGCAGTTGCCACATGTCTAACCATCTAGTTAAACTGTCCAAGTCCATCTGTAGTACTCTTCCTCTGTGGTTTGGGCTGAGCTGTACAGTTTTGTGCCATCTGCAAATATCTAAATGGTTTCTTCCACCATGGAGATGATGAATGAAGACAAAAAGCAATGCAGGACCAGTATACTGCCTTTCATCTTTTCCTTCATGCCTGGTGTTGGCTTAACGGTTAGGGTGGTGGGCTTGGGATCCTTGGGTCCCAAGTTCAAATCCTCCTCCCTCCATTGAATTAACACCAGGTGGGGTTGACTCCGCCTGCCATCCTTCTGAGGTCAGCAAAATGAGTACCAGCTTGCTGGGATGATTGAGGCATTTGAGTATCCTGCGCCGAAGTGACGACCCATCCAGGATTGTGCCCAACAGCCCAGAAGACTGCTTCGGCAGCACTGACGCTCTGTACAGAGTGTGGTCCCGATAGATGGATCTTTCCCTTCAGGCTGGCGTTCCAAAAGGCAGCATCTTCATACCTACACTTCCATACTTCGATTCCATAGTTTGAAACTGAGACTTCCATACTTCGATCAGTGTTAAGCTGTGCTTGAAGCTGCTGTCCTGTGAGCCACCTATCACGCACGCTGTTGACTCTCAGAAACTTGTCTTCTGATTGTGCTGTGGCTTTGGGTCTGCCAGACCTCTTCCTGTCAGAGTTTCCTCCAGTTTCCATCAGAATTTCCTTGGCTTGCTTTGCAATTTCTCGAAAGGAAAGACCTACACTTTTAAGGGTTATAATGGTCTGTCTGTCTTCCTTTGTTAATTGTCTTTTTCTCGCCATTATGATAGCAATATACTACTTCCTGCAGTGCAATATTGTCCAAATAATGCTTCAGAGGGTGTAGCAACACAGTCTTTGCATAGCAACACAGGGTTTGCAACTAATCAACAAAAGTTTGGACACCTGCAGGAATTGTTTGCATCAACTTTCAAGGCTTAATTTACTTTCATTGCTGCAGAACAGCTGCAGTTGCTAACCCATTACTTGTTCCCTGAAAAGGGCCTTTTTTTAACAACACTGAAATTTACATTATTTTTCAGTTTTTGGTAACATAAACTTGTTTTTTTAACCTCTGGCAGTTTACCGGTTAGCTTTGTACCATTTCAGGTTATTCACTGGACTTGAACTGCTTAAATTTCAGTAAAAACTGGAAAAATGGGGGTGTTCTAAAACTTTTGACCGGTAGTGTGTGTTATTATTAATCTACAATTAGTGATCTAACCGATTCTCTTTTAAAACAGCTTTACAATCTTACTCATGACCACACAGTGCATAATGATACATCACATATGTTGTGAAAGACTGACCACCACAGAATTGCTTTCATTAAACCTGGACAAGATAAGCCGAGCTGATAGGCTACTTGGAATGTGATGACAAATGCTGGAAAGTCACCTGCTCTCACACTGTCTGTACAAGGATTGGCAAACTATCCAATCAACTTCTCTACACAGCCACTGGAATAGGTGCAGTCCCCAGAACTCCTTGGCCTCACCATCTACCATAAACTTTTGTGGGAGGATCATATCACCATCTGGGTATTCTCTGTAGAGCCAAGACATTCCTTAGCCACAGGGAGCTGACAACAGTGCACAATGTTTTCATATGGAGATCCATGGAGTATGGCTCCCCGTTCTGGGATGCTGCTCATCATTCTCCGCTTGAGGCATTCAAAATCAAGACCCTCTGCACCATTGGAATCTCAACATTACCAGGGACTGTTAATCTCCCACCAGTAGCAAGTTGGTCGGCTATTTTATACAACCTTTCATCCGGACGTGCTCCTCCTTCTCTCTGCCCTTCTCTAGTTGTACCATGTGACATGCGTTCCTCAGGAAGCCCTCGCTTGCTCACGCTGCACAAGTCAAGGCTGGTTGTCCACCTGCATTCATTCATCCCCTTGTGGAATAATGTCTATATCTATTATCTCGTCTTCCTCACGTCAGTCTTTCAAATATACTGCCCATCACCACCTCATGCACTCATCCATGCACATCTACACAAACTGATTCTTTCCTATTCTGTTCCTTTCTGGGGCATTGGGACTCACTTTTGTAATATTTCCCCTTGTGTATGTCTACCCCCTGTAATACGCACTGGTTGTCTGTAAATAATCTGTCTCTTGTCATTTAGCTTCTCCATAAGCCTAGACCCCTACCCAGAAGAAAAAAAAAAAAGGAAAGAAAAGAAAAGGTAAACACAAGTGTTGCACCACTTACATATCTCCCTGGATACGTTGCAAATGCAGCCTAATTGATGCTAGTTGCTGTTCACTTGATTACAAGCTATTTATATTAAAACTAATTGTGACGCACGATTCATGGGGAACTTGTCTTATCATGCTCAAAGCAATGGGAGCATGTGCCTGCATACCAATGTTAAAAGCCAGGGCATGGTTTATAGATTCACCATTATGTGTGTGTGTGTGTGAAAGTTTCAACATTCAATAAGGAGGTGTGTGCACTGTTGGCTCTGAACAGTGGTTTCTGTCCTGGCAGGTCTCTGCTTTACCCCCACGTAGTTTTGTGAACCGGCCAATTTACACAGCTCATTCACCAAACCACACAATTCTCAAAAACATTTTTTGCGCCTTTGCTCTCGACTCAACTTGATACGGCCATTTTCTTTCTTTCTCTCCTTATTTATCATGACCTTGCCACCCTCATCTTTTATGTCACTTAGACACAAGTTTGTTTCATGTTTCATGTTCCTTGGATCACTATGGTAACATGCAGGTTGCTTATAACATGCATGATGTTTTTTTACTGTGACATCAAAATTTCCAAATCTGCATTTACTCCCAACCTCCCCCCTCCCTCTCCATCCCAAAATAAACAAGGACAAATGTGTCCAAGAGCCGCATCCTAAAGGTTTTGTCTTCACCAGAAGAAGAACAAGAACAAGAAGAGGAAGAAGAAGAAAGAAAAAAAAAAAACAAAAAAAAACAACAACTTCCGATATTCTGTCACGTGCCTTGATTGAGCCAATAGCGAGACCCGTCATGGACGATCGTCGTTCATGACGACAAAATCGTGTATTTACGAAATTATAACACATTAAATGGAATAATCTTTAAATAGTAACGTGAACTTTTCGAAACTTTAAAGCAAATTCCGAATATATTTAAAAGTTCATGATGACGCTCTCAAAAGGCACCGTCAATGCGAGGATGTGTACAGGTGTTTAGTATTTAAGGAGATCCGGATCCTGTATATAAAAGAGCCGAGTCCTAAAGGTTTTGTCTGAACAAAGAACAAGAAGAACAACAAAGAAGGAACAAGAAGAGCTCTCTTAGAGCCACGTGCGGCTAAAAAGCCACAATGAAGATTCAAAACAAACATTACAACTCAAATTTAACAAAAAATCAGTCAGTACACCTCACACAAATAAATAGTTTACAAAACACACCCCAAGTTCAATTGTTAAGTTGAAAAAAAATTATTGCCATTCCTCTGAACATTCCACTCTAATTACCAAAATATTTCAAAAACAGTTTACCTGAGCATACACTAGATCTATGACTGGATATAATAATCGCATGACTGGATATAATCTCACGCCGAGCAACCTGAGCCACGTGACACGATCTTATAAGCGGCATGGACATTGCAACCAACTATCCCCTCAACAGGTCTTCATCGATCACCACCAAATGAAGCCGCCACTACAGCCAGAATTCACACGAGACCGAGTCAGGTTTACTGAACAAGAAATGATGGCACGGGGAAAGGAAACAAGAGAAGCAATCAACAGTAATAGATAATCAACAAACCCCTTAACCCACTATCCGAATACGCACCCACAAACCAACGAACGAAAGGGAACCTTCATTATTTAAGTCCTTAGGGCTCAATCAGACACACCACAGGAGATAGACATTAGAGACTGATGAGACTGAGAAGCGCAGGCTGTGTCATGGCGCAGCGAGTCACAAGTAGTGACACGGGGAAAGCAATGGCCAGTTTCCAGCCACAGACAAGAAATGTCAAGAGGGGAAGAGTGGGAAGGCATGGCTCACTGTGTGGGGGCGTGGCTGGAAGCTGTGTAGCAAAAGGCTCTGTTCGGGGAAAACCCCGATGCAGCTCGTGTGCAGGATCGTGCCATCGGCTTCGCATGCATCCGCGTGCCTCTCCTAATCTCCCCCCCCCCCCAAACCCCTAACATCTCCATTGTCTCGGGCGACATGTCAAACCCCTCCCCCTCCATCTTCCCATTGGCCTGAAGGTCCATTTGATGGATGAGGACCAACCATCTCCCAGCTATCAACCAACCCAAAAAAAAATTATGCTTAATACCACACGCTGCACAATGTCGCTTTGAAATTCAATTCCTCACACCTCGGGTCCAATCCCAAACTCCTAATCACCAATGTTACAGCCGTTGGACGATTCCGGTTCCCGGTTCAAATCTGTTGGGTCATGTCAAAGCGTCCGCAGCAGTCGACCGCTTTGAGACTTCCCAACCGGATTTGCGTTCACGTCAACATTGGAAGTCGCAAAGCAGCCCAGTGCGTCACATGACTGGATCTAATCTCAGGCTGAGCAACGTGAGTCACATGATGCGATCTTACAAGCGCCGTGGAGACCGCAAAAATTATCCCCTCAACAGGTCGTTATCACCTGCCACCACAGCCAGAATTCACCTGAGACAAAGTCAGGTTTATTTAAGACAAGAAACAATGGCAAGGGAAAAGGAAACAAGAGAAGCAATGAACAGTAATCAATAAATGAACAAACCCCTTAACCCACAATTGGAATATACACCAACGAACGAATGGGCTAATGTGAACCTTCTTATGGCCCAATCACACACAACACAGAAGATAGATATTATGGGATGATGAGACTGAATACAGCAGGCTGCACATCTGATACAATACAGCAGCAGGACACAGCGAGTCCCAAGTGGTGATATGGGTAGGCAATGGACAGTTCCCGGCCGCAGACAGGAGCTGGCACGAGGGGAAGAGTGGGCGCGGCGTGCTGTGTGGGGGTGTGGCTGAATGCTGCGCTGCAAAAGGCTCTCTCTGTTCAGGGAGAAACCCCGATGCAGCTCATGTACAGGCTCCTGCTCTAGGCATAGGCATACATCTGTTCGTCACCCTCTCCCCAACCCCCCTCCCTCCCCCCCAACTCCCTGGCCAAGCGAGCACACGGTCCATGTATAAAGGTAATTTACCTGTTGCTTTGTTCTTTTTCTGGAGTTATTTACATGATTTAATGACAGAAAAATATCAAGAATTTGATTCTGATAAATGACATCAATTGCCAGAAGAATGAACAAACAACAGAATGAATGAGATAACGGCAATGAAAATCTTAGCTTCATTCGTTCAATTGAAGAATATTGAATGAAAAGAAACATCTAAATGACCATTTGTAATTCAAAATCCTCATCTCATATTAATGTTAATTATTTTAACTGTAAATTATCATTTTTATGTTTATTTTTTTTTTATCATTAAACTGTTCTGATTTAGTTGTCCATTGTCCCCATTGTTCTCATCGTTATACTTTGAACCCAGAATGCTGATTCTTCATTTGCTCTTGAGCATCATGAAGTGCAGATCAGCTCATCTCGTTCTCTTCTTCCTCACCATTAATCCCCCTTTTTTTTTTAAACCCAATTTACTGCCATGACAAGACTTTCAAAGGGGAAAGTTTTAAATGGCAAGTTTGTTGATGCAATTCCCACCACCGTTGTTGACCGAATGCTCGGTCCAGTGCTGTAGATCAAAATGAATGCGATGTTGATGCAGCGTAGGCTTGACGGGCCAAATGCCATTAAGGTTTCTTGTGTGTCCTCAAGTTTAAGTACCAGGAGGGTGTGGACGTTCCTAGCAATACAAAAACTAAACCCGGAGGGGTACATTTGGTCCGTCACTTCTTGACCACACCACCACTGGCCACTTTGGTACTGTTATTAGTTAAAGGATGACAATGGTTATTGCGCATTTCTGGAAGCTTCAGTGTCTGCACTTGTGACATGTTGGCGTCACATGGCGTAACAGAATCGCTCTTGGCGCCCCATCTGGAAAAGGTTGAACGGACGGTCCGTGTCCTGAGGTAAACCTTCGAGCAGTTTTAAATAAATAAAAAAACCCAGGGCTCTCTTCCAAAATAAGTAATTTCAAAGAATAATGATAATAATCAATTATTTGAATAAAAACAATTGATAAAATACAAAATTAGATGATTAAATAGATATAAGATAAAATGTGGAAGAGGAGTTTGTTTCCATTGCCTAGCAAGTAGCAACCAGTTCCAGTGTAAGCTACATTGTCTTGGATCACGGAGCTACAGCGAGCAACAGAATCTGCATCAGGTGACTTTTATTCGCGGATATTTCTGTTTACGGAATTTTCCCGACTTCTTTGTGATTTTTTTCCTGAGATATTGACTTTGCGTTGCATCATTATTCAACATTTCAGCTTTCTACCCCACTTAGAACTTACTAAACATTTGAGCGAGTGAGTGAGTGAGTGAGTCGTTAACGGAGTTTATATAGTATACGAATACAAAAGCCGATCAAAAATTATGGGATGGAATTATTTTATTTGATATTGTCGTATCCAGTGGGTCTACACCTACCTGGATGGATGGCCAAACAGTTCTCTTGGAGGCTTACAGCCGAGATTCTCGGAGATTATGGCACGCACGGGAAGGAAAGGGTGGCAAAGGACGGAGGCACATGGGTTGTACTCAAACCCACAACAGAGATACATGGACACCAGCAAATTAAATAAATAATGATTTAATAAACAGCAAATCAACAATTACAATGGAAATAAATCAAGACATGAGGGAACCCAAATCAAATTTTGAGGCACCTCCACACAGACTTAAATACAAACAAGGGCACAGAAGAAAACAAAGAAAAATCCCTCCTTTATTTTTGCACTTAGCTTCGAGTCCAGGAGTGAGTTTCAGAAGCTTGAATGTCACCAAACCACTTTGTCACTGCGCGGGAAAATGCGCCCAAAACGGCGCAAAGCCGCTCTCTGGGCGGGCAAAAGTACGGGAGGAAATTCGAGCTGTGATACTCAACGCCAACGCTCGCTTCTGTCTCTTCCTTCTGGCCGTTTTCCGACCACCGATTCTATCCCAAACTAGGTCCACTTGCCACAAAACAGCGCGACCTTTCCTCTCCTCCTGCAACAAGCGGCTTCCTCCGTTCCCTTTACGAGACCCGCTCTTCTTCCTCTTACTAACGTCATGCCCATCAATCATCCACTCCAGGAGCGTGGTTTGCCAGCGGTCCTCCCTGGAGGCAGTCGGTAGTTGTTGTTTTAAGGATGTGATCCCCCTTTATCACTGGTCTTGGAATACAAAAACATTGGGAAAAGGGCACAGGGGGCAGTTACATACTGGGGGAAATTATCCTTAATCCCTATCTAATTAACACAGCACGCCCCGCCCCCCCCCCACCAGTGGTGATGAGTAACATCAAGCTCACAGTTTTCCTACTTAATTTCCATTGAGATATCTCCTACACATCCATGGACCCAAGGTCCACTCTATACAATCCTATCGCTCCTATGAAATTCCTCAATATACCCCACAAACATGACAATATATTCAAGGAGAATGGAAGATATGATGTTTCATAGCAAGAAGGGTTATTTTAAAACACGACATGTACAAATGTGATCATATTTTGTTTATCTTCTGGGACGTTTTATTTTGAAGGTACAGCCTCGTGACCGTGCCAGAGTCTGAAGCCT
Source organism: Eptatretus atami (assembly GCA_035128595.1). NCBI lineage: Eukaryota > Metazoa > Chordata > Myxini > Myxiniformes > Myxinidae > Eptatretus > Eptatretus atami. Next base: position 81,406,006 of record CM068954.1, on the reverse strand, counting down.
CAGCCTAATACCAGGTGTGCTTTTATCTTTAATTATTAGACATCGTTCGGACACAAATGAACACTCGTTTTACTCTGTGTATGTTGCACATATGCCTGGTGTTGGCTTAATGACTCGGGTGGTGGGATTGGGATCCTAGGATCCTGAGTTCAAATCCCC
>CM068954.1:81384174-81405837 GCA_035128595.1 Eptatretus atami | reverse complement strand
GAATTAATACCAGGTGGGGTTGACTCTGCCTGTTAGCCTTCTGAGGTCGGCAAAATGAGTGCAAGCATGCTGGTATCCTGTGTTGGAGTGGCGACCCTTTCCAGGATTGTGTCGAATAGCCAAGGAGACTGCTGAGGCAGCACCAACGCTCTGCACAGAGTATGGTCCCAATGGATGGATAGATGTTGCATATCATGTGCAGCGAATTTAACCTCCCTGAGCCTTATATTTGTTGTTTTTTTATAAAAGTTTTTGCACACAGCCGTTGATGCCCAGTTGCAAGGCATGTTACCTTTCCAATAGAAGAGACGTAATTACTATTTTATGAAAATGCTTGAGTTTTTTTTTTTTTTTTAATCCTGAAAAATAGACCGAAGTGAACACACAGTCGTCGTGTTAAAAAGATTGTCCTGTAAAACCCTCCTTCAATCGTCCTTCTGAAAGGGGGACAGACAAATCCACATTGTGTTATATATGGGTAGATAATACCAACTGGTGGGGTGGGCTTGCATACTGCAAGCAACTCCTTTGGTGCATCCTACGTGTGTACATAATAAATATAACCTTTACACTGTATACTACAATATGAGGCGGATCGTGAAAGATCTTTATGTTGCATGAAGCGGATTGTGGTTGCATTCTGCAAGCAGCTAAATAACTTCAGTGAATAATGAACGAGTAACCAAATAAATCAAGTGAATTAACAACTGGTCAAACTGTCCTAATGGGTCTAAAGAGCATGTTCCACGGTAGTCACAGGTCTAAAGGGACCTATAAGGTTTAAGGAGTCTAAAGGGACACAGTGCAGTATTATATATATATATGTTGTTGTTCTTCTTTCGGCTGCTCCCGTTAGGGGTCGCCACAGCGGATCCTCCGTTATGATCTGCATACTGATTTGGCATAGGTTTTACGCGGATGCCCTTCCTGACGCAACCCTGGTCGCCTCTTACGACACAGGGATAAGGATTGGGTTTCGCCATGATTCCGGGCTGCCCGACACCCTCTCATAGCGCGGCCCAGCGCAGAGCCCGTCCTCAAGCGATCCTCCAACCCAAGCCTCCGAGTAGCCGGATTACAGGATATATATATATATATATATATATATATATATATATATATATATATATATATATATATATATAGTGAACTTTGACCTGTTTCCTGAAACAAAGATATGAGAACATTATTTTGATTCACAACTCCAATACGTTCGCAACAACCAGCACGGTTTTGGTTTTACGTCAAGAACTCGTTAAAACACTTTTGCACGTCAACTCGGGAGGGAGGGATTGCGCAAGTCTTCATCATGAATGACGTCATTCCACGTACAATGCGAAAGGTCAAGACGAATCAAAAGACAATTCATTCCAAACACGGATTCAGTCGCCGACACTCGAACGGTCAAATAAACAACGTGTACCAAAAGAGATGTTTATTAAAATGGATGTTCGTTAATCCTGACCCCGTATTTATCATCATAGGTTCCTCGACAATGACGTCGGCTCGACAATGACGTCAGCTCGACAATGACGTCAGCTCGACAATGACGTCGGCAAGAAGCGATCGTACCGGGTTCGTGCTTTCCCGGCGCATCGCTCATCTCCAGTACGAACAGGTCCAGCCCGTCGGTACTTGAGCCCACGCTGTACACACGAGTCACCTCCGGGCACTGCGTCCGCACCGCGACCAGGGCCTGGCGGAGCGCTTGGAAACGGTGATAAACCGGCGGCGGCATGATGGCCGAGAGGAGGCTCTCATCGTCGCGCGGACCCTCGTCCCGGACAGGAGAGGCCGCGACCAGCACGATCAGGAGGAAGGTGCACGTCACCACGGGGGTCTTCATGGTCTGATCACCGCCGGCCGTTTGGTTCGAGCCGCGGAAAACAGTTTCTTTCACAACAGCGGTCTGACCACGCCCACAATAACACGTCATTTCCTCTTGTGGGTGGGCGGATGGGCGGATGGGCGGATGGGCGGATGGTGGATGGGTGGAGGTGTGTATGGGTGGGTGGATGGGTGGATGGGTGGATGGGTGTATGGTGGGTGGATGGGGGGATGGGTTGGATGGGTGGATGGGCGGATGGATGGATGGATGGGTGGATGGATGATGGGTGATGGGTGGATGGGTGGATGGGTGTATGGTGGGTGTATGGGCGGATGGTGGATGGTGGATGGGGGATGGATGGATGGATGGTTGGATGGATGGATGGGTGTATGGGTGGATGGGTGGATGGGTGTATGGGTGGGTGGATGGTGGGAGGGTGGATGATGGTGGGTGTATGGGTGGATGGGTGGATGGGTGTATGGGTGGGCGGATGGGCGGATGGGTGGATGGATGGATGGATGGGGTGGATGGGTGGATGGGTGTATGGGTGGGTGGATGGGTGGATGTGTGGATGGTGGATGGGTGGATGGGTGGATGGGTGGATGGGGTATGGGTGGGTGGATGGGCGGATGGGTGAATGGGTGGATTGGGGGATGGATGGATGGATGGGTGGATGGATGGATGGGTGTATGGGTGGATGGGTGGATGGGTGGATGGTGGATGGGTGTATGGGTGGGTGGATGGGCGGATGGTGGATGGATGGATGGGTGTATGGGTGGATGGTGTGGATGGGTGTATGGGTGGGCGGATGGCGGATGGGTGGATGGATGGATGGATGGGTGTATGGGTGGATGGGTGGATGGGTGGATGGTGTATGGGTGGGTGGATGGGCGGATGGTGGATGGATGGATGGGTGTATGGTGGATGGGGATGGTGTATGGTGTGGCGGATGGGCGGATGGGTGGATGATGTGATGGATGGGTGTATGGCGTGGATGGGTGGAATGGGTGGATGGGTGGATGGGTGGTATGGGGTGGGTGGATGGGATGGGTGGATGGATGGATGGGTGTATGGGTGGATGGGTGGATGGGTGTATGGGTGGGTGGATGGGGATGGGGGATGGGTGTATGGGTGGATGGGTGTATGGTGGGTGTATGGGTGGATGGATGGATGGGTGGATGGGTGGATGGATGGATGGGTGTATGGGTGGTGGATGGGCGGTGGGCGGATGGGTGATGGATTGGATGGTGTGTATGGGTGGATGGGTGGATGGGTGGATGGGTGGATGGGTGGATGGGTGGATGGGTGGATGGGTGGATGGGAGGATGGGGTGGGTGGATGGGTGGATGGATGGTATGGATGGATGGGTGTATGGGTGGATGGGTGGATGGGTGTATGGGTGGGTGGATGGGGGATGGTTGGATGGATGATGAGTGTATGGGTGTATGGTGGATGGGTGGATGGGTGTATGGGTGGGTGGTATGGGGATGGTGGATGGATGGAGGGTGGATGGGTGATGGGGGTGGATGGTTGGGTGGATGGATGGGTGGGTGGGTGGTGGATGGTGGGTGGATGGGTGGGTGGATGGTTGGGTGGATGGATGGGTGGATGGGTGGGTGGTGGATGGTGTGGATGGGTTGTTTTCTTCGGACAATAATATGAGTTCCTTTCCAAAGAATTTAACACCGGAGGTCATTCGACCTAGACCCCTAAATCTTGCGCAATGGTTCACTTTATCCCTTTTAAATGGCAAAGAGCGTCCGCTCTGAGTCTGAGGTCGTTGGTTCGAACTTGGCAGAGTTGGACAGTTCCCGGCCGCAGACACCCACTTTAAATCAAAAGACTTTAAAAATGCTCCATGCTGCTTTTTGCTTGGGGCTGCGTTTAAAAAGATAGAGCACACACAACCATTTCAGACCCTGCTTTGGCACCCCCCCCACCCAGCGCGGACCCTGCTTGGCACCCCCCACCCACCCGGGCGGACCCTGCTTTGGCACCCCCCCCACCCCACCCGGCGGACCCTGCTTTGGCACCCCCCACCCCACCCGGCAGACCCTGCTTGCACCCCACCTGGGCGGACTCTGCTTTGGCACCCCCCCCCCCCAAACACCAGGGCGGCCCTGCTTTGCACCACCCCACCTGGGCGGCACTCTGCTTGGCACCCCCCCCACCCCACCCGCGGCAGACCCTGCTTTGGCACCACCCCACCTGGGCGGACCCTGCTTTGGCACCCCCCCCCAACCACCCGGGCGGACCCTGCTTTTGCCCCCCCCCCGAGATGAATAATAAAAAATTAAATACACAGAAAACATATCATGTTTGCAAGTAAAATTTTCAAACAGATTACAGTACTGTCTGTACCTGTAGTTAATAAATTGTATAATTAAAAAAAATGTAGGATATTAAAATTCAGTAAACAGATAATACTGCTTTGCATTGATATCACAAAAACACATCTTTAACCACAGAGAAAACACACCAGGAAGAATTTTCAAAAAGGAAAAATAAAATCCAGTGTCAAAGAACGTCAGGTGATTGCATGACGTCAGGTGATTGCATGACGTCATTTCGGTAACATGTTTTTCCTGCCCATTACGATTTAATGGAGGAGATTAACTTTTCAGAATGCCTGTGAATACAGCACAGTAATGTAATTAACTTTCAGAATGAAAGGGTTAACCCATAAAGCGTCGTCGAGCTACCATCGTGGCCGAGACGTGTAAGCAAATGAGTTTAAACTGACGTCAAACCCAAAAAACTAATCATGACCTTTCCTACAATACATGATGCTCTGGTAACTGATGAAAGCTGAAATCTGGTAACTGATGAAAGCTGAAATCTGGTAACTGATGAAAGCTGAAATCTGGTAACTGATGAAAGCTGAAATCTGGTAACTGATGAAACTGAAATCTGGTAACTGATGAAAGCTGCTTCTAATTGGTGGAGAAAGCTGATGAGAAAAAAAACATTTCTGTGTGTCGTCTTTATATTCATGGGTTCACACAATTTTTTTTAATGAGGTTCTCCAATGAGGACCAGCAGAAATGGTTTGGTACTCATACATACCTCCACCAAGCTGAATAGTTTACGTTTTGTATTCCGCTGACAGGCCGGATCTGAATCAGGACCTCCAAAATCTAACCGGCTTGTTCTTGTCACCTAACCAACTCGTGCAACAAGTCCACAAGGGTGGCTTAACAAAAAGTCCACAAGTCACTAAGGGTGGCTCCAAAAAAGTCCACAAGTTCACAAGGGTGCCAAAAAGTCACGTCCACAAGGCCAAAAAGTCCACAATCCACAAGGGTGCTCCAAAAGTACAACAACAAGTCACAAGGGTGGCTCCACAAAAAGTCCACAGGGTGCTCCACAACAAGTGCAGGTGGTCAAACAAGTCAACAAGTCCACAAGTGGCTCCAAATCACGTCCCACACGGGGCTCCAAGTCCACAAGGTGGCTCCACAACAATCACAAAGTCCAAGGGTGGCTCCACAAAGTACCACAAGTCCAAGGATGCTCCACAAAGTCAAAGGGCTCCACAACAAGTTCACAAGGTGGCTCCACAATCACAAGTCCACAGATCCCACATCACAATGGCTCCCAAAGTAGTACAAGTGTGGCTCCACACAAGTCACAAGGGTGGCTCCACACGTCACAAGGGTTGGCTCACATCAAGTCCACAGGGTGACGCACAACAAGTCACAATCAAAGGGTGATCACAACAAGTCCACAAGGGGAGCTCCACAACTTTTTGAGATATTCTTGCTATATATGGTTTTTGGCCCTCTCTCTTAATGGTGAAGAATCACTTGAAAAATTATATTAGTCGGATCCGGATCTTCACCCAAATCTAATCATTTCGGTCTTGTCACACACCCAACCTGTCCACCAAATTTTGGCCGAATCCGTCTGCAACTTTTTGAGATATCTTATTCACAGGCAGACAAACAGACAGGTAGGAGTGAAAACATAATAACCTCCACCCACATGGGGATGAAAATGAGAGAAGCCAGGGGGCATAGACGATATCAAAATTGTCCAGAATATTGGAAGATGGAAGGGTGGAGTAGGAGGTGTTGTGGAGCGAGGTGGAGGTGGTGTGGGTGAGGATGGTGAGTGTGGAGAGGAAGGTGGAGTGGTAGAGGTGGAAGAGGTCGGGTGGGTGGGGTAGAAAGGTAGACAGTGGGTGGAAGCGTTAGATGGGTGGAGTGGTTTTTAGGGGGGGGGTGGTGGCAGGGTGCAGGGTTGGTGGTAGAGGAGGTGGTTTAGGGGAGGGGTGGTGCAATGCAGAGGCAGGTTGTTTGACAAACTCACGAGACTGGTAGTTGATTGTGAGAATGGTGGATCTCCAGGTCAACGCTGAACGAGGACCTACGTTTGTCGCTGGAAATCCTGCAACACACAAGTGGCTTTACAGCATTCGGTGCAATTGGAGAACTCCTGCTGGTCTTCACTGAGAGCAACAACACAGTTAAAACTAGAAGGGCACTCGGTAGAGCGCTTACCTGGGCCACATAATGCCTGATCCACGAGAACATATCGGGACCAATACTTGTTTGAAATATCATGTTACATATCGATTTTGGTCCTATCTCTCAATGGTGAAGAATCACTGCAATAATTATCGGATCCGGATCCAGATTCAGATCTTCACCAAACTCTAATCAGTTCGTCCTTGTGATACACTCAACCTGCCCACAACATTCCATCTGGATCCGACTACTAGAATTTTAAAAGTGATTCTTCACCATTGAGAGATGGGGCCAAAAACGATATATAGCATGATATCTCAAAAATGTATTGGGCCAGATATGTTGGCATGGATCAGGCATTGCGTGGCGGAGGTATGCGCTCTACCGAGTGCCCTTCTAGTTTTATGATGCGTCCGAAGGTTCAACAATCCATTGTTACGGTCACAATGCAATAGACAATGAGTCGTATTGTTCCGCCTCATCTTGATGTTGGAAATATTTCATTCAATTCGCCACTGTAAGCTCAAAGTGCCAATTTGAAAGGGGGAAATGGGGCTTCATTTGGCTGATGTAAGAATTTGGGGCTGAAGTTGAAAACTCGAATTTTCGTTATATTATGAAGAAAACAAAAAAAATGAATAATATCTCTGAGATTAGAAATGGCATTAGGATTTGCACGCTGCCACGTGATCAGATTAATGACAGGCTGTGCATTCACGAGCACGAGCACGAGCGCCAAGTGACTCAATTTGACTTGTGTGTATGGTGTACATACCGACCGACGTATGTACGGAGGGCAGAATTTAAAGGGGCCAGCACACAGGGCACAGGATTGTCTATGACAGCATAATGGAAGGAAATTCCACGTCATATAAAATGTAACTTCAAGTCCTCAACTCCCCACCCCCCCACCCCCATCACAGCCCCAAGTCCTTAACCATAAGTCTTTAAGCCCTCCTACCACACCCCAAGTCCTCAACCTAACCCTCCCAACCCGAAGGCTTCAATCCCTTTTCTAGCCTCCACACTCCAAGCCATCAAACTCCTTCCCCACCCAAAAGCCTCAACCCCCCTTTCGCAACTCCGTCCCTTCTATACCCACCCCATTCCCCCACTCCAACTCTCTATCCTCCACAGCTCCTCCTGTCTTCTTCTTCTACTCCACATCCCTCCACCCCCTCCAAATTCCAATTGCACATATCTCCCCCCTCCCAACTCTAAGTGCACATCTGTCCACCCTGCCCAACTCCAAGTGGAGATCCTTCCACCCCTCCCAACTCCAAGTGGAGATCCTTCCACCCCTCCCAACATCCAAGTGGGAGATCCACTCCACCTCCCAACCCATAGTGGAGATCCTTCCACCCCTCCCCAACCCCAAGTGTAAAGAGAATCCTTCCACCCCGCCCACTCCAAGTGGAAAATCCTGTCCAACCCCTCCCAAACTCCAGTTACCTCCCCTCCCCCTCCTCAACTCCAATTCTGCATTACTTCCCCCTCTCAAACTCCAAGTGGAGATCTTCTGCTCCCTACCCAACCCAACTGCGCATCCCCCCCTCACCCCCCACTCGCAACTCACAAGGAGATCCTTCCACCCCTCCCAACTCCAAGTGAGATCCTTCCCACCCGCCCAACTCCAAGTGGAGATCCTCCACCCCCGCCCAACTCCAAGTGGAGATCCTTCCACCCCGCCCAACTCCAAGTGGAAGATCCTTCCACCCTTCCCAACTCCAAAGTGTACCTCCCTCCCCTCCATCAACTTCCAATATCTGCATACCTCCCCCCTCTCAACTCCAAGTGGAGATCCTTCCCGCCTCCAACTCCAACTAGCCATCCACCCTCCCCCTCCCACTCCCAATTCCAAGTGCGCATCCAACTCCCCCTCCCAACTCCACATCCACATAATAGTCACTCACTGTTAAGACTGCTCAGGTTTCTCGGTGAAGTATATTGACGGAAAGCTAATTATACGTTGACACAATTAACTGAATGGTTTGTGGTTATAACTTGTTTTTGTTACTTCCGGTAGGTGTGCAAACCAACGACTCTGAGCATACACACCTCGTGCACTACAAAAATGAATATAACTCGAAATTACATGAATAACAATAGTTGTAACATTCTGCATGCACGGTCTTGGACCCAAGACCTCTTAAATAAGGTATCATTCAGCATCGTAGTGCTGTGGTTACGACGTTCACCTCATCGGAGGAAATTTTCAGGGGAAAACTGATGCAAACATCCCTTTTGAAGCTTTAACAACATCAGTCAAAATTCATCAGTGGTAGAGGTCTCAGTCCCCTTGATCCCACCTTGAGTTGCCCCACTCCCAAAACATTCACATCTTCCAACGCTTACAGAGGGTGTTTCAAACGTAACAGTGCACTGAACGAAATACCTGGACTTATGTGCCACATGCTTATTAATCTTTGAATTATTTTTTTTTCAATTCATTATCGAGGCTTGTCTGAGAGCTAACACAAAGAACATATAACAAGGGGAGCGGGAGACAAGAGGGGAGTGAGAGGGAAACACAAAACAGTGGGGAACAGAGACATTAGGAGATCTCTGGAAGGGAGAAGGATGGGGTGGGGTACATGGGGAAAACAAGATGGACACTACAGGGACTTTCAGGAAGGAAAGCAAGGAATTTGAAGGAGGTGGGTTTGGGGTGGATTAATGGGGGTAGAAAAGATCATGGTTTTGGATGTGGGAAGATAAGAGGTGGTGGTGAACAACTGTTTTGAAGACCTGGAAGGAGGAGTGGGATTGAACAGAGTGTGGGAGTTTGTTCCAGATGCATGAAATACGAGGAATGAATGAGTGAAGGTGAGCAGTGATTCATGATTTTGGTACTTTCACTAGAAGGGGGTTTTTGACAGACCTTGAGTGCCTTGCGGAAATATAGAGGGGACAGAGCACAGGCAGAGCAAGGAGGGCAAGGCCAGAGAAGAGACGTAAGAAGACAGAAAGACCACCCACCCACCTGTACCCCAAAGTCTTTAAGAGACCCAAAGACTCAGTTTCATCACGGGAGGTACCAATGATCCTAAAGGTCTTGATTTCCACAGCGAGGCTTGATTTCTTGAGTGAGGCAAGAGAACCACCCCAGAGGGGAGAGCAGTACTCCATCAGGCTGTGGATGAAAGCTTTGTACGTCGTCAGGAGCTCAGGTGTACCAAGGAAGGACTTTACACGATGGACGATGCCCAGTCGGTGACTGGCTTTAAGGACTAGCTATGAAAATGTGGCTCTTCCCAGGAAAGATTCATGGCAGATAGTTGATGGACGTAAGCTTCAATGAAAGACTTTCTTAAAGTGAATGTTAGAAAAGTAATGGAGATGGTAGGGGGGGGGGAGTTCCAGACAGTCCTTACAGAGAGACATAGATTGTGAGATTTGGTCATGAATGAAATGACATGTTCAAGTGTTGGACCAGCTTATGATTTTATTCCCAGAATTTTTCCTTGGCCCAAGACAGGGAAAGAGGCTGCGCTGCGATCTATGGATACACATAGTACGGCAAGAGGGTGGAGTTCATCAGCAAAGAGATAAAGAGATTTTCTAGAGAGACAAAGAGATCATTTATGAAAAACCAGAAAAAAAGCACAAGGGCCCAAGAACACTGCCTTAGGAACTCCAGCTGGACAGGAAGAGGGGATGAAAGAATTCCATTCAGGCCACACATTAACTGCGACAAGAGAGGAAGTCCATGAGCCATGAGTGGAGATATCCTTGGATACCATAAGAAGAGAGTTTGGCAAGCAGTGTGGGATGCCAGATCCTATCGAAAGCTCGCAATTTGTCTCTGGAGATGGCTCTGATCTCATGTTTGGAATTTAGGATCTCCATCCATTGTGAGAAAGGAGAAGCAGCATGTCCAGGGTGGAGTGACCTGTTCTAATTCCAAATTGATGATCAGAAATCAAGCCATTGGAGAAGAGAAAGGATTTCATGATGGAGGCTATGATGGATTCCATGATCTTGCTGATGATTGGAAGAAGGCTGATTGGTTTGCAGTTGCAGGGATCTGGTTTTGGACCTTTTTTATGCAGAGCAGTAATGTTTGCTGATTTTCAAGCAGATGGCAGGTGACTTTGAGCAAATGAATTGTAATTAAAATGTATGTTTGTTTACTTGCAGGTGTCATTGACTCACTCGTGTTTGATACCCACCAGCTGAGAGACAACTGTAGTGAACTTCTGCTCGCTCGATGTTCGGGGTTTATTCCTAAGGCAACCCATAAATAAGGGTCCTAACATTGGAAGAAAGAGTGTTTTTCATGGAACATGTTTTTTTGCTTTTATGGGAAGTACACTACTGAGGTGCAGCATTTGTTTCAGAAGAAATTATGCAAAGGACGGTTTCCTCATCAAAATTCTGCAAAGGCATTGATTGAAAAGTTTAGGAAAACTGGTGGTGTTGCAGACCAGTCTCAAAGTGGTCAGCCGAAGGTTGTGACAGATGTGGTATTGCAGGATATTGGCAACTGGTTGCAAAGAATCCCAAGAAAATAACTCAGATGCTGGTTGCAACAAATATGTGTCTCACTAACCTCAACATAAAAAGTTGAAGTTCAAAGTTGTGATTCTACTCGAATTAAGAAAGATATTGAAAATAAATGAAGTTTGTTCCCTATAGAGTGCAAATTGTTTATGAACTTGCACTCGGAGACACAGAAAAGCGGATGAACTTCCGTCAATGGGTCTAAAATTTCAAAGCAGAGAAAGGGAATCAGGATTTGGACTGCACCTTCTAGATGGGTGTGGCACGGTTCCAGATATCTGGCTCTTTGAATAGCCAGAACACCAGGATTTGGGCCATCGAAAATCCTCATGCAATCTTCGAAAAGCCATTGCATGATGAAACTGGAACGGCACTTGGTGGAGTGACAAGACCTCTGCCAGGATGAACAGTTTCCATTTTATATCCCACTGATAGGTCAGATCTGGATTCGGACCTGAACTGGCTTGTTCTTGTCACCTATTCAACTCATCCACCTTGTTTTGTCATAACTCGTACACAACGTTTTGAAATATCATGTTATATATCGTTTGGGCCATATCTTTCAATGGTGAAGAATCACTTGTAAAATTAAAAAAATTCTCATATCCGGATTCTTATCATCACCAAAATCAAAACAGTTTGTCCTTGTCACACACACCCAACCTGTCCAGCAAGATTTGTCTGAATCTGTCCATAAGTTTTTGAGATTTCATGTTATATGTCGTTTTTCTCCCCATCACTCAATGGTGAAGAATCACTTAAAAAATTATCGGATCCAGTTTTCCCTTGAAAATTTCCTATTCTATCCAATCGACTTAAACAATTCTCGCTCATATATATATATATATATATATATATATATTATATATATAATATTATATATGTATATATATATATGTATATATATATATGTATATATGTATAATATATATAATATAATATATATATATATATATATATATATATATATATATATATATATATTATATATATATATATATATTGTTTGCGGTGCCGGGGTCGGCCGCCAACCGACCGCTCTGAACGGAGCCGCAAGTCGAGTCGGCCCGACCGATCGCCCGGAATATAGATCGCCGCCCGGATAAAGTCCGAGCGACGGGTCTTGTACAAGAACCGAAATACGCCAATGGGCAGATCACGTGGGGTAGGGTCGATTGCCAATCTTCAATGTACCTAAATACCCACGTGATCCAACTACCGGGGTATTCCACCCTCGACGGAACTCGTACGAACAAACCGCCGAGGCGAGCCTGTCCCGTGCGCGATTCCGATCGGCGTAATCGCGGAGAACCGTCGGTCCGAATGTCCCCCTTTTACGGCAAACCAACGGCTTTCTAACTACCAACACACGAAATGCTCAGTCAATGAAAGAATCGAAGCGACGAGCTGAAAACATTTAACAATTGGGGTATTTATTAATAACTAGTACGGGCCCGTAGGGGCGGGCCCGTCGGTGAGTGCCAGTATGTGCAGCCCTCTCCCCCTCTCTCTCCCCCTCTCTGCCCCTCGTCTCGCCCTTCCTCTCTCCCCCATTTAACAATTGGGGTATTTATTAATAATAATGGAGAACTAGGGAAGCACGTAAGAGCAGAACTATACCGACTATACGAAATGCAATGCAAAGATTTACAGCACACAAAGCACTTAACCAGGGTTCCCACTTATTTTGAGATGTCTTTTTTAAGGACTTTTTAAGGACTTTTAAGGGCTAAAATAACCCCTTTTTAAGGACCACATCCTAGAAATTCCAGGGGTAAATTGAGGTGAGTCACCTAGAAATTAACAAAGATAGTAAGTTTACAAAAAATCTATTTTAATAATGAACATACAGAACAGCAAAGGAGCTTATTCAGTCGACAAGGCACAACGCGCCACAAGCCAATTGGCAAATTCACTTCACAGTGACTGTAGAATCAGCCAGGAGCCAGTCACAAGTTTCCAGATGGCAGCACTCTCAATGTTAATGTGTTGTTATGTTAAAATGTTATTGTAGTGCTGCCACCTGCAAAGTTGCAGCAGCTCCTACTGCTTCTACACTACAAACAGTACATTTTGTAAGCTACATGTCATTGTAATATCCAATTAGGACGTAGCAGGCAAGGATTTAGCCTTCTCCTCAATTTCTCTTTCTGGAACTTTGAGTTCCCCCCTTTTTGCTTGGCAGAGTGCCTGAGAGCATTTGATTTTACCAGAAGACTGTGGCTAGTTTTGCCACCTTTTGCCTCAGCTCGTCTGCATATTTTTCTGACAATGTGGTCAGACCTTCTATGTCAGTTTCCAACACCTTTCTCTTTTTCAAACCATCCACTTCATCTTCAACCATTTTTCGTTTTCTTTGGATGGCTTCTTGCCCTTTCTTTCTTTTCTCTTCTTCAAGATATTGATGGTATTTATGTCGAGAACTGGAGGCTGAGGATAGCAGTTCCTTTGTGATTTCAACTTTGAGCATTCCACCTACCAGTACAAAATAATCAATAATCTGCCTCAGTGCCAACAAGCATGCCTTCACCAGGTTGTCCTTCTCTATCTGTCTGTTGAGGGAAAAACCCCTCTCAACAGACGCCTGACCATGGGAAACTAGCAACACTTTACGAACTGGCCCCCACAACTTCTCAACTTCTTGTTTTTACCACACATTCATAGAGTAACACATCTACCCTCTCATTTTCAACCTTGAAGTCCTTAACCTAGACAAGTTCACACCCTGATACATCCTGCAGTAATTCTTTGTAACTCGCAACCAACATATCTACATTATCACCATCAACTCTGTTCAGAGTCACCAAATTTTCCAACAGGCATTTGAATTTGGACTTTGAGTGTTCTTGATCAGTCACCATCAATCTGGGATCCAGAGAAGCCATATTTCTGGCTAAACTATACTTAAGAGGAGACCTTTCAAAGATTTTGTTGACACATTTCACCACAAATAGCCTACATTCTTCTTTGAACTGAAACACCTGGCGTTCACTGATGGCCTTGGTTCTCAGGAGGGACTTCAGTTCACTTTCAGCCTTGAAACATACTTCAATCTTTTTGTTTTCTACCCTTTCCTTTTCAAGATCCAGCTTTAACAAGTCATATGCAGTAGAAGTATTTTGTAATGCAACTGGCTTAACACACCTCTTAACAAATTTCTGACAAGTCTCTCAATATCATGAACAAGAAAGGGACCCATTGGTTGTCTGTTTGGTACAAGCTAAAAATGGTTCAACTGCACTGGCTATTGACCTGAAAAAAGACCATTTTGCGACAGATAGCTTATCATTCATTGCACCATGCAGAGTTTTGTTAGAGTTGTTGGTTGGTTTCGGCTTCTTCTTGCTTTCACATGCCTCAACAAATAATCAGGTGAGGCCACAATAGAATAACTCTGCGCAGACAGGACCATTCTCAACCCACCTGTGCTTACAAAATTTCAATGGACGTCTTTACACCCAGTTACATCAGTAAAATCATCGCGCTGGCAGAGGTATCTTTACAATCGTCCATGACGTCCATGAACGACGATCGTCCATGACAGGTCTCACTATTGGCTCCGTCAAGGCACGTGACGAAATATCGCAAGGTGTTGTTTTTTTTTTTTCTTCTTCTTTGGTGAAGACAAAACCTTTAGGACGCGGCTCTTGGACACATTTGTCCTTGTTTAGAATACTAGTGCGAGGAAAATGAAACACCCTCTCACCAAATAACAGGAAAATCTGATTTTTATTGACTTTTGAACATTTTTCTGAAATTAAGGACATTTAAGTACTTAAATTGTACAACTCAGAAATGTTGGACTTTTATGGGTTTTAAGGACCCTACGAACCGTGTTAACAATTTCCTACTTATTAGAGGGCCCACGGACACACGTACGCACACACACACACCCAAGAAATGGTGGCTGAGGCCTTTAATAACGGGCTCCAGCTCGGATGACAGGTGAGCTGAAACCCAGAACTATCTCGAACTCTCCACCTCGTGTGGTCTTCAAGTTGTTCGGACCTGGGCTCCAGCGAGAGCGAGCTGGATCCAATCGCCGTGAGCCGCGATCCTTCCCGAGCTCCCGCAATCCTCCCGCGCTTCTCAACACGTGCTGGTGAGACGAGGCACCGATCCTTCCCGTCGATGCGTCGCTTCCCCGAGGTACCACCCCCAAGAAGAGGTCGATGAGTCGCACCAAGCCGGGAACCAAACGGAGAACAAAGAGCTCCACGAACCAAGAAGAAGAAGAAGCCACCATTCGCAGCTCGAGCCGAGCAACCGGCTCAACTTCCTTCCAAAACAAAGCAGCTCTCCAAAAAGCCTACCGAGCCAAGCAGGACCCAAGCTCTGCTGAACAACCACACCGAACAGAAACCGAAGCTCTACTGAACAACTCCTCTGCAGAAGCAAAAAGCTTCCGAAGGCCTCAACCCTAACCCAAGCCAAACAGGACCCGAAGGTCTGCTGAACGACGCAGCCCTACTCCGAACACGAACAAAGAAAGGATCTCCTCTGCAGAAGCAAAAGCTTCCGAAGGCCTCAACCCTAACCCAAGCCAAACAGGACCCGAAGGTCTGCTGAACGACGCCCATCAACTCCCTCTTCCAACACAAACAAAGAAAGGATCTCCTCTTATCCTTCTCCGCCCCCTTCCCCCGCGCCCGGCGTGACTCATGCCATCGTGATCCATCCCCCGCTCAACCACGGGTGGGAGGGAGTTGTGACGTCATGAATCACGGGACGGAAGGGCTCTTCTTCCTCTTCGCAGAAGAGGGGGAGGGACGTCTCCATTGTGTTGGGATCGCTCTTTAACTATTAAATCGATCCGCAGCGCATCTAATCGATTTCTGAACATTTAAACAATGGAAGGTGAGCTATCTAGGGAACAAGCACTTATCGACATGGCTGACTAAAGGAACCTGTATGTTGTGTGCAATCGAATTCCAAATTCGTAACAATATATATATATATATATATATATATATATATATATATAAATTTATTAAGTGATTTTTGGTGACGATCCAGCAGACCCGGATCCGGGCTATCAGTGGCTTACATACATATTAGTCCACGAACTAATACCGGCAGACGGAACACCCAGTTTAACATCCATCCACGGGCTGGCACATACTTTGATGAATGACCCTGCTTGTGAAACACCAGGATGGCTGTTTATAGCTGGGTCGGGATTCGAACACAGGCTGTACACCTCAGAAGCGAGTGTGCATAATGGCATATACACTGAGGCCTGCCTGCTGATACTGTTCACTCTAATCCCTTCCTCCCTTGAGAATTTCTCACTTCAGGCTTTGGGTACCTGTATGTATTTGGAGGTATTGGGGTATGGGAATATTGGCAGGACTTGTCGGTAGCTTGTGTAGGAGGATGGGTGATGATGTTAGGGTTGGTGCAGGCCAGACATGGTGATGGGCCGAATGGCCTCCTCATGCCCCAAAGTCCCTTGTGTGCCCCTGTGTATACAGTACTACACTGAGTAGTACAGCGGTTAAAGTAAAATTGTTCATTTTTTGATTGAAGCATGAAACTTTTGGTATAAACTGAGAAAAAAAAATGCTGAAATGTCTGGAATTGGTACCCATGGCCAGGGGTTCATATAACTGGTACTCAGGTACTCATGCGCAGGAATAAATAAATAAATAAATAAAGGTGTACTTTAGAGATTCGCCGAAAGCTCAAAAGTGTATGAGCACAACAGAGGATTTTGATAGGTTTTCTCAGTGAGTGGAGGTCAGATTCTTCCATGATAATTCTGATATACAGTACTGTCCTGTTATTTTTAAATTTAAGTGCACAAAGTTAAGTATAAAATGATAACATTATAATTTATAAGTTATATTATAAGCTATAAGATAAAAAAAAGAAGCAAAGACGAAGAAGAGAAGGTTTCTCGCGTAACGTCGGTAAGATTGATGTGTGAAAATTCTGATAATTGATACACTGCGATTTCAAAATTAAGTTTATAAATGCTAACATTACAATTTAGAAGTTATATTGTAAGCTTATAACATAAGATTTTAAAAAAAGATCTCAGGAGAACATGCGAGCAAGGAGGAAGAAAAGGAGGTTCGGGAGTGTCTCGTCGTGAGCGAACGTTCTGAGAGAGCGCTTCCAGAGTGAGATGCATTCTATGCTGAGAAGCGTTTGAAAAGTCAGAGTGGTGTTTGGGAAAGTAAACGAGCAAGCTCAAAGCTGACATTTTTAATATTTTTTTTTTCGTGAGGACCAAATCATTTCTGCTTGTACTCATTGAAGAACCAAATTTAAAAAAAATTGTGTGAACCCCTGCCCATGGCATAAAATGTCACCTTCCTTAGTATCGGCCATATATTGCCGAGAAACCATGCTTTTCATAGTAACAGCCATTTTAAGCCAATTATAAATGGCAAGGAGTCCATATACAGACTAAACCAACTTTGGGGAGTTAAAATGACATGGTTGTGGTACCTGACAACACTGATGTTTACTAGCAACAGAGGAGTCACTTTTCCTAGCAAACAAGCTTTTGGAACTCCTACGCTCTCGTTATGGACTGATAACCACCCTCGAAGGCCAGTTATATAGTGCTGTGCACACGCGTACTCCAATGTATTACAGAAGTCCATAGTAAAGGAACATTGTGGTGGCATCTGTCAGAAGTGCAAAAAAGATTGGCCAAGAACAGTTCAACCCTTTCGTAACTATAAGAGGCTGGTAACTCACACAACTGCATTTTCTGATACAATGCACAAAAACAAGCTCACCTTCTTTGGCAGGCCACCTGACAAGAACCGCACAGCTGAATAACAAAAAATGTCCTCATTGAGGAATGATTTCTCCTCTTTGCCAGACTTTACATTGCATGCCAGTCAAGGGATGGAAATTTGGAGAAATCATGCGACCGGGGTTGTGGATCCACCGTTTGGAGAGGTTCTGGGCTGAAAGGATCGAAACCTTGATGAAAAACAGTGCCCTGATGATGATTCGGCCAGTTGGCAAATCAGTCGATTGCTTATAAGGTTATAACTTCAAATATAATAGCTTTTGTCAGTACTTACCAGTACATAATATATCCGTGTTTGTGTGTTTATATATGTGTGTTTGTATGTTTACGTGTGTGTGTGTGTGGTTATATATATATATATATATATATATATATATATATATATATATATGTGTGTGGGGTGTGTGTGTGTGTGTTGTTATGTCTGGCTTTCTTCTTGGGACTACAGTGCAGTAACTGGTCTTTATTTTGATTAGGCATGACAACCAGGTATGCCCCCAAGCACTCTGTCAGAGGAAAACTGCAGATTGGGCCGGTCTGATCTACGTCAGCGTCTCAAAAATGAAGTTGGATTCACAACAAAAGCACCAGTTGTTGATACTATAATATTTGATGGGGCTGCTGTAGTTCACATGTTACCAACAGGACACAGATGTAAAACATTTGGAGAGTATGCCCAAAAATGTGTTTGTACAATCTCTCAAAGCAAAAGTCGAAGCTGTTAATCCTGTTTATCTTGTATGGGACAGACTCCTTGAGAATAGTCTGAAACAAAGCACAAGAGATACACGGGGGTCATGGAGTACGCAAGTGGGTGGTGGTTAATGCCACATTTGCAAGAAACTGGTAGTTTATTTTGGTCAGAAGAAAACAAGGCAGAGCTATTCCTTTCAGTGTGAGAACATGTGACAAAGGTTGAACAAGAAGAAAAAGTACTGATCAGCACAGTGCATGGTGGTGATGTGTCATTTGTGCCCATTCACAAGTCTGTTATCGCATCCTGCAGCCATGATGCAGCAGATATCAGGATTCTGCTCCATGTGACTGATGCTGTTAACAGTAGGCTGTCTCGTATAATAGTACAGACAGTTGACACGCATGTTGTGGTGTAGCGAATGTACATAGACTTCAAGTTGATGAACACTGGGTTGCATTTGGCCACTGGGAAGCATTTGCGGTACCTACCCACACATGAAACTGCAGACTCACTTGGACAAGAGAAGTGTGATGCAGTGCTATTTTTCCATGCAGTGATGGGATGCGATACTGTTTCTTCATTTTGTGGATGAGGCAAGAAAACTGCATATGAAACCTGGCGGGCATACCCAGTAATAAAACCTGTATTCCAACACCTATCATCAATTCCAGCATAGATCACAGATGAAGACTTCAGAGAGCTTGAACAGTTTGTTGTTCTTATAGAGAAGCGAATGAAGCACGACAGGTGCTCTTCTCAAAGAGCATGCATTCATTGGAGAACATCCCCCCCGTCCTTGAAGAGCACAAGAAGCGTGCTGTCCTCCAAACTGGATGCATCTGGGCTCAGGAAACCATTAAGCAACCTGACTTTCTATGTCCAGAAATTTGGGGCTGAAAGCCTTGAGTATGGGTGGACTCCGAAATGGACAATCTTGACTGAGGCATCAAAGGTGTCAGGAACTCATTATTTGCTGCTGCAAAAAGGCTTGCTGTGGCCTATGTATGTGTTTCAAGGCCAGGCTGCCACGCACTTCCCTGTGCTACTGTGCTGGCAACTGCCATCATCGGGATTCCTACGGATAGGATCATATTGTGTGTTCACTTATGAATTGCATATGATAAATACATGGCAAATATATGTTTATTAGCTTCCCAGAAATTGCAACCATTTTGATGGTTTTCCCATTGGTTAATAATCATTTCTATTCCAAGTATAAGAAGTTACATGTCCACCAAATTGCATGCTTCTGCCATCATAAGAAAATAACTCCATAAAGATTGTAAATTATCTCGTTGTTATACACTGTTGTGTTCGGTGGGTTTGCCCTATACCTGGACGTATGGCCAAACAGTTCTCCCTTGGAGGCTTACAGGTAACCCGTTTGGAGATTTATGGCACGCATGGGAAAGAAATGCTCGGCGCCCCACCAGGGCGGTAGCACAGCACAGGGATTTTACCTCTCGAACGCACAACAGAAACACGGACACAGGCAAATTAAATAATTAATGATTTATTAAACAGAAAATCAACAATTATAATGAAAATGAATCAAGATCTGAGGGACCCAAAATCAAAATCTAATTTTGAGGCACCTCCGCACTCAGACAAGGGGTCATATGAAACAAAGTCGGCGATGCGCGGGTAACCGCGCCCCAAAAATTGACGCCGAGCAATTTGTGAGGCAATATTCGACGTCAGGGCTCCCGAATCATGCTGTAGCTTCTTCGCCGACCGTGCTTGGTGCTCCCTTCGGTAGTGTAGACGAGGCTTTGAGATCCATCTCTCACGACCAACCAAGAGTCAATGGTCAGCGTCTTGCTCAGCATGTAGCCACTTTGCCTCGATATGAATACGAGAATCACGCAGCAATTTCGTCATGCCGAGAGGAGAGCGAAGCGAGATCCTCCATCCCCGTCACGTTCCTCTCACGACTACAACTGCAACCTCACTCTTCTTCATGCGTCGAAGGAAAGCCAGCCGTAATGCCCTGCTCTTTCGACCGCCAGTCCTGCCTCTCTTGCTTCCATCTCACTTCAAGCCTTCGTCTCCGAACATGTCTCTCTTGTCCTGCAACGACCTGCCTCCCATTCTCTTGATTAACAGGGTTAGAAAATATCATGGTTTTGGATGGGGGAAGATAAGAGATGGGGGTGAACAGTTATTTTGAAGACCTGGAGGGAAGAGTGGGATTGAAGCGTGTGTGGGAGTTTGTTCCAAAGGTGGGGAAAAAGAGGAATGAAAGAACGAAGGTGAACAGTGATTCTTGATTTTCATAGTTCAACAAGAAGTGGGTTGTTGGTGGACCTTGAGTGCCCTGCAGAAAGATGGGCAGGACAGATAGCAGACAGAGCAGGGGGGTGGGGGGCAAGGCCGGAGAGGAGATAGTAGAAGACAGAAAGACCACCAACCTGCCTGCGGTGAGAGAACGAGAGACCAAAAGGGTAAACCTCATTGCAGGAGATAATAATGATCTTAAATGCCTTGGTTTCTACAGCAGGAAGCCGAGGAAGGTGAGAGGTGGGAGTGCCAGCCCAGATGGGAGAGCAGTGCTTCATCAGGCTGAGGATGAAAGCTTCCTTCCTCTTCCTCTTCTCCAATGACCAGTTTGTACATGGGCAGGAGCTCAGGTGTGCCAAGGAAGGACTTTGCACGACGGAGGACACCCAAATGGCGACTGGCTTTGGAGGCCAGCTTTGAGATGCGACTTTCCCAGGAAAGATCATGGCAGATAGTGAGGCCCAAAAGTTTGAATGAGATGACATCTTTAAGAGGATTGTTGAGAAAGAAGATGGGGGCGCGAGAGGGGGTTCCAGATGGTCCTTTCAGAGAGATATAGTGAGACTGTGAGATTTGTCAGGATTGAAAGATATGTTCCATGTGTTGTACCAGCTTGTGATTTTATCCAGATCTGCAGAGAGTGAAGAGCCGATCTGAGGGATGACAGATGGTACGGCAGAGGGTGGAGTCATCAGCAAAGAGATAAAGAGGATTTTCCAGAGAGTCGGAGAGATCATTGATGAAAACTAGAAAAAGAACAGGGCCGAGAACACTACCTTGAGGAATTCCAGCCTGAACAGGAAGAGGGGATGAGAGAATTGCATTAAGGGCCATATGTTGACTGCAACAGGAGAGGAAGTCCGTGAGCCAAGAGTGGATATTGCCTTGTATACCATCAGAAGAGAGTTTGGTGAGTAGGGCGGGGTGCCAGACCGTATCGAAAGCACGCGATACGTCTCGGGAGATGGCTCTGATTTCATGTCTCTCATTGAAGACCTCCATCCATTGTTGCAAAAGCAGGAGCAGCAAGTCCAGGGTAGCATGATCTGGTCTGAATCCAAATTGATGATCGGAAATCAGGTCATTGGAGAAGAGGAAGGATTTAATGTCAGAA
>CM068954.1:81325544-81377028 GCA_035128595.1 Eptatretus atami | reverse complement strand
CACCCCCAGAGGGTTTTCCGCCTTGCACAAAATCCGTGTTAAAATAGCTAATCGTGGCATTTTTCCAAAACCGCTTATAATAACAAGAGTAATAATAACACTAATGATAATAGCATCCTTAGTATAATTCACGGACCGGTGTTTGTGTGTTTGTTTGTAGCGCTACTCCTACAGTTGTGGTCTGATTACATCCAAACTTGCTACATGGGATCAGCATGACACCATTTAAAGTATAGGGTTAAAAAAAAAAAAATTCCAGTCGTCTTGGGGTGGGGGGGGGGGGGGTGGGAGGGATGTAAATTCTCGATGTAAATGTGTATCGTGTAACGCCACCTCCGGGGGAGGGGATTACAAGTCTCCACCATTACAGTGGAGTGTTCCCGTCCCACGTTTTCCAGTGCAGTGAGCCGTTTTGAATTACAAGCAGTCGGTGTGTTTTTGCTTCATGCACGTAACTTCATGGGTTGTTATATATTTTGTCGACACAAAATTACCTCACACGTTTGTTATATTTGTTTTTGTATTTTCGTATATTTTGTTATATTTTTCACATACGAAAAGAAATTGTTTTTTTTTTGGCCTCACGAATTACTTCACAAATGTTCCCCGCCCAGAGAGCGGCTCGGTGCCATTTTTGGGCGCATCCTCCTACACAGTGACGAAGCAGTTTGGTGACCTTCAAGCTACTGAGACCATCTGCTGGACCCGAAGCTAAGTGCTGAAATAAAGGAGTGATTTTCCTTGTTTTATTCTATCCCCTTATTATAGCGCGGCGACATCCGCTGTTATATAATTGCGCTATTCTGTCCTGTGTCTTCTGTCACACTTATGGCCGCGTACGTCCCTTTGATCTGATGGCTATAAATAGAAATTTGTCCAAGGTCATAACTCTTCCCATCATGCTAATTCACCGTTTCTACATTTAAATTTTATAACTGCAAAATTGTTTCATCATTCTCAACCTAGACTTTTACTGCCCCAGCCGCGCGATATCGAAGTATTCGCTTCTTGTTTGTATTTGAGTCAGTGTGGAGGCACCTCAAAATTAAATGTAAGTTACGTCACTTCTTGATTCATTTCCTATATAATTGTTGCTTTTTCTGTTTATTAAATCATTATTTATTTAAGTTGCTGGTGTCTGTATCTTTAGTGGGTTCGAGAGTAAAACCCCTGTGCTGTGCTACCATACTGGTGAAGCGCCGAGTTGTTTCTTTCCCGCGCGTGCCATAGTCTCTGAAAATCTTGGCTGTAAGCCTCCAAGGGAGAACTGTTTAGCCATCCATCCAGGCAGGGGCAGACCCACTGGACACGACAACATCATATGAATATCCAGTTTCGTTTTGAGGTGAGTGAACAATGCGTGCTTCACTCCTCCACAAGCTAAGTTCTGCTGATCAGATTATTCTTGCCTGTGTGTAAAATTCACCAAATTGTTAGTGTCCTTCACTGCACCCAAAATATCAGAACTTCATATATGCACTCTTTGGTTACTTCTTTCGGAGATACTAGTGTTGCGGTTCTCGGAACCGCATGCATACAACAGATAGGTGTCCCAAGACAGTTATTCCGTTATTATACGTGGAGATAGTCCCTTTACTTTTGTTTAGCGGGACAACAAGGGAGTGGCTTGCGATGATCTAATAGCTCGGGTTGCTTAAATCATTTTATCCTTAATTTCGCCCCTACTCTTCTTTTTGTCTGATTATTCCTGAAGTAAATCAGCTACGTGCGCCTTCGCAGTAAGGTGGGGCATCATGGAGGCCAGCACGTGCGGCGCAGCTCTGAGGGAACTGCTGCACAGAGATCCTCGTTCCCGGTGAGCCCTAAACCCGGCGTGTGCGGCGAGTCATGTGGTGCACTTTGTGGTGCGGGAGTATCGACTCGAGCTTCCGATGATCTGGGGAAGATTGCCGGTTGCATTAAAAAGGCATGCAAATGAATACCTCCTAAGAGGCTGCACGAAAGGTGTTTTTCACAACACAGGAAACACGGCCAGCACGGCGCCCACACTGCACAAGATGCGTACGGAGGCCGATAAAGACGACTCCACGCCATGTTGGGCGGATACGAGTGTGCGGAGTAGAAGCGGCTTGTTCCTTTTCAACCTCAATATCCGACACATATTGGTGTTCACCCCACGCACGCTAGCGGAGTCATGTGAACGTGAGCGCTGGCCACGTGCGCAATGGCCGAACCGCGCGCACTGTATGGAATGTGCTCGAAAGCAGACACATACGCCGCTCGCGAAACGTGCATGGATTTATCCATAATGATGTAACTTTGGCCCTCGCTGGCAGCAGTGGATCCCCTCCCCACACTCAAGCCTTCAACCCCACACCACATCCACCCCACCAAAAGTCCTCAACCCCTACCCTCCTTCCAAAGTTGTCCCATCTTTACTCTCACCCTCCTCCTGCTCGTAAAAGCAATTTGGCACTCCCATGTCAAAATAGCAGAATATGTAACGTTTTCGGATCCCCTGTCATGCTGTCACCGACTTCACAGAAACCAGTCACAATTTTAAGAGAAAATAATTGGAAATAATAGCAAACCTGCATAACCTCTGCAGTAAAAGCATTGCTTGAGAGAAAGGGTTCTAAAGGGTAATTCTAAATGGTTGTAAAGGATAATTTCTAAAGGGTTCTAAAGGATCCAAAAGGTAATTCTAAAGGGTTCCTAAATTGGCGGCGGCCATAGTTTAAAAATTGTGGATGGAGTTAGGCGAACTGTCCAACCAATGGGTGGAACTCGCAAGCACGCACGGCTCCTTCTACAGTACAGAATAGACAATAAGCTGCACATTATCTTTTTGGACTGCCCATCCACTTTTCTCTCTCTCCCTCTCCCTCTCCCCCCTCCTTCTCCCCCCCTCCCCACCCCCCACGATCCCCTATCATCCATATCTTCATTCCTATATATCTCTCAATACAACCCATTCTTATTCATCCTCATCCTTATTCATCTTATTCATTTATCCTTATTCATATCACAAAAACAACTCGCTTTGCTCCTTCCACCATAATTACTCTGATCTCACAACCTCACCCTTCTCTTAGTTGGATATGGTTGTTTTCTTTTCTTCCTTTTATTATCTCACATTATTCACATGTCATGTGACTGCACTGCCTGCTCACACAATTAACCGCCCCTGGGAGTCACGGCCAATCTTTTGCTTCTTTGTCCTCTTCCTCTCCCTGTTCCTTCAACTTTTTCACATCCTCCCACCATCCATAATAAACAAAACTACAAAATCAAATGTAGTCACATGTCACTTATGTGTAAAATCGTGTAAAAAGAGTTGAGCATCATCACATCATACTATACCCTAAAATAATATCTGGCAAATGATTACATATATATATATATATTCCAGGGGCTTGCTGCTAAAAATATTAACATGCACAAGAAGGTTGTTGAGAGATGAGAGTTTTGTGTGAAAGACTGACCACAGATGGGGGTCGATTGGACCCGAGAGCCTGCGAGTTCCCGACCATAGCGATCAGCACACCAACATGGAGTACCCATCACATCACACTGTACAGCCCGGAAGTAACCATCTTCATCACAGCTGGGTGTTGGGATGTCTTTAAATGAAAAGCAAGGGTCTCAAGTTAGTATAGATGGGTTATCAAATCAAGTTCAATATCACAGTAATTTATAAGAGTACTATTGCTTCATAACTACACAAGAATTAAAATTTCATTATTATGGTCTTTTATACATACTCAGCAATTTAGAAGTTCAAGAATTTACAAGAATTCATTCAAGAAGAATTTACAAGAATTCAACGATTCACAACTTGTTTTATACCCAACAATTTAGTGTCACACTCAGATTATCCTGAGGGTATTAATAGTCAACCATTACATGTAGATTGGTGCCAGATACAGAACAGAACAGACCAGGCCAGCAGGCAAATTAACTCTTCCCTGAAGGTCATTAATGAGCTACAAGGATTTAACAAGAATCTAAAAGGAATATGGTGATTGGTTTGAGATGAGCTCAGTTTCCAGATCCTTCAAATTTAAATACTGACAAGTCTGAAGACCACGATGGTTCACGGAATGCGTATTTGACGATGTAGATTGTTTCAGAAGTCAAGGATGAGACAATGTGATAATGTTTGACCAAGTTATAAAAATGATCAACATGATGTGGTACGAGTGACAGGTTATTAGCTGCAAAATGTCGAAAACCCGGTTTCATTCAAGAACTTAAAAAAAATTTGACCTTTGCATAACCTTTAAAGGTCACAAAACAATGTTGTTGACATTAAAATAAGAAACAGGATACGTGCTATAGCTTATTGGAGTTAGTTCGTCGAAGAAGGTCGAAAACCCGGTTCGATTCCCACAACTTTGAAATTTGACCTTTGTGACCTTAAAGGTCAAAGGTCAAGGATTATGACCTTTGGTGCAAAACTTCCTCTGGAACATTCCAGGAACAATATAACGTCATATAGGCTATATGGCATTTCGCACTCATCGGATTATCCATACTTTGATGAAATCAGTGTAAAAACAACTTGAAGGGGGCGCCACGGGCAAGGTGTTCGAGATAGAGCAAAATGGTTTCAAGATTTTAGGTGGGGGAATGACCTCAAGATTATGCATAAAAAATATTGTCATCCTAGCTCTCAAAGTTGGGCGGTCATACGATTTTTATGTCAAAATTCGAAATTTTCTAAGTTCGTGACCTTGTGACCTTGACCTTGACCTTGGGAAAAAATGAAAAAATCGAGCTCCGTGGGGCTATGCAGGTGCCATTGGGCTAACCAAATACCAAAACCACTGCCAGATTCGACAAACCCCTCGGAGAAGATGGATTTTTATGTCAAAATCGCAATTTTCTAAGTTCGTGACCTTGTGACCTTGACCTTGGGACGAAAATGAAAAATCGAGCTCCGTGGGGCTATGCAGGTGCCATTGGGCTAACAAATACCAAAACCCCTGCCAGATTCGACAAACCCCCTCGGAGAAGATGCAAATTGAAATTGGCTACCCCCTAAAAACACAATTCGCAATTTTCTAAGTTCGTGACCTTGTGGCCTTGACCTTGGACGAAAATGAAAAATCGAGCTCTGTGGGCTATGCAGGTGCCATTGGGCTAACCAAATACCGAACCCCTGCCAGATTCGACAAACCCCTCGGAGAAGAAATTTTTTATGTCAAAATTCGCAATTTTCTAAGTTCGTGACCTTGTGACCTTGACCTTGGGACGAAAATGAAAAATCGAGCTCCTGGGGCTATGCAGGTGCCATTGGGCTAACCAAATACCGAAACCCCTGTCAGATTCGACAAACCCCTAGGAGAAGATGCAAATTGAAATCGGCTACCCCTAAAAACATGTTTGTTGGGCGTGGCTCCGCCCATAATGGGCGCACCATGCCCATTCTCAGGAAAACATAACTAGATCATGATATAACCTCCACCAAAATTTTGTCAGGATCGGATCAAAACTCACGGAGCTATGCTCGGGACAGACAGACGACAGACAGACAGACATCAACAATAACGAATATAGTGGTCACTTATTTTTTTCGTGAAAATATTTTTTCGTGAACCAAAAACC
Source organism: Eptatretus atami (assembly GCA_035128595.1). Classification (NCBI taxonomy): domain Eukaryota; kingdom Metazoa; phylum Chordata; class Myxini; order Myxiniformes; family Myxinidae; genus Eptatretus; species Eptatretus atami. The sequence goes on along the minus strand of CM068954.1, from coordinate 81,371,457 downwards.
GCTGCCTTCAGAGGAACCCACAATCTCTTGGATGTTCATCTAATGCCCTTCTCCCATTCGACCATAAAAGATGACAACTCATTTCAGCAACAAAACCACTTTGCAACTTACTCATGCAATAACTAGGTTGTTTGCAAGTTATTATTGAGTGAAGCTCACAGTTATAACTAATTTATCAAGAGATATGTGATTCCACATTCAGTGGATATAATTCAGTTGGTTGTGGGTTATGTGGAATTTATTTTCTTTTTACCTGCAATGTGTGGCAGGTCTCCAAGAGCTCCTTGAAATGTGTACCCATTGGTCAGACAGCTGCCAGACCCCACGCACATTTGTCGCTTGACTCCACCCATCATGGCACCCAGCCAAAATAATATGGTCGCCATCTTAGTTTTCTGGTGGGCCTAAGACATCAGGCCTGTAGGCCTCTGGTGATCATACACTGCCTGGGTTTATTGCGTCAGATTTCCATTGGCTTTGTTAGGGTCAAGTGTTACTCACGATGAGGGTCCCCATAAAATCTAATCACATGTCGAATAAAAATTATTAATACAGTTTCATCAAGCCCATCAGTACGCATGGTACGCGCCTCCCGAAAGCCTTTCCTGTGATAATTTTGTTAAACATCATCCGATTTCCATCGGCTTTGTTACTCCCGATGCGGTCCGCATGCGTCTTTTGTTACCTCTTCCACAACTGAGCAAAATGTGCTTCACTCATGATTAAAACTGTACCACCACCTGGCGAAGGTTGTCTGCTCAATTTACGTGTTCTTTTTGAAAGTTTTCCCCATCAACTTTTGTGTATAATTTATTTGTTCTACGTAAAATAAATGTGCAGTAAACTAAAAGCATGAATGAGAGGTCACCACGTCCGTCTGTAATTTGCAAATGCATAGTGGCCATTCAAAAAAGATGTAGCACTCAATGGGTGCGGGGAAGTGGGGTGGGTGGAGGGTGTACGTCCAAACGTTATGGAGCATTGCAAGAGGTTTGGGGAGGGGGGGCGGTGTTGCCAGTGGCGTTAAGAAATGCTATTAACCAATGACTATTTTGTTTACCTCCATAATAATCACAGTTTTTGCATTCACCTCTAACATAATAAAAACGACTTAAAATAATTTGGGGAAAATTGTAGCGTGTCATTACGGAAAATTACAATGAGGATCTAAAAATAAAATAAAACCGAGAGAAAAGAGCTACAGTCAAAGAAGAATGCCGACTACTTTAAAGCCTGTGTACATTGAAAAGTCTTTGTGATCAGTCTTTGAAAAGGTTTCAAAAACAAAGAGAGGAACAGAGTGAATATGAACACCAGCATAGTTTGGAAGCTGGGGAGCATAATGAGAAAAACCATGATCACTAACAGTTTTCAGTCATGCACAAGGAGACCAAGATGCTCAGAATGCAGAGAATGTACAGGGTTATAAATCTAAGGAAGATCAGCGTGCATGATGGAGCAATGGAGTGATGAGCATTATTCTTAGATCCTCGTGGAGGATCTCTAAGTCTTACTCACGTTGTTGTTCTTGTGGACTTTTTTGTTTCACAGCCTACAGTTTTCATCGAAACTTCCTGAAACTTGGCGTATATATGTAAAAATATCCTGCGCAGACAGTAACCATCTCCGATTTTGAAATTCCTCCGAGAAAAAAAGTTATGACGTCAAAATATCTCCGCTAATGGAAATCGCCTAAAAAATTATCTCCGAAACTAGGCAGCTTTTTTGAATTCCGTTTGCGGGAATCGAGCAGGTATTAGCAGAGATGAACTACCGCTCATATGATACATCACTATGACGTCATATCAATTTTTATGACGTCATTCTATTTTTTGACATTTTTTGTTTTCACAACCAGAGTTTTCATCGGATCTTCGTGAATCTTGCCATGTATATGCAGAAAGCCCACGCGCAGGCAGTAACCATCTCCGATTTTGGAAATCTTCCTAGAAAAAAAGTTGATGTCATATATCGCCGCGAATGGAAATCGCCTATACCATTATCTCCGAAACTAGGCAGCTGTTTGAATTTTGTTGCGGGAATCAAGCCGGGCATTAGCACAGATAATATAATTTATTGCAAACCTGATACATCACAATGACGTCATATTCGTTTTTATGACGTCATCATTAAGAGGACGAGGATCTTAGCTCATTCGAGCTTGTTCTCAAAATTAGATTTTTACTTCATTAAAAAAAAATTATCCAATTAAAGATTCTAATTCATTTAATTATTTCCTTTCATTCCCTTTTAATTGTTTTGTGCCTTGTGATGGTCTTTCCATGAAAGACTCTAAATAAAAAAAATAATTTAATTGATTGATTGATTTGTTATATATTTTCTAGTGCAAATGCATTTCAATTAATTACTCTAAAATAAATTGACAAAAAAGTATGGTCTTACCAAGCAGCTTTTTCTCTGGCTGTTGCTGCATGATCCTTTCAACAGCCGCCAAGCATGGTGGCTCTGGAAGGAAATACATCGAAGCATTCTTTCAAAAAACTCCACCATCTTAGAATACAATGTGGGGATTTTTTTGATGAAATTTAAGACCAGAGAGATATATAAAATATAAAGGAAGGTGACTTCCAAAATAACAGGTCAATGTGTGCAATGCCAGGCCAAGAGGCCTGAGATTAAAACCTGAGTCATTCATCTGCTATGTTGATGTTCTTGATAAAAACTATTGGTTTTATGAAAACTATTGATCTATGATTAGAGTCTCAACAAACCCAGGAGGTGAAACATTACCACGATGTAGCAAGAGTATTTTGTGAGAAAGATGGCTGAAGTCTTGGTTTATCTTACTTGGTCGTTGGAAACATGAGCACCAGTCAGCAGGCGAAAGCGATGAGGGAAAGCCACTGTGCAGAGGTGTGGGATGGGCACATGATGTCATAAATGGAGCAATGCAGTGCTCATACTTGTCTCTCTGTAACCCGGATAGTTCTGCTGTACTGAGCATCTCGTCTCCATCACTGTCAAGTCGAGCGAACATCCATGCCAGTACACCTCCACAAGGCGCCATTAGCTGTGACTGTGGTGCTGTCAACATATCATTATGATGTAAGTCTGCATTTGAGATAGTTAAAGAGACAATTTGTTGAAATCACATAAAAATGTCACCCATACTCTCAGTACAGTATTTCCACTACAATAAGTGCAATTCAATGTGGATAAAACACTTTTCTAATAATGTGAATATTAAACCAATGACATTTCCCCATCTTAGGGAGTTACAATGATGAAACTTGTTATCAAAGGTTAAGAAAGGACTTATTATGATTACGTTTTAGTGCATGTATTGCAGAAGGTGCAGACTGAAGAGCATGAACAGAAAGTCATGAGCTCTGGTTAATTGTATGGTCATATATTTTCGTAACAGTTCCTTTTTCAAAAAGGCACATGTCTTCCTGTTGGTTACTACACAGGCAAGAGTTCAAATAACTGGTACACAGGTTCTCGTGCATGGTAAAAAATACAAACTAGATGTGTACTTCAAAGATGCTAAGAAAGCTCAACAGCGTACTACCACAACAGAAGCTTTTGATGGAAGGTTTTCTCAGCTAGTGAAGGTAAGATTCTTCCATGATTTCAAAATTTAAGTCTACAAAATTAAGTTTATAAATTTTAACATTATAATTTATAAGTTATATTATAAGTTCCAAGATTAAAAAAAAATTAGAACTAAGGAAAACATGTGAGCGAAGAGGAAGAAGAGGAGGTTTTCTCAGCCAGTGCAGGTAAGATTCTTCTGTGCCAATTCTGATAATTGATCGACTGTGATTTCAAAAATGAAGTGCACAAAATTGAGTTCATAAATTACAACAATATAATTTATGAGTTATATTGCAAGTTTATAACTCATAAGATTAAAAAAAAGAAATAGATCTAAGGAGAATGCGTGAGTGAAGAGGAACGAAAGCAGGTTCAGGAGCATCCGGAACAAAAAAAAAAGAGTGCTTTGCGAGTGTCTCGTCTGGAGTGGACGTTCTGAAAAAGCGCTTACAGAGGAGTAAGTAAGATGCATACAAAGCTGAGAGGCTCTTCAAAAAAAATCAGAGTGGCGCTTGGAAAAGCAGACGAGTGTGCTCGGAGCTGATATTTTTTCCCCCCCGTGAGTACCAAACCATTTCTAGTGGTACTCATTGGAGAACCAAATAAAAATATTACGTGAACCCCTGCACATAGGCCTCCATGTATTGTCATACGTTCAAATGTCAGTGTATGTTTACGAATAAACAGCATATTTGTCTGCAAAGGCTAGTGTCGGTCTGCATCAGCAATCAAGGGATTCTACTGGAAATGTCAGCTTCATCTCGTTTCGCATGGCGGTAAATATAATCTTATCAACTTTATTTAATAAAATGCCATGTTACTGACGAGGTGACAAGTGATGGATAAGCACACCCACCTGCTTTTGAATGGCTATAGATTGAGAGACTTCAATAACTGTGGTGGTGCCCACATATACTCTTGGTACAAGAACATACGAGGAAACATTATAATGGGTGTGATCATTTTACTGCACTACCAAAGCTCATGACTTTAATAATGAGAGCAGCAGAAATATCTTTAACATTTCGTAATGCATGCCCGGATGAATAAAACAAACTTTGTGATTGGTGTTTTGATCTGCTGGCCGGGCCCTGTAAAGCTTGGACATCTGAGTAAAGCACCGTAAACCAATCCTTCAACCTGGTGGCCACATCAAGGAAGTCTTCCACGGTACAAACTTCTGTAAAACAAATAGTAGAATAATAAAAAAGAAGCTCATGAAAGAGAGATTTCGATATGCATACACACAAATATATACAGTGTATATATACGAGGTCCATCTCAAAAGTAACGGGACTGAGCCTGCTGTGTGCTCCACTTACACAACTTGAATGAACAGGTTGCGTCACAGTCTTTCGCAACATTCCAGCAATATGTATGATCGGTGATGGTTGACTGCACTCATTGTGTGATTTTTTTTTACAGGTCGTGCTTTACACGTTGTCTAGTCTGAGTCGTCGCGCTATGAGTCGTGAGCAGAGAGCCGATCTGAAGTTTCTTGCCAAGCTTGGCAAAACACCTTCGGAATCCTTTACAATGCTGCAGCAAGTCTACGGGGAAGAAACGATGTCACGTACACGTGCATTTGAATGGCACAAGAGGTTCAAAGAGGGATGGGAGGAGGTTGAGGACGATCCATGGTCTGGAAGACCTTCATCGAGCAGAACGGCGGACAACATCGAGCCTGTGAAGCGGACCGTGCGCGCAGATCGTCGACTCACGGTGCGGATGATTGCTGAGGAACTTTCCATCAACAAGGACACTGTCTGGCGCATCATCACTGAAAATCTCGAAATGCACAAGGTGTGCGCAAAGATGGTCCCCAAGCTGTTGTCCAAGGACCAGAAACAGCAAAGAGTCACTGTCTGTCAAAACATTCTCGAGCGCCTCAAGGACAATCCAGACCTGCTCGGGAGAGTCATTACTGGCAACGAATTGTGGATATTCGAATACGATCCCGAGACCAAATGGCAGAGTCATCAGTGGAAAAGTCCAGCATCACCAAGACCAAAGAAAGCCAGGATGTCAAAGTCGAAGGTCAAGGTGATTCTCATTGCGTTTTTTGACATCAAGGGCATCGTCCACTTCGAGTTTCTACCACAGGGTCAAAGAGTGAATCAATGTGTGTACAAGGAGATCCTCCGGCACCTCATGAGATCAGTCCGGGCCAAGAGGAGGGATCTGTGGGAGAACAATGCTTGGGTGCTCTACCATGACAACGTCCCTGCTCACAGTGCCCTGAGCATCCGACAGTTTCTGGCAGAGTGGAACGTGCCAACCCTGTATTCGCCAGACTTGGCCCCTTGTGATTTTTTCCTATTCCCCAAGCTCAATGGGGTGATCAAGGGGACCCGATTTCCTGATGTGGAGGCCATCAAAAGGGCCGTGACTACGGAGCTCCGGAGGATTCCAGAAGAAGCCTTCCGGGGGTGCATCCAAGCATGGAAGAAGAGGATGGACAAATGTGTGAGACTGGAGGGAAACTATTTTGAAGGGGACAAGCTGTGATTTCAATATATTTTTGGAATAAAATTTCTGTCAAGTCAGTCCCGTTACTTTTTAGACGGACCTCATACATACAGTTATGGTTCATAAAATTAGAATAATGTGGTGAGAAGCATGCGTGCACTGAATAAATTAATCATTGCAAGTTTCCTTTGACATCCGCCATCTAAAGAAAGAATTAACAATATTCCCTCAAAGGTTTGTGAAATCATAAATACGTCCTTTCAAAAAAGAACAATGATCATTTCAACACAAGGCAGCCTTCAAAATATGAGAATATCCATTTACTCATTCCACAAAATGAGAATAATTTGTGTTTTAGACCAAAGGTCCTCAAAAGGCAGACCGCGGTTCACATCTGGACCGCGGGCATCATCAGTCCGGAGCACGGAGCTAATCCTACCTAATCCCCCATCAATGGATTTTTTTTTTTGCATACATAGTCAAGCTCATGGAAGAGATAGAATACAGAACAGATGCGGATGCAACAGAACACAAGGAACAGTAAAAAGGAAGAAAATAATCTTTCTGAAGAAAATGAAGAAAGAAGATTTAGATTGGAGTTATTGAGAAAAAACGCAAAAATGCAGAATTAAATACAGGAAGTATTTGGCACACATGTACTCTGCCTAGCTCCTCCCAATCTCTACCACCCATGGCCGTGTTCCTCACTACTGATACTTTCAGAGAGAGATCGTGAGTGTGAGATTTGTCAGGATTGAAAGACATATTCCAAGTTTTTGACCAGCTTGTGATTTTGTCATTGTCTGAAGAGAGGGAAGTGGCTGCAAGCTGTCTGTTTGAAGGATGAAGGATGTCACGGCAAAGGGTAGAGTCTACAGAAAATAGATAAAGGGGATTTTCCAGAGAGTCAGAGAGATAATTTATGAAGATCAGAACTCGCTCGGACTGAGCGCAGAACACCGCCTTGCAGGACTTCAGCCTTGACAGGGAGAGGAGATGAAAGGATTTCATTGAGAGTCACATGTTGCCTACGAGAGTGGAGGAAGTTTGTTGGCCACGTGTGGAGTTGGCTTTGGATGCCATGATAATCACTGTTTGCATTGCTAAGGGCCAAAAGAGGAAACTAAAGGACAAGGGGAAGGGATAACATCAAAAAGGAATGAAAAAATTAAATAAGGGGGAAAAAAATGAGCATCAGTGTGATGGCAGATGCTGAGAAGGAATGACATGAGGGTGTGAGCCCAAAGAGCACGTTGGGGGAGTGGTGACTGTTATCAGCCACAGTTACTTGCAGAACAACCTTAATGAAGAATAGCCTTTATCCAGTGGAAACATTGGCTTTCCATCAAAGATAATGAATATATATATATATTAATTACTATATATATATATATATATATATAATAGCAGCCTGGTGTTGGCGCAGTGGTTAGGAGCAGCGGCTTGGGATCAAAAGGTCATGAGTGTTCAATCCCCGTTGGGCCACTGAATTAATACACCAGGGTTGACTCAGCTGTCATCCTTCCGAGGTCGGCGAAATGAGATACCAGTGTACTGGGCCGGTGTATACCCCGGTTAAAATAGGTGTACCATATCCCTGTGTCGTAAGAGGCGACCAGGGTTGCGTCAGGCAGGGCATCCGGCGTTAAATATGTGCCAAAATACTATGTGGATCATACGGATGTCCGCTGTGGCAACCCCAACGGGACCAGCCGAAAGAAGAAGAAGAAGAAGATTATTATATATAACAAAATTGAAACACCAGGATAGGATACATGGGCCGTACAACATATACGCAAGGAATGGAATGGAGATGCCACACATATGTGACCAGCACATGAAATATGCAATTCTCTTTCCAGCAGTCCTGTCATCATGCATATTGTTCTGTTTGTGGGGGGTAGACGGAGGAATTTAATTGGAAAATTAGGCTTGAATGGAGTTGTTTGGCTCATGGACGTGTAGGAGACATCTCGGTGTAATTAAGTAGGGAGACTGGGAGCTTAAGTGTTACTTGTCACCACAAGGGGGGTGGTGTGGTGTAAATTAGACAGGGATTAAGAATATGTTCCCTCAGTATGTGATTGCCCCCTGTGACCGATTCCTACGTTTTTTGCATTTACAAGCGAGCCAGGCGTGCCGAGCAGGCAGAAGTCCTGCCTTCCAGGGTTTCGTGCGAGCAAGCCACGCCCCGGACATGGAACGTTTGTTCGGTGTGACGTCGAGAGAGATAGGGAGCGGACGCACGACTTCGGGAGTAAGGGACGCACTTGGTCGAGAGAGAATGGGGCGAGGAGATGGCCTGTAAGAACAGGGCTTTTCGGCTGGCTTTCCTTTGACACATGAAGAAGACAGCACGATTCTCGTATTCGTGCTGAGGTGAATTGGCTCGTGTGCTGAGCAAGATGCTGGCCATTGGCTCTTAGTTGGGTCGTGAGAGACGGACCATGGGGCCTCGTGTATGTCACCGAAGAGGACGGCACCATTCTGCAGAGTGGCCTGCATCGGCAAGCGTGATTTGTCGAAGAAGCTTCATGAATGTCGGTGAGCCTTGATGTTGAATACCACTTGCGAATTGCCTGACGAACGTTCCCACTGCGAGAGAGCGGCTTGGCACCATTTTGCGCGCGCCTACACGTGCAGGACAAAGCGCCTCGATTCCAATTGACACAAAGACCATCTCTGGACCAAGCTCAGTGCCAGAACAAAGGAAGGATTTCCGTATATTTTGTTTCCCCCTTATCTGTATTTAAGTCTGTGTGTAGAGGTGCCTCAACTTTAGGATTTATTCACTTCATGTTATTATTATTACATTCTGAATTATTGTCCCTTGTAAATATTTGTCTATTTTTATTAAATCTCATGTAAATTTTAAGTTGATGAGTCCTTGCATTTGTCGTGGGGTTCGAGTATAAAGTCCCCTGTGCATCCATCTCTGCCTCCGCTGCTCCACCAGTGCCGCACCCTGCCCCTCCCGCACGCATTATAAACTCCGAGGATCATCGTGCCCGCCTCCGAAGGAAAACCACTCAGCTATCCGGGCTGGCGGTGTTAACCCCCCCATCACCACAATTTGGGTTTGGGGTTTAACCTTAACACCGCCAGACCCGTGACAATACATATATGTTAGCAAATACAACCCGTCGCTATTGGAAGGGGGGGGGAGAAAGAGAAAGGAGAGAAGGAGGCAGAGAGGATGGAGGTAAGGGAGGGAAGCGAGGATTGGATGAAGAAGGAGGAGCTAGGAAGGGGAGAAGAGCAAGGAAGGGGGGTGGAGGTGAAGAGAGTGACGCTCCACCAAATATTGCTATACACTGTGGGATGGAGGGGTGCGAGAAGAGAGAGAGAGAGAGAAGAGAGAGAGAGAGAGAGAGAGAGAGAGAGAGAGAGAGAGAGAGAGAGAGAAGAGACGAGACAGAGACAGAGACAGAGACAGAGACAGAGACAGAGACAGAGACAGAGACAGAGACAGAGACAGAGACAGAGACAGAGACAGAGACAGAGACAGAGACAGAGACAGACAAGCAACGGAGAAGAGTGCTGCATTTTATTTGGAGGGGGGGCAAGGAGGGGAGAGAAGAGAGAGAGAGAGAGAGAGAGAGAGAGAGAGAAGAGAGAGAGAGAGAGAGAAGAGAGAGAGAGAGAGAGAGAGTGAGTGGTGGAAGGTGGAAAAAAAAGCAAAACAGAAGAGAAAGGTGAGGGATGGAGGTGGCATTAGCAAGAGAATGATATGTTATGCATATATGACCAAACACACAAAAAGAAAAAAAAAACCGTCAGAACAGCTGCACACACAACGATACAGCAGAGTTTATAAAGAGAATGATATGTTATGCTTAATGACCAAACACACAAAAAGAAAAAACGTCAGAATAGCTGCACACACAACGATACAGCAGAGTTTATGAAGTAATCCGCTGGCACATCTGCAAAAACTTTGATTGTGAACGTGTCACCATTTTTCTCAGAGATGGCCAAATGGATCTTCATCAAACAGTCAGTTCCAAGATTGAGTGCCTTGAGGGTATTGTGTTTTACGCAAAATAAATTTAGAAAATATTGGAAGAAAGTTGAATTTTTGGTTTATTAATCACTCTATAGTGCCAAAGCCTTTGTAGCTATGTGAAAGATAACATTAAATGATCCCTGACCCAATTCCTTTGTGGATGTGGGGAAGTGTTTTAGGCCCCCACATCAAAAAAAAAATAAAATCTAAATTTGATTTCTTCAAAACTCAAACAGGATTAGAACAGCAACAGGCAATGTGTGAGTGTGCATGCATGTGTGTGTTAAACCACCTCATATATATATATATATATATATATATATATAAATATATATACACATACATACATACATACACACACACAAACACACAAAGACACACACAAAGACACACACACAGCCTATAGAAAGTCTACACACCCTTTCAAAATTTTCAGCTTTTGTTGCCTTATAGCCTGGAATTAAATTGCATTAAATCAGACTTTTTCCACCTTTATTTACACATCGTAACCCACAACTTTCAAGTGAAAAACAAATTAAACAAATTTCAGAAAATAAAATTAAAAATACAAAACTAGAATATCTTGGTTGGGTGAATGTCCTACAAATAGCTGGGTACATTGCGATGCTCATAAATACCCGGAGATGCCAGTGTTCGTGGCTATATTACATTTCCACACATGTGATAACCTCGAGAAACTCTTAAATGAAGCTGAATTACAAAATTTAAGCTCCAGAATCGAACTGAGCTGCAGTTCACTCCTAAAAAAAGTGTTATTTTGTCCAATTCGGACAATTTGAAATTTTGCACGTCTCCCGGAGGTGTAGGTTTAATATGACGGTTCGGTGATTGCTAATCGCTTGCCAAGTGAGCAGTTTCTTATCAACCGTTTTGTTGGAGTGCTTCGTTGAGGGCTGAAGCCACTTGGTGAGCACTCTTCAATATTCGCACTGTCACTGAATACTTCATATCGATCGACTTTAACAAAGGTCAGGGCCACTCACTAGCGTTGATCACATGATGTTCTGCAGTGCAACAGGCAGTGGCTGGCTCGCTGAAAATGTGAAATTTTATTTTCCATAACGTTTCCCCTTTTTATTCTTCCATTATACGACCCGTCACTTTGGTAGAGACAAATACAAGTAAAAATTAAACGTTTTGATTTTAAAGTTTCTTCAACTGTTTCATGGATTGCTTGGTGAAGCCACTTGGTGCGCATTCCCAAGCTTCAATCAATGGTGATACTGCGGTGCGATACCGGAGGGAGGAAGGCAAAACAAATTATATGATCACAATGAGTAAAAATATTTTCACTTGTTATTAAATAATGAATCGCCACATCATGGCAGGAAAGCCGAGAGGTGCGCATGCTCGCTCTGTGTAGCCTGGGTTTGAATCCCGACCCAGCTATAAACTGTCACCCCAGTGTTTCACAGGCAGGGTGATTCATCAATGCATGTGCCATCTCTTGGATGGACATCATATTGGGCGTCTCATCTGCTGGAATCCCCTCTCTCTCTCTCTCTCTCTCTCCTCTCTCTCTCTCTCTCTCTCTCTCTCTCTTCTCTCTCTCTCTCTCTCTACACTCTCATCTCTCACCCTATCCTACCCCTCTCCCTCCCTTCCCACCCTACCCCCTTTCTCCACCCCTTCCCCTCTTTCCAATCACCCTTATCTCTCTCCTTCTCGACCCTCCCCTTCATCCCCCCTTTCCTCTCTCCTTCCTCTTTGTCTACACCTCCATCTCTCTCTCTTCCCTTTCCCTTCCCCCTGGTGCCCAACCTCCCCCTCTGTTGAAGAGACTGTAGCATGTACGAATCAGATTTGCATGAGCCGACGCGGAGAGGTGCAAAGGTCGCTGCATGTACGAGCATGAATGAATGCAGGCAAACCTTTGCCAGGTAGATAGCGTGGGTTTTAAATGCTTCCATCCCAGGTCTCAAATAATTCCACCATCGTTGTTGTGTGTGTGTGTGTGTGTGTGTGTGTGTGTTGTCATTAAGCATAACATATCATTATCTTTGCTAACCCCACCCTCCTCCCCTCACCTTTCCTCCCCCCCCTCTCTGTCTCTACCTTCCCCCCATACATCCACCACCTAATAAAATGCAGCTCTCTCTCTCCCACACCTGTCTCTGTCTCTCTCACACCCCCTTCCTCGCATCTATTCCTCCCGCAGTGTCTCACAACATTTGTGAGGTGTCACTCTCCCCACTCACCCCCTTCCTCCATCTTCCCCTCTTCCGACGCCCCCCCCCCCTTTCCTCTCTCTCCTCCTGCTCTCTCCCCCCTCTCCTCCTCCTCTCTCTCTCTCCCCTTCCTCCTTTCCACTCTCTCAATCCCTACCTCCCTCTCTCCCCCCCCCCCTCCACACTTAATATCCCCATCAGCAAAGCGACGGGTTGTATTTGCTAGTACATAAATAAAACACGAGAGGGAGGGGAGGTTGTGGGAGGAAGGGTGAAGAGGGGAAGGGGTGGAAGAGGAGAGGAAGAGTGGAAAGAGAAGATAAAAAGTATTGTTAAGCCATTATGGGAGAGCATGGAAGAGAAAAGGAAGTGAAAGGGGGAAAGGCCATGTTCTGGAAAAATACGGTATTGCAATTGAACATTACAGTTCACAGGTTTTTCCATAAAATAGCTATCATTGTTGTGTAATGTGCAAATTTGCAAAAAAGTGAAAAAGTCCAAATGTGCACTTTTAATTTTAGACCACTGATGTGTTTTATGATGCAGTTTCTTTGTATTCTTAATTCCCAGTGCTAAATAATTTTGAGGCTTTACCTTGATGTCTTGGGATTGAATCCTTGCTATTCCTGGATTCCTCTGTGCAGGGACAATGGCCCAAACACAGCAAGGTCAGGGCTTTCCTCATGAGACAGGCTTGGTGTTGTAACTTGCACTGAAAATAACATCCATGAACAGGAAATGGTCAGTTGTGGAAACATTCTAAGGAATACAACTCCACCAACGATGAATATGTGTGGATGTTTAGTGTAATTATCTCTGGAGCAGACATGGATTGAGGAAACAAAAAGTGTGTGGTTGTGGAGGGGGGTGCAGGGACTGGAAAAGTTAGTGTGTAAGGGGCTATTGATGGGTATAATTTGGTGGGAAGGGGGGTGGCTAAATACATTGTGGTACCAACTTAAAAAAAAAATTATTCCAAATGATTTGTACCAATATTACAAAGATTCATAATATTATTACAAAATTTTGTGATAATGACTAAATGCATTGCAATACCATGTGATAATAATATTACAAAACTTTTATTATGATAAAAGTTTTGTAAGAGCTCACATAATAATACAGCTTTGTCATTATGACAATTTGTTTTAGACTTGGGATAACAACTTGCAATAATAGTTTTGTAATATCATTATAAAATCACAGAATTCAAGGATGACAAAACTTGTAATAATGTACTACAAATTGCCATGACATATCTGAGGTATGTCGTCGTCACAATCAGTTCAGTTGGTCACCTTGTCACCTGTCACCCCTCCACTCCTCCCTCAACAGTGATGCAAGGCTCAGAGGTAATGTTACATAAATCACATTCAGGACAAAAACATTTGTAGATATATAAATGAATGATAAGGACATAAGTAGTGCAACGATAATGGTGACGGAAGAGATCGGCAAGATAATTTTAGTTTTACGTTTCTTTGGGAAATCTTCTAGTGGATGTAATGAATTTGGTGAAAAAAACATGAAAGCGAATTGCACAAAATTTATTGAAAAATCATTAAGTTCCATAATCATGCCCTCGACTGAAAACGAGTGGCGTTCTGCATTTGCACGGATTGGTAAAATTACTGACAAAGCCACACTCATTGGGAATGAGGTCCTTATTGCAGCAAAGAAGCAGGTCCGAATGAGAAATTCTGGAAGCTTAAACTGCATTTTACAAAATGAAACATAATTGGGGGAGAAAAAGCCACCAAGGTGGCATCATGGGAGATGCATTTACTAGATGCAAGTTATCTGATGTTATTAAAAACGTTTTAGGCATTCTGTCTCTAATGCATGTAATCTCCGCTTTTGAGTATTGATGGCTGATCATAATAAAATGAAAGTTAGTAAATGCGTGTGAGTGTCTTGGTGTGGTTTTTCAAGTTCTCACTTTATCTGCTCTGTGGAGTTTTCTTGATATAGGGGGCTTTGGGGTGGGGGGGGGGGGACTGTCCTTGGCTCGATTTTGGAATTTAAAATTTCTCATGATTTTTAAATTCGAATCCATATTAAACATGAAGTAGAATTGGCAAAGAAACAGGTTGTTACAAAACATTCTTTGATGCCCGTTTTGTTTATTAGAATGATGCGTTTGCATTTGCTGAAGGTTTTTTTTTCTCTTTCGTAACAGTTTGACCTCAGGCGCTGCATGTAAATGGAATACATTGATTGGCTGCGTGTGTTATGATTGGCTGCATGTGTTATTGATATTCAAAAGCAGGTACATAGTGCAGCATTTTCACAAAAGTGAGCGTGGTTGGGGGGGGGGGTCTTCCCAGACAAGTGGATCGGTAGATGTGGATCGGTAGATGTCTCATCTTTTAAGTTTACACAACGAGGTGGAGTTATAGCTCTGTAAACCCCAGTGGTGAATCTGTGACTGCTCTAGAATGTCTAGCATGGGGAATAAGCTTGGATTACATTTTATGTTCTTGTTTGTAGAAGATTTGTTATGCACTAGTTTATATATCTGCATATTTTACTGTGATCGTAACTTCCATCAACACAGATAGTCATCTGTTTCCATTTGGATTCCCCCCTCCCCTTTGGATTATGGACAAGATGTGGGATTTTGCCTTCATCTTATTTTCTTAATGGAAAGAAACTGCCGCAATATTTTTGCTCACCCTGTCTGTTTGCTCAGTTGAATAGAGGGGAGATAAAAAGCTCATAAGGGTCCATTTTCTTCACCCTGCAGCTACTGCAATGCAATGGCTGAAGAGGAAAAGAGGACTTTGGGGACTTTTGCCAGAACAAGTGAGGCTGGAGAAAAGTATTGTCTCATGCCAGCTAGACATGATTGATTATTGCACAGCCACTGCGAATGCTATGCAAAGCTTGCTCTTTGTAATCCATCCAGGTGTGTGAATAGAAATCTGTCTTCTCTTTGTGATCAGCTCCCATACTGAAAGTTGTCTTGGAGATATGCTACTGTGTGAAAATGTTCCTTTCTTTAACTTGGATTGGGGGTCCATAGCGCAAGATCCAAGTTTGAATGACCTGCACCAGATGACCAAATTTATTGCAACAGGAAGCAGGGCACATCTCATGGCCCACTGCATCACTTTGATAGTACCAGGGGTGATACGCCAGTATGCACGGCCCTACAGGACTTGAAACTGCTGGATCTCCAAAGGGAATGAACATATAGTGGGGCAGATAACAGCAATTTTTGAGAGGAATCGTGCAAATGATGATACAAGCATCAAATTTGGCACATTTGTTCTCCAGGGGATTCTAATCAAATCTGCCTGATTGGCCATTTGAAAATCCAAATTTTGAAAAATTTGGATTTTCAAATGGCCAATCGGGCAGATTTGATCAGAAAGCCCTGCAGAACAGAAATGCCAAATTTGATGCTTGTATCATAATTTGCACGATTTTTCTACTATCTACTACACTAATACTCCAATCAGGTGCACAACAGTGCATGCATGCTCCCTCATGCACTCTTGGTGTTTCTCACCCTCAGGCTCAATGACATAGACATTATCCTTGCATACAGCAAGAAGAACAATGCAACAACTTCAATAAAGTCTGCAGCAATGACATCGAGGCCTGATAGAAGATTCCCATTTGTGTCCTAAGTCTTGTCCCCGACTGTATGTTGAATGTTTAAGCATTTAACTCTGCACACAGACCGTTTGCAAGATTATAATGCCAAAGGTAATTACATGCTGTACAGGAGGAAAGTATAAAATTGGATATACGTTGGTAATGGCATCTTGCGTACATAATAGGTGAATTACCTAATTAGTCATGTTAAGAATGTTTCTAAATTTCCCTGTTGTGAGGTTTATTTGTGCAATCCTGGAATTCCCTTGACTGGTGAACCGTATGTGACCATTAGGGATACAACTTTTTTGCAACTCCATAGTCCTGTATCATATTCTGATGAGCTTTTGCTAGAAAACAATGAAAATCAATGTTTTTTTTGTATTTGTTCAAAAAAGTTCACCCATGACTAACTTTGAAATTTTTATACTCAGTTGCATTTGGGTGGATTTCCAAAAACTAGAACCCTGTTTAATTATTTATTTAACTTTAAAAAAGCCTTACTACCCTGCAAGACTGCTTTGAAATCCTTGACAAATCACTGGAAACAAGAGCCATCAAAACTAAACATCAGCAGAAGCAATCAATGCTGTGAGCGAGCAATTAAGGTCATGCAAGTCATGCAAATTTCAAAGTTAGTCATGGGTGAACTTTTTTGAACAAATACAAAAAAAACATTGATTTTCATTGTTTTCTAGCAAAAGCTCATCAGAATATGATACAGGACTATGGAGTTGCAAAAAAGTTGTATCCCTAGTGACCATAGTTTGAATGGTACAAAGTAAAATTGGTGATAATGATTGAGGCAAAGTGTAAACGGCTTGGCTTCGTCCACATCGTTGGACGCAAAAAATGTCCCAAGCAGGCCTGGAAATAACACGTGACAGCATGTCAAAATAACACGTCAACTAGACTTCAGGTTCCATGTGACCACCAAGATTTTTTTCAAAGGACATGAGTTCTTAAATGCAAGGGCCCCTTCTGGAAATTCTCAAGAATGGCAGTTTTTGTTCAATTCTGACCCATCCATCCATTGGGACCATAATATCTGTGCAGAGCATTGGTGCTGCCTCAGCAGTCTCCTTGGCTGTTGGGCACAATCCTGGATGGGTCGCCACTCTGACACAGGATACCAGCAAGCTGGCACTCATTTTGCCGACCTCGGAAGGATGACAGGCAGAGTCAACCCCACCTGGTGTGAATTCAACAGCTGAGTGGGATTTGAACTCAGGACCTGAGTCAGTTGGGGCAGTTTCATTTCATAGGTTAATGAGTCAGTAATCAATGCTTTATTACAACTGGCCCAATACCAAACACTTACCTGGTGTATACTGCTGTGAAAGGTACCCAAGGCCACCAGTTGTACTGTCTGGCAGACTGTGAAAGCTCCCAAGATCCCAAGCCCACCACTCTAGCCATTAAGCCAACACCAATATTTTTGGGGTGTGTTTTTTGTAATCCGTCCAGGTGTGTGAAAGAAAACTGTCTTCTCTTTGTGATCAGCTCCCATACTGAAAGTTGTCTTGGAGATATGCTACTGTGTGAGAATGTTCCTTTCTTTAACTTGGATTGGGGGTCCATAGCGCAAGGTCCAAGTTTGAATGACCTGCACCAGATGACCAAATCTATTGCAACAGGAAGCAGGGCACATCTCATGGCCCACTGCAATTCTGACCCCAATGGAATCAACTCCAGAATAGACTGCTTAAAAACAAGGAAGCTACCAAATGAGTTATCCTCCCATACTGAATGCAGTCAAACATATGCCTGTACATCAGTACACTACATGAGATAGGTTTATGTATGTATTGAACATCAAACATTGACAAGAGACATTGCAGTCACAGTGGGTAGTCCAAGGATTCACAGTTCAAAACACACTTCAGATTCCTGCTGAATGTACTGCTGTAGCAATCTCTCTGATAGGATGTATGGTAACTGTTTAAGTCGGACCCAACAATTATGGAGTAGGAAGTAGAAATGTTCCATTTTGGAATTGTTCCAGGAAGTGGAAAGTGCATATGCTTTCACAGTCTTCCAGCCAGCACTACTGGTAGCCTTGGGTGCCTTTCACAGCAGTTTACACCAGGTAGGTGTTTGGCATTGTGCCAGTTGCAATCAAGCACCGATTACTGACTCATTAACCTATGAAATGAAACTGCCACAACTGGCTCAGTGGATATGTGGCACTTTAAGTGTTTATTTTTGCACCATTTTAGCTCTCGGTGCTTGGTTGAAAGAATGCTTTTCAATTCATCAATATCAACCAACTTCAATCATTTTAGTGGACTTTCAGAAGCAGTCTTTGTAAATACAATAGTACATACCAGTAGACTGTGTTGGATCATGAAATTAACTTTATTCCCACAAGAGATAAACACAACATGAAACCCAAAGTTAGCAAAAAGTATGGAAAGAATTGTAATGGAAAAGATAAAGATGGATTAGATACTTGTCCCATTGTACCTTGCTGGTATATGAGTGACCATCTGAGCCGCAGACAGGAGAAGAGGGAGTAGAGGGGCAAGTCGGGCAATCCTGAGGCCGCTTCTCCTGTGCCTGGATGCCCTTGGAAAACCATCTGCTGCAAAACATACTTACTAGGCATTATGTCTAATGTGTCCAGAACATAATCAATACCCAGAAAGGAACATCATATACCAAGCTTCTGAAGATCATTGCTGATCACGTTTTTTTTTTTTTAACATTGATCAAGGCTCATATAAAATGCTTGTACATATATCACATAATAGACCGAAGAAAGTAAGACATTTTCATGCGCTTTTGCATTAATTACGACATTAGTATACAATAGCTATTACACCATTGCTGTTATTTTTTCTCCTTAAAATGGTTTTAATTTCTTAAATTCCACAAGCCCAGAAATGTTTTTATTGAGTTTTAATCACTTGGGCAGCCTCATCTGTCACATATTTGTATTTGTATAATACCTGCTTTTGCCATGACTGACACACACTGCCTTGTTGCGGCCCTGGCTCTGGCACGACTTGTGCCTTCCACATTTCACAGAATGGCAGGGATCATCTGAGGAGCCTGGCAGTCAAACAAAAGAAAAGGGAAGGTGTAAAAGCACGGCAACTGCACAATATGCACTTTGTCAAAGGTTACAAAAGAGATTTAAAAACCGTCAAGATTCTACACTTTATTATTATTCTTTTATACTTCATTGACAGGTTTAAGTTCATGTTTCTTACCACTAATAAGAATCTGCATTGAAAGTGAGGGTGCAGTGCTTCAGAAGTAAGAGCTCTCTTAGGTTAACTACCAAGTATTGCATGAGATCATATCTCAGCCACTGCCCCCAAAATATTAGTCTTCAACTTTTCAGCTCAACTCCACTCGATGCTATCAGACTTAAAGTGCTGAGATAGTGAGCCAGACTTGGATGGAAGGCCTGGTAGTATGTGCACTCCGAGTTGTTTGTTCTCTGATCCTGCATTTTGTTTGCATGTGGAGTCAAATCAAATTTTATTAATGAAGTTATGCCAGGTGCAGTAGCAGAAGAAGGTGCTGCATTGCAGAGCATGCCATTCTTTTGATGAAATGTAAAGCTGGAGAGTCAACTATCCCATCCACATTTAGGTTGTGGATGTGAAATATCCCACTGTACCACGATGTTCCCCGAGTGGGCTATGAAAGTTCATGATAATATATTTAGTACATGTGGTAGCGAAATAAATTGATTGCTAAAGTTAATGGGATGTGGGTTTGACATATGCCCTCCTCCTGTGTCTAATACTTTTTGTGTTCGTGTGAATTATTTTGTCTACATTGTTGAAGGCTCATGGATGATTTTGAACATATTACAAGAATGATGATTTTAAAAAAGACATCAACATACACTTCTTCAAGGATTATAGAAGTGTTAAAAAATTATGAACAAATCAACATAGTGTAGAAGAGTTAAACCTGATGCCATAACACCACAAACTAAGTGGCTGATTGGAATGCAAGAGCGATTTAAAAAAAAAAAACAATATTGGATACAGGAAGTCCATAAAGTCCTTGTGCAACTTTGAATTGTCATAACTTCTGATGTACATGTGACAGAAACAAACTGTAAATGCACATGAAAGCATAATTCATCAAGTTTTGTTGTTGTTAATATTGTCATGAATGTTGTTATTATTGGTGTTGTTAAATCCACAATTCCCCTGGGGTTTCTTGACGAGTTGACGTTTTCTGATGAGGCAACTTCTACATCAGTGGTGAAGTCAACCACCACAATTACAGCGTTCGGTTCCCAAACTACGATGATTAGATGTTCCACACACCACCTTGTATCGGCAAGATGCTCCCTGCCACTATGCTTTGTATGTGCGACGATTCTTGAATGATGTCTTCCCAGACAAGTGGATCGGTAGATGTGGATCAATTGCCAGGCCATCTCATTCGCCTGATCTGTCTCCAATGGAATACATTTATGGGGCTATGTAAAAATGTTGTTTACTCATCAAAGCCATTCTTTGGTTGAACTTCGGGCGAAGATCACAAATGGGATTTATGAAACTACTCAGCTTGTTAAAAACATTCTTTAGCAGAAGCTGAAGAATGTTTTTAACAAGTTGGAAAATCGGATTGAACAATATGTTACGAAAGATGGCGGTTATGTTTAGTTTCAGCTTAAAAAGTAAGCTCACCTGCAGTTGGACAGAGAACAAGCGATGCTGAATGTGCAGTGGGGAAGAGAATGAGATTTTGCCCCAAAGGAATGCGATAAGGAAATAATTAATTAAGTCTCGTTGAAGTATCGTGGGCGCGTGGGTGAGCGATGTTGAATGTGTAGTGGGGAAGAGAATGAGGGCACAGAGGTTTTACCTCATATGAATGTGATAAGGAAATAATTAATTAAGTTCCGTGAGCACGTGCATTATTTTAAACTCATTTCGTTCAGTTCTGCAACACCTCTTGTGGCCGTTTGCTTCAATTGAACAATATTTTTAAACCATTGCTAAGTCCCATCCAAAACAATAATCTATTCTACCCCCATAAATCCACCCCATGCCATGAATTATGCTCACCTCTTTCTTTATCCATCTTGTCCACCCTGTGTCCTCCTCTAGCCCTCATTCTTCCCCACATCCCTTACAGTGCAAACAGAAAGTTTACACCCCCTTTCAAAATTTTCACCTTTTGTTGCCTTATAGCCTGGAATTAAATTGCATTAAATCAGACTTTATCCACCTTCATTTACACATCGTAACCCACAACTTCCAAGTGAAAAACAAATTCTACAAATTTCAGAAAATTAATTAAGAATACAAAACTAGAATATCTTGGTTGGATAAGTGTCCACCCCACTTATAATATAATAGTAATTGTAAATGATCTCAGGTGTGACCAATCACCTTCAAAATGACACACCAAGTTAAATGGAATCCACCTGTGTTAAATTGTAGTGATTCTGATGATTTCAGAATAAAATCAACTGTTCCTGTGGGTTTCCTGTGCTGGCTAGGGCATTTCACAGCAAAGACAACCATGAGCATCAAGGAGCTTTCAAAAGACCTTCGGGATAAAGTGTTGGAAAGGCACAGATCAGGAGATGGGTATAAAAATATTTCAAAGGCCTTGAATATCGCTTGGAGTACAGTCAAGCCAATCATTAAGAAGTGGAAGGCGTATCAGGCCGTCCCTCCAAACTGGATGACCAAGCAAGGAGGAGACTGAACAGAAAGACCACCAAGATGCCAATGGCAACTTTTAAAGAGCTACATGCCTTTATGGCAAAGACAGGTCACTGTGTGCATGTGACAGCAATATCCCAAGCACTTCACAAGTCTGGCCTCCATGTAGCTTGGCAGGAAGGAAGCCATAACTCAAAAAAAGCCCACCTTGAGTCCTGTTTGAGGTTTGCACAAAAACCACTCTGGAGATTCTGAAGCCATGTGGTAAAAAGTTTTTGGTCTGACGAAACCAAGATGGAACTTTTTGGCTGAAATGCAAAACATTACCTTTGGCACAAACCCAACACAGAACATCACCCAAAGAATACCATCCCTACTGTGGAGCATGGTACTGGCAGCATCATGATATGGGGGATGTTTCTTAGCAGCAGGGACTGGGGCACTTGTCAGGATAGAAGGGAAAATGGATGCAGCAAAATACAGAAAAATCCGACAGGAAAACCTGCTGCCCTCTGCAAGAAAGCTGAAATTGGGATGGCAGTTCCCCTTTCAGCATGACAACGACCGGAAGCACACAGCCAAAGTTACACTGGAGTGGCTAAGGAACAAAAAGATAAATGTCCTCGAGTGGCCTAGTCAGAGCCCCGACCTAAATCCAATCGAAAATCTGTGGCATGACTTGAAGATTGCTGTCCATCAATGCTCAACACGCAACTTGACTGAGCTTGAACAGTTTTGTGTAGAAGAATGGACAAGTATTGCCCAATGAAGGTGTGCAAAGTTGGTAGAGACCGACCCAAACAGATTAACAGCTGGAGTTGCTGTAAAAGATGCTTCCACCAAATATTAACTCAGGGGGGTGGACACTTATCCAACCAAGATATGCTACGCTTGTATTTTTAATGAATTTTCTGAAATTTGTCGAACTTGTTTTTCACTTGGAAGTTTTGGGTTACAATGTGTAAATAATGGTGGAAAAAAAAAACCTGATTTAATGCAATTTAACTCCAGACTATGAGGCAACAAAAGGTGAAAATTTTGAAAGGGGGTGTAGACTTTCTATAAGCACTGTATTTGTCCAAGTCTCCCTCTATTTTATTCCTCATTTCCTTTTGTTTTATTGAGTCCTGATCTGTTCTGTCTTCTAGCTCTTCCACGAGCCTCGACTTTGTACACAAAAAATAAGGTGGGAATGAGTCAGAAGTTCATTTGTCAGATCGGGGTCAGACGTCAGTGGGTACACAGGGGTTGCCAGGGAGGTTCAAGGGTTAGAAGTCAAGGGATCTGTGACTGGGAGAAAAATGAAAAGAGGGAAATAACAAGTGACAGAATATCCGATAAATAAACTAAAGCGACTTGAAAAATAAAAGAAAATGAAATACAAAAAATAAAAAGATTGGTATAAACAGGAAAAGGAGGGAGGAGAGAGAGAGAGAGAGAGAGGAGAGAGAGAGAGAGAGAGAGAGGAGAGGAGGAGAGAGAGAGAGAGAGAGAGAGAGAGAGAGAGAGAGAGAGAGACAGAGAGAGAGAGAGAGAGATGGGAGGAGAGAGATGGGGAGAGAGAGAGAGATGGAGAGAGAGAGAGATGGGGAGAGAGAGAGGTGGGGAGAGAGAGAGGTGGGGAGAGAGAGAGGTGGGGAGAGGAGAGAGAGAGAGGTGGGGAGAGAGAGAGAGGGTGGGGAGAGAGAGAGAGGTGGGGAGGAGGAGAGATGGGGAAGAGAGAGGTGGGGAGAGAGAGAGGTGGGGAGAGAGAGAGGTGGGGGAGAGAGAGGTGGGGAGAGAGAGAGGTGGGGAGAGAGAGAGGTGGGGGAGAGAGAGAGGTGGGGGGAGAGAGAGAGAGAGAGAGAGAGAGAAGGAGAGAGAAGAGAGGAGAGAGAGAGAGAGAGAGAGAGAGAGAGAGAGAGAAAAGTAGACAAAGCAAATTGAATAAAATAAAAGGGGAAGACCAGAGAGAGAGAGAGAGAGAGAGAGAGAGTCAGGATTGAAAAATTGTAAGAGATGGGCAGTCCAATTGAATGAAAAGTGCTCGTTGGCCCATGTGGAGCCATCGTGCCGATCATTCAGGTAAGCCTTTGCCCTTTGTGCTTGTGACTGTCCGTGGTGCTGAAATGGAGGAAAATACCAGAGACTGCCAAATGACTGAACGAAAATTTGGGAAGATTTTAAGACTGATGTACATTTCCACTTGATGGTGTCTTCATTAACTACCCATAAGATTCTCTTCAATCGCTGATCTGTTTTCCTTCTTGATTTCCACTCCCCTTCACCTATTGTAGATATCTGGATCATATTAAAAAAACCTCTTTCCCTCTGTCAGTCTGTTGAACTACCATCAGTTGTTATGTCACTCTTAATTGAATCTCGACTTCTGTCGAGAAAAAAACATCTTACGTAATATTGGCTAATATTCCTCAACGAAGAGAGCTACTGCAACCACTCTTATCACAGATTATTTTGTTAATCTTACAAACAAGCCATCAGGAAGTGCTTCTCACATGCCACTTAGACCCAGATAATTGTAGTACACAGGGAAGATGACCAGGAGAATCCATTCAGGGAAAGCTGTTTTGCTTTGATGGGCTCATCAACTTGGAGATGGTTATTTATAGATATGGCCAAAGCCGTTTACCTTGCGTGATTGAAGGCTCATACAGGACATCATACATATCACATTCAGAACCAAGGCATTATTGAACTTTATTTTAATTACAAGGGCATTAGAAGACAAGAGACAAATACATATGGTATTTGGGATGTGAATCTGGGTTCCCTGCATCATCAGATGAGATATAAGTACTATCAGGCCAACCCCGGATCAGGCTAACACTATCATGCCTTATGCTTAAACCAAAGAATACTCGAGCACTTCAAAAGCAGACCTCAAGATGTAAGTCAAAGCAAGATGGGATTAGTATTAATTTACACTTCACGTTTTCTAGCATTGCTGAAATCACGTTGGTTGACTGAGTGGCAGGCTTACTTTGAAGGAAAATGACAAACAATGTTATCAAGATGCAATTGGGTACTCATCATCGTGAAAGTGAGTGTCAATCTGTGTCAGCGGGCAAATTAAACAATGCATTTAATTAACTAAAAGCTGATTCATTCATTTTGTGTGCAGCCTGTGGCTGCTGATTTGTATCATTGCTGGGAGCAAGGCTGTGCTGCTGATGCAGTGCACCCTGCTGGTTAGGGCAGGGATTTAGAATTTGGCCATGGTGCCGACGAATACTCAACAACTCTTTGCGAAGGACACAGTGGGATCTATAAAGTCCCCCGAATGCCGGCAGATGGGACGCCTGCTTAACGGCCATCCGGCCATCCGAGGGATGGCACACACATTAATGAATCACCCTGCCTGTGAAACACCGGGATACAATTTATAGCTGGGTCAAGATTTGAACCCAGGCTAGATAGCTTAGAGATGAGACTAAAAGCTGAAAAGAGTATGTTTACTGCCGTGGAAGGAGAGGTGCGATGTAGCTGATGTTTTGGGAGTTGTGCCTTCACCAATGTTGCCTTCATGAAACACTAATATTCCATTATATTTTCAACCTACTACAATCAAGCTGCTCTAATGAGGCATGAGGGGCTAATGGCCGTACGGTTAGTCGCACCTTACTTCCCATGACAATTAACCTGGTCTTATAAACTTTGTGTTGAAAAAATCCAATATCACTAACAGTTGTGTTGAAGCATTTGGTGAGTAAACACATTCATATCACACAAGGAGCATCTCAATATACCTATTGATCACAATGTTTTCAATGTGCATCTATTTCCTGTGTGGTTTCCACTTAGTTCCTATCATGATTAATTGGCTCCTCAATGTCCATTCAATCACACTTTTCCTTATATTCTTTTAAAATAGTAATTCACTTTTCATTAGTGTTGCTCTTAAGTTGTTGTTTACAAGCTTTATATCGTTCACAACTTACTTTCTTACACAGTTATACAGTCAATGAAGCACAGCAAAAGGCCATTCAACCCATCTCGCCTGTGCTAAATCCCAATGCAGTACTCTTGATACTCACATCAATGCTCCATTACCTGTGTGGCATGTGTTGGTGGTGGTGTCGGGAAAGGTAGGAGTTGAGAGAGACAGGTAGAAGGAAGGCGATGGAGAAGTGGAATATTGAAGGCAAGGGAAGACAAGACATCACCCTTCAGAATGTATAGGGGAACAAGTTTTTTAATCCTATAATCTTTGAAATTATTTTTGGTGTGAGTGGGGGCATTGAGAGGGCAGTTTGGTGTGAGTTGAACCAACGCAGATGAAATATTCACATTTAAGACCCATAACAAGATTTTACTTTGTTTTGCATGCTGGTTGGATGATAAAAGCCTGAGCGGCAGGATAGCCCAGTTGGTAATGAACTTGTCAATGAGCTATCTCGGCTGGGTTCCATCCTTGATGTGGTCACACATGGTAGAGAGAGAGAGAGAGAAGAGGAAGAGAGAGAGAGAGGAGGAGAGAGAGAGAGAGAAAGAGAGAGAGAGAATAGACAGAGACAGCAGAGAGAAGAGGCGAGAGAGGTTGAGAGAAGAGAGAGTGGATAGGACAGAAGAGAGGAGAGGACAGAGAGAGAGAGAGAGAGAGAGAGAGAGAAGAGAGAGAGAGAGAGAGAGAAGAGAGAGAGAGAGAGAGAGAGAGAAAGAGACAGAGACGAGACAGAGACAGAGACAGAGACAGAGACAGGAGAGGAGAGACAGAGAAGAGAGAAGAGAGAGAGAGAGAGAGAGAGAGAGAGAGAGAGAGAGAGAGAGAGAGAGAGAGAACAGAGACAGAGACAGAGACAGAGACAAGACAGAGACAGAGACAGAGACAGAGACAGAGAGGAGACAGAGAGACAGAGAGAAAGAGAGACAGAGACAAGAGAGACAGAGAGAGACAGAGAGACAGAGAGACAGAGAGACAGAGACAGAGAGACAGGAGAGACAGAGGAGACAGAGACAGAGAGACAGAGACAGAGAGACAGAGACAGAGAGACAGAGACAGAGAGACAGAGACAGAGAGACAGAACGAGACAGAGACAGAGACAGAGACAGAGAGACAGAGAAGACAGAGACAGAGACAGAGAAGAGAGACAGAGACAGAGACAGAGAGACAGAGACAGACAGAGACAGAGAGACAGAGACAGAGAACAGAGACAGAGAGACAGAGAGACAGAGACAGAGACAGAGCAGAGACAAGAAGAGACAGAGAGACAGAGACAGAGAGACAGAGAGACAGAGACAGAGACAGAGAGACAGAGAAGAGACAGAGAGACGCAGAGACAGAGAGACAGAGACAGAGAGACAGAGAGACAGAGAGACAGAGACAGAGAGACAGAGACAGAGAGACAGAGACAAGAACAGAGACAGAGAGACGAGAGACAGAGAGACAGAGAGACAGAGAGACAGAGGAAGGAGAGAAGAGGGAGTGAAGAAGGAAGAGTGAGGAAAAGGGGGGGGGGGGGAGAAATCGGTTTGGTCCATCCATAAATCCATTCATCGATCCCTTCATCCATCGTTTCCCTCCACCTATGCTTTCCATAAATTGTTTCCCTCCATCCATCCATTCCCTCCATATATCCATCCCTTCTCTCAATCCTATTCATTTCTTCCCTCCATTCCTTTCTTCCATCCAACCATTAATAAGGAACGACACTGTGGGGCACAACACAGGCAGGTGGTCATGCAGATGGGCAGTGCAGAGGGACAGTGTGGCTTGCATTGCAGCGAAATGGCTTAAGCACTCAAGCAAGCACTCCAATGAAATGGTTGATAAGGAACAGCAGGCTTGGCAAGCAATTAGCGATCACCTCCAGGAGATGCCCAACATGTCAAACTATGTCCGAATTGGACAAATTAACACTTTTTTTTTGTCAGTCGGAACTGCTGCTGTTCGACTCTGGAGCTTGAATATTGTAATTCAGCTTTGTTTCAGAGATACTAGAGGTTATGGCATGTGCACAAATGAAATAAAGAAACTAATGCTGGCATCTCCAGGCATTTATAAGCATTGCAATGTATCCAGCGATTCATAGGTATGATGATGAGGCATTCAATGATATCAGTGAGGAAAGTGAAAAAAAAAACTTCATCATTAAGAAACCATTGTGGCCTGTTCCAAATCAAGGCATTGTTGAGCAGGCCAAAAAAATGGTGACTTAAGACCCCAGTGAGGGAGAGCAGACTGACCAAAAATAAGCCTTGATAAAGTATAATTAAATAAGGTTGTTAATTATCTTCAAAAGGGGTGTTTAGATTAATCCATATGCCCAATTTTCACTCATGCACTCCCTTGGAGTTACCTTAGTATGCATGCAAAGTTTCAGGCCACTAGGTTTCATGGTATTGGAGTTATGGAGGAGACACACGTGCAAACACACACACACTGACTGACTGACACACACACTGACATTCATTATTATGGAATTGTTTAAGATGGGAGGGAATACCACCAGATGCTTTATTCTGCTGATGAGGGATTCAATCCATTGTTTGGTCAATATATTGACAGCAACATAACGAAAGCATTGAAGATTCCCATCGACTTCACGGAATATTGTTTCAAAATAATGTTTGCAATATGTTTACACTGGGATATCAATTTTATTTCATGCAACAATACTGGAGTCAGTGAGAAAAGTGGTGCAATTATTAGAAACTGCACACGCACATTTAATTATTGTTAAACAAAATGAATGCAGAACAGAAGCATAATGAACAATGTGTTTTAACTGTCACTATTAAACAAAGCACATGCATTCTTTGAAGTCTCCTTGCAGTGAGGCAAAACTGATTGTTTTCATTGTAAATCACTCCTAAGTGGTATGAAGTTGTTCTGAGATTGCTTTTTAACAAGAACAACATTTTCACATCACTACTCTGGTAGTGCAATGCATTTGTCTCCCCCACCTCCCACATCCCACTCCATTCTGATTCTGATGTACGTACCATCTCTGCCATAGAGCATCAATGCTGCTGGAGGACTTTCTTGGCAAGAATTATACTGTGTGGCTTGCCATTGCCTTCCTAGCAGGAGTTATGGCAGGAATTTGGAATTTGTTAATGGTGCTGACAATAGCTCACCTACTCTTCACAAAGGACGCCATGGGATATTTAACATCCACCAACTAATGTTAGCAGAAGAGACGCCCAGTTTAACATCATCCATCCGAGGGATGGCACACACATTGATGAATCACCCAGTCTGTGAAACACCAGGATGAGAGTTTATAGCTAAACCGAGATTTGAATCCAGGCTAGACAGCTCAGAGGCGAGTGTGCATACCTCTAAGCCATCCTGCCAGCCCCAATCCCACTCAATACCCATCTTATATCAGTACACTGCAAAGCCAACATGGAAATACCATCTTGTTCTCTCATCATCATCTTCATCAAACCCTTGGTTTAACCCTCAATAATGAGGAAACAATATCACCAATTCATTATTCTTTGTCAATAACAATGAATATTATTGAAGCCTCCACCTATAGGATAAGCAAGGCTTATACCTATTGAAGGGTTTGTTTCTGCAATTAGTGCCCCACAATTTTTAATGGCGTCTCAGTTTCTTAAACCTCGAGGAGAACTAAACCATCATTTTGGGTTTTCTGTTTTTCCTTCCTTTTTTTTCTGCCAATTTCTAACGTGTATTTCAGATCCGGCTGGGACTTTCGGAATGAAATGTTGTTCCAATAATGGCACAAAACGTTTGTGGATTGACATAATGTTTTGACCTTGACCTATTTTAAGGTTATGACCTAATTATATATTTTAACATTTTCACCATAACTCAACTGCCTGGTGTTGGCTTCGCAGTTGGGGCGGTGGCTTGGGATCCTAGGATCCTGAGTTCCAGCCCCGTTGGCTACTGATTTAACACCAGGGGGTTGACTCAGCCTGTCATCCTTCTGAGGTTGGTGAAATGAGTTCCAGTATACTGGTAATAGGAGCACTGCATCAGCGGCATAGCTGCACCCCTAACTAATGATGCAACCAGCAGCCAAAAAGGCAGCACACGATGGGAACTCAACGAACATAACTCAACGAAGGTTTGTCAGATCAGAACGAAAGTGCCCTTTCTAGATCGCCTAGGCCACAGAGCAAGGCACATTTACTCTTAATTTACATAATACCCCTCTGGGTTAAAGGTCAAGGTCAAGGTCAAATGGTGGTTGAAAAAAATGCATTTTTTGTCATCGCTAAATTTTGTCATTGCAGAACCTTAAAGACCGCTTGGCATTCCAAGACGTTCTTGCATCATAATAGTGTAACTGCACTGAAGTTGTGCACTTGATATTTGTTTCTTGCCCTTGACCTACTTTTTTGGATTGTGACCTCATTAACAAAAAACACCTTTTTGATCATAACTTGAATAATTTTCCTCCAATTTTCATGATGTTGAGTTTTATGGAGAGCTTGTTGATGGGGACACTTTAAAAAAATTTTTTACATTCTATCTCTAAATGTTGAAGGTCAAGGCCATATGGTGCTCCAAAAATAACATGGGTATCATTGGGGAGGGTTACCATTAGCGATCGCTTTGTGATCACAGATATCTGATTTCTTGTTGATGTGTTAACTTGGTGTTAAACCTAACTTTGTAAACAAATTAGTTTTACAGTTGCTGTCAAAAAAATTCTTTCTAAAATGTAAGGTGTTCAAAGGATTTATAACATTTCCATCAAATGCAATATCAGATAATGTATTTCAATCTCCATTTTCTTTCATCATGTGAATATACCTAAGTGTTCCATTTGCAAAATGACTGTCTCCTCTCAATGACATGGTGATGCAAATCTGAAAGGAGACATTATGCTTGTTCTCCTTGTACATCAAATGCAAATTGAATCCATGAAACAAGTGATACTAAGAAGTACCACAGATCGACAAGCAGTTTGGTGATTTCCAAGGTCTACGAGCTCAATTTTGATATCTCAGCAGTGGGGCTAAACACGTATGACAAAAATGCACAAGTGTAAGAAAAATACTCAGATGGACAGTTGGCAATTCTCTAAAAAAAAGTGCCTTTGTTGATCAAACACGTTTTTATACAGTTGGTGTTCAGCCTAGTGACAATAGGCTCTTCGATACTGAATTTAGGACAAACCAGTGCAGTCATAAACATTTGGTGAGAAACTATTTCCAAATTACGAATTAGCAATGCACCACAGTGAACTGGAAAGCTTTGAATGGAGCTGCTGAATGCCTTGGTTTGTTTTGTGCTCCAATTTGAGCACTGAGCACATCGTTCATGATGCTGTGATAACCTACAAAAAATCCCAAAATACTGTGTTGATTTATACATTGCCAACTAATGTCTGTACAAAATCCCAAAGTTCAAGTCACAAAATCACAGATGTCTGCTAATGTCCTTGTTTTGCATATTATACTACAAGCTCATCGGTGAGTCCAAGACAAAGAAAATGAGAAAATGTACATTCTTAGGGGTAATGGGTAATGTGCATTCTTCGGGTCTTAGGGGTAATGTGCATTCATTGGGAATCAATATAAACATTGACAAGCCTCTGTTCTTTTGTAGCAGAGGTCACAAACCTCTGTTCTAAAGATTGAAAATGGATGCGAAACGACTTCTAGCCATGACAAGGAAAAACAAAAAAGAGCAATCAGAGATTGCAGACCCTCACAAGGACTTGTTTTGTGTGGTGTATTTTGTGTGGCAAATAAATGGAAGGATGTACTAAATTAAAGGTCGTTGATTGCAAATGAAAAGTCTAAATGGTCGAGTTGTAAATGTATAAAGGTTAATGTCT
The DNA here is from genome assembly GCA_035128595.1 of Eptatretus atami. Taxonomy (NCBI): domain Eukaryota; kingdom Metazoa; phylum Chordata; class Myxini; order Myxiniformes; family Myxinidae; genus Eptatretus; species Eptatretus atami. Next base: position 81,340,220 of record CM068954.1, on the reverse strand, counting down.
GAAAAGTTGTAAATGTCAAATGGTCTGAAAAGGTCTAAATGGGTGTAAAGGGTCAAAATGGTTTGAAGTGTTCAAATGGTCTTAAAACATCGAAGGGGTCAAAAGGGTGCCATTTTAGGTGATCTAAAGGGTCGGAATTGTCTGAAGGGGTCTGGAGGGTCTTAAAATGTCTGAAGGTCAAAGGGGTCTACAAGGTATTAAAAGGTCTGAAAGGTGTGAAGGTCTAAAGGTCTAAAGGGTAGAAAGGATTTTAAGGGTCTTCGGGGTTCTAACAGGTCAATCTCAATGGTCTTAGAGGTCTGAGGGTTCTAAAGGGTCTTAGGGTTCCAAAGGGTCTTAGGGTTCTATGGGGTTAAATGGAGGTATATAGGGTCTACAGGGTCTTAAGTGTGTTATGGCTCTTAGGAGTCTTAAAGGTTTTAAAGGGTCTTAGGACTCCAAAGGGTCTATGGGGTCTTAGGGGTCAAAAAGGGTCTTAGAGGTCTGAAGAGTGTTCAGGGTCTAAAGCATCTTATGGTTCTTAAAGGGTCTTAGGGCTCTTAAAAGGTCTTAGAGGTCTGAGGGGTATTGGGGTTAATTTTTTTAGGGGTAATTAGTGGTAAAAAAAAATATATTAGGGGTAATTAGGGGAGACCAATCAAATTTTTCAGATACCTTAGCAGGTCTTAATGGGTCTTTGGGTTGTAAAAAGTATAAAGTGTCTTTGGGGTCTTAGGATTTTAAAGTATCTACTGTAATTAATACACATACTCACGGTCTGTGCTGACAAACAAACAAACAAACAGGCCCAAATGTAAGACCCTCTCCTATGGTGAGGGTGATAATGACATTTGAGCCAATGGTCCCATGTTTCATGTGCATAAATTATATAAATCTTCTTTCTTTGAATATATTTCTATCTTTAATTCAAGTTCAATTTGTTTAACCACCAATCATATCATTATGCATCCAAGGACATTGTGTTTTGACTAATTTTGCCTCACTTAACATTTCTCATAGAAAATGCTTTAAGTAAGATAATACGCTCTCATATCATTTACTCGATGAAGCAGTATTCCCATCAAGAAGGAAAATTGTTTTTCAATCGTGACCATGAACGTCATCGGACTCGTAGCATTGTGGAATCTCCGTAACTTTCTGTACGCAGTATTACATAAAAACTACACTGGACCTCCGCATTCACATTACGACTCAGAACTAGAACCTTGGACTTGTCTAAACTTAACCACAACTTCTTAAACGAAATCTGTCTTTTTGAAACCCACCTCCATTTGATGCCTTCATTTCCCAGTTTCTGTACGAATCATCTTGCTGAAAAGATGACGAACAAGCAAGTCAAACAGTACATACAAGATCCCCCTCCAACTTCACCAGTCGTGTTTCAAACTTTCTCTTTGTACAAGGCATGATGATTGCAAATATTATAAGAACCTTTTTGTAATGTTAAGATCGAGATAAGTTTCCACAGAAACTCATTTGTATTACAATTCATTTTACTTTTTCCTCCATACTGGCCTCCTCCTAAGATCCATTAACTAATCAAATGTCTTTTTTGATTCCCTCTGCCCCCATTGACTGAAACCCCTTCCATCCCTATGTCTGCTTTACTCAGTGCATCTCTTAGTGACATGAAACAGCAAAGAACAACTCATTGACCCACCTCAGCCTCCTGGGAGTCATCAATATGAGAGCGATGGAGGAGTGGGGGCAGGTGGAGGGAAGGGGTGGAAAAGAGAGAGAGAAAAAGAGAAAGAGAAAGAGAAAGAGAAAGAGAAAGAGAAAGAGAAAGAGAAAGAGAAAGAGAAAGAGAGAGAAACATGGTAGTGAGAAGATTTAAAGGCAAACTAGAATCGCACACATTCACAAGCAAATGCAATACGTCTCTCCCCCCCTCCCCATACACCTTGATCCCTGTAAAATGAAAAGGCAGAAAGTGAGAAACCAGAGCAATGTTTATCTGTTTTTCTCTGAAAGGAGCTGTAGAAAGGTATTTTTTTGCTAAGTCTTGTCTGGATTTGCTTCAGTATAAAATCTCGCCAGGCCAAACCCATAATTTTTTTGACCAAATTTGACCCGTGACCCCTATGCGTTTGAAAGGAAGACACTGCAACAATATATGCCTGTTTCTTCTGTCGGGTCTGTGGCAGGGTATCATTGTGCCAGGTGTTGTTCACATTACTTAAAAAGGAAAGTCTTGGCATGTCAGAAACCTGAATTTTGTGACCAGTTTTGACCTTTGATCCCTGTAAAATGGAAAAGAAACTACCAGACGCAGTTTACCAAATTTAGTCCGCAGGGCGTGGCAAGATATAATTTTGACAACTATTGTCTGACTCAGTTGAAATGCAAAGGCACGGCAAGCTAAAAGTCCTTAATTTTGAGACCGATTTTGATCTTTGACCCCTGTATAATGTCGAAAACTAATGTAGTCCGTAATATATACAGAGCGTTTAAAAGGAAACAGTGCAGTAGAAATATAACACGTCTTGTGCAAAAATACAAGTCTTTCAGGGAAAAGTATTTATTGTCTTTTACAACAGACACATCACAGGAAACAGAAAATTTCATTTTGAAAATTATTGAACAGTTGCAGCAAATTTAATTGTAAGACCAACAAACACATGAAGCATAAGTATTTCGGTCAGTGCACTGTTACTTTTGAAACACCCTGTTGTAAGGAAGGAACTTCAATGCAAGAGGAAGTCATAATTTTGTGACCAACTTTGACCCATGACCCTATTAGGCCCATCAAGCTTATGCAATCATGCCGACATCTTAGTACTCCCCCATCCCCACTACATTCAGATACCTAACAGCGATCACGCTGACATCTTAGTACTCCCCATCCCCAACTACATTCAGATACTCTAACAGCGATCATGCTGACATCTGAGTACTCCCCCATCCCACACTACATTCAGATACCTAACAGCGATCATGCTGACATCTTGGTACTCCCCATCCCACTAACTTCAGATACCTAACAGCGATCATGCTGAGATCTGAGTACTCCCCCCATCCCACTACATTCAGATACCTAACAGCGATCATGCTGACATCTGAGTACTCCCCATCCCCACTACATTCAGATACCTAACAGCAATCATCCGACATCTTAGTACTCCCCCATCCCCACTACATTCAGATACCTACCAGCGATCATGCTGACATCTGAGTACTCCCCATCACATCCCCACTACATTCAGATACCTAACAGCATCTGCCGACATCATTGTACTCCCATCCCCCACTACATTCAGATACCTAACAGCGATCATGCTGACATCTGAGTACTCCCCCATCCCACTACATTCAGATACCTAAACAGCAATCATGCTGACATCTGAGTACTCCCCCATCCCCACTACATCAGATACCTAACAGCAATCATGCCTGACATCTTAGTACTCCCCATCCCCACTACATCAGATACCTAACAGCGATCATGCTGACATCTGAGTACTCCCCATCCCCACTACATTCAGATACCTAACAGCGATCATGCTGACATCTGATACTCCCCCATCCCCACTACATTCAGATTACCGAACAGCAATCATGCCGACACTTAGTACTCCCCCATCCCCACATCATCAGATACCTAACAGCGATCATGCCGACATCTGTACTCCCACCATCCCCACAACATTCAGATACCTAACAGCGATCATGCTGACATCTGAGTACTCCCCATCCACACTACATTCAGATACCGAACAGCAATCATGCGACATCTTAGTACTCCCCATCCACACTACATCCAGATTATCTTAACGAAACTCAAATTTTAAAACAATCCACTGACTACTGCCACTACTCTTGCAGGGAGACCATTCCATGCATTCACCACTCTGAGTGAAAGACCAGTGCCTTCCGACCATCCTAACTCTCCTCTTCAACTGTGACCCATTGTCCTATAAGTAATGGTTCTCCAGATCCCAAAAGGGGGTGTTTAAAATCACCTTTGTACCAAATTTCGTCTCTGCCGATTCAAATACAACGGAAAAGCAAGGCAAAATGTGTGATTTTTATTTTTTTAGTGTTTTACCTTTGGCCTTTTAAAATCAGAATGGGGTGTCTGAATTGAAGAAAAAAAAGTCACCAGAGTATATCGGACCGATGTGCCTCTCTAGCAAATTTGAAGAGGATTGTTTCAAAAATGAAGGAATGGTGTGTGATTGTAATTGATGGAAAAGAAAGAAAGACATCAAAAATAATGTCTCCCCTCCTTATAGGAGGGGACACTTACCAACAGGAGAAATGGATTGACCTGTTGCTGGCTCCTGATGTTAGGCAACTGAAGTTCAAATTCCATATACAGTACCTCATGTGTTTGTCCATTGTCGACTCATGTCCTTGTAATTCACATCATGAGTACACACCGTTATCTTTCTAATGCCTTTGTGCTGCATGTGATCAATGTCCAAGCTCATCCGATCCAATGCGTCATCCTCCATGTTACAAAGCGTTGATTTTGCCAAAAGCAGTTTCAACGGCAGGGTCAACCTGGGCAGTTTGCCATCTCTCTACCTGCAGCAGTCAGGGCAATCATTTTGGAATTGGAATTTGTTCAGGGTGCCGGCGATGGCTCGTCTACTTTTTGTGAAGGACATTGCAGGATCTCTCTAGTGTCCACCAACTAATACCGGCAGACGGTATTCCAGTTTAACGGCCATCCAAGTTCAACATCCACACACATTGATGAATCACCCTTCCTGTGAAACAGCAGGGCCGAGCGAGATTCAAACCCTGTCAAGACAGGTTAGACGCGAGTGTAAATATCTCTAAGCCATCCTGTCCTCCATGAACCTCACATCAAGGAAGATAAATCATGAAGTTGTTTTTTTTTTCCTGCTGATAAGGGGTAATCCTTCCTCTCATCGAAAACAGCAGATGTTAATTGAAATGGGAAAGCGATTGCACTGATGCCCCCCAAACATTGCAGCAAAAGCTTTTTTGGACTTGTGCGGAGGATACCAGCAAAGCAAGTTGCACAAGAGTACCCCTCAACGGTTGAGGAGTTCGTGTTAATTTGTGCATAATTGGGAAGAGAAAATTGTGCCTCAAAATCTCGCCATTCCTGCAAGATTTACACGTTCGAACAATGCAAATTTGAGGTGATATGAAACGCATTCAAATTGCACTATGAACAAAAAGAAATGTGATACAAATTGTTTTGACCGATCAAATTTTGCAGAATCATTCCACAGTCGTACTTGGGCTGGCAGGATAGCTTCGAGGAGCATGAATCTCCATTTTGAATCTCCAATTCAGTCCATGGTTTCATCAATGCTGTTCGAATTGCGAGACAGCGATAAACTGCCACCTTGGTGTTTTGCATGCAGGCTGGTGCGTCGATGTGTGTGCCATCCATCCTTTGGCACGTCGTTAAGCTGGAGGACCCGATCCTGTCTGTCAGCACCGGTCATTGGTGGACGTTAAAGATCTCTTGGTGTCTTTCACAAAGAAAAGGCGAGCTATCTCTCGCACGCTGAACAAATTACAAATTCCTGCTACGACTCACTGATGAGAAGACAGCGGCAAGTCACCCAACGTAAGTAACCCTTGCCAAGAGACTGCTTTGGCAGCGCCGACGCTCTGTGAAGAGTATGGTACGTCGATGATGATGATGAGTACAAATCCGCTCATCGAGATTGTACATGTACCCTGAGCTGGGTAATCAGGAAGATATTTTTACTTTCACATGCAACAGAAAACAGTTGCATTCACCCATGGGTAGATTAACTCAGGATTATAGACGAGAGAAAGAGAAAGAGAAGAGAAGACAAGGAGGAAAAAGGAAGAAGAAAGAGAGAGAGGAAGAAGAGGGAGAAGAAAAAGGGAAGGAAGGAATAGAGGAGAGAGAAAAAAGAGGGGGAAGAAGAGAGAGAGAAAGAGAAGAGGAAGGAAGAAAAGAAAGAAGAAAAGGAGAAAAGAGAAAGAGAGAGAAGAAAGAAAGAAAGACGAAGAGAGAGAGAAAAGAGGAGAAAAGAGAAGAGAAGAGAAAGAAGAAAAGAGGAGAGAGAGGAGAGGAGAAGAAGAGGGAAGAAAGGGAAAAAAAGAGAGGAAAGAAAGAGAAGAGAGGTAGAGAACAGAGAAGGCGAGGAGGAAGAAGAAAAAGAAAGAGGAGAGGAAAGAAAGGAAAAGGAGGTGAGAGAGGAGGAGGGAGAAGAGAGAAGGAGAGAAGAGGAGAGGAGAAGAGGGGAAAGAAAGAGCGAAGAGTAAAGAGGGAAGAAGACGAGAGGGAAGAAGAAAGAAGGAGAAGGGAAGAAGAGAGAGAAAAAAAAAGGAAAGAAGGAGGAGAGAGAGAGTGAGGAAAGAGATGGAAGGGAAGAGACAGAGGGAGAAGAGAGGAAAGAGAGAGGAGGGGAGAAGGGGAGGAGAGGAAGGGGGGGAAAAGGAGGAAAGAGGAAGGGAAAGGGGAGAGGGAAGGAGAGAGAAAGAGGAGAAAAAATGAAAGGAAAGATGAGAATAGGAGAAGAGAGGGAGAGAGAAGAGAGAGAAGAAGAGAGGAGAGAAAGGAATGAGAAAGAAGAGGAGAAAGAGAGAGAAAGAAGAGAAGAGAGAGGAGAGAAGAGGAAGAGGAAAATAAAGAGAGGAGAAAAGAGGAGAGAAGAAGAAGAAAGAGGAGAGAGAGAAAGAGAGAGAGAAGAGAAAAGAGGGGAGAGGGAGGGGGGAGGAGAGGGGGGAGGAGGGAAAAAGAGAGGAAAGAGAGAGAAAGAAGAAAGAAAAGAAAAGAGAGAAAGGATGAGAAAAAGAAAGAAGAAAAAGAGAGAGAAGAAAGAGAGAGAGAAGAGAGAGAGGAGGAAAGAGAGAAAGAAGAGAGAGAAAAAAGAGAGAGAGAAAGAGAGAGGAGAAAAGGAGAGAGGAAGAGGAGGAAAGAGGAGGAGAGAGAGGAGGGAGAGAAAGAGAAAAAGAAGAAAAGAGAGAAAAGAGAGAGAGAGAAAGAGAGAGAAAGAAGAGAGAAAAGAGAGAGGAAAGAGAGAGAAAAGAAGAGAGAAAGAAGAGAAGAGAAGAGAGAAAAAGAGAGGAGAAAGAGGAGAAGAAAAGAGAGAGAAAGAGAGAGAGAAGAGAGAGAAAGAGAGAGAAGAGAGAGAAGAAGAGAGAGAGAGAGAAAGAAGAGAGAAAGAGTAGAGAAGAGAGAGAGAGAAGAGAGAGAAAGATCAGAGATCAGAGAGCGAGGGAAAACCCAAGAAGCATTTTCTCTATAAATATTTTATAAAGCTTAGTCCATCGAAACGAGGTGAAGGCTTTTAACAATAAGCTATTTCAACGACGATGGCAGCGTGTGCGTGTGCACTGTACGCACCTCAAGCACTCCGCACAATCCCTGCATTGCAATTAAACGATTAAAGGACGCAGAGGGCCATGAACCGTCACGGGGATTAACAAACCAACAAAAATAAATAAAATATAAATAAATAAAACGAGGAGTGGCCCGTTTGAGGCCATCGAGGAAACACGATGACGTCATGACAAAACGGCGTCAACTCCCAAAAAGCGTAATCCCACGGATAAATGTCTGGAATAGCGTGTAAATGGATGTAAATAGCCGTGATCATCCTGGGATTACACAGTGTATACAATTGTGTACAAGCAAAGCACTGACAGTGTTATCAATGTACAAATTGTCACATTCTGATGGAAATAAGAAATTCAGATCAAAAACAAATAAAGTTAATTTCCCTGTGGTGTGCACGTGTGCTGGTGCGTTTAATGGCCGAGGTGGTGTGGTGTGTGCTGTTCGCTTTTACAACTACTGCGCCCTTTTTATAAATCTCCGCGGGAATCCGTGGTGGATCCACGAGAATGCGCCCACCATGGAACAAGCACATCGTGTTTGTGCACACCCCAAACCCCAACCTCTCATATTTAACCCTTAACCCACCTCGTGGCACACCCCAAACCCACACTCTCGGCAACCCAAACCCACAACTCTCGGCACACCAAAACCCACAACTCTCGCACACCCAAAACCCACAACTCTCGGCACACCCCAAAACCCACACTCTCGTATTTAACCCTTAACCAACCCTCGCGGCACACCCCAAACCAACCCTCTCGGCACACACCAACCCACACCTCTCGGCACACCCAAAACCCACACCTCTAGGAACACACCAACGCCACCCCTCGCACCACACCCAAAACCCACAACTCTCGGCACACCCCAAAACCCACACTCTCGTATTTAACCCTTAACCCACCTCGCGGCACATTCCAAACCCACACCTCGTGGCACACCCCAAACCCACTCTCATATTTAACCCTTAACCCACCTCACGGCACACCCCAAACCCACCTCACGGCACACCCCAAACCCACCCCTCTTGGCACACCCCAAACTCACACCTCTCATATTTAACCCTTAACCCACCTCGTGGCACACCAAAACCCACACCTCGTGGCACACCCCAAACCCACACCTCTCAGCACACCCCGAACCCACACCTCACGGCACACCCAAACCCACACCTCTCAGCACACCCGAACCCACACCTCACGGCACACCCAAAACCCACACCTCTCAGCACACCCCGAACCCACACCTCACGGCACACCCAAAACCCACACCTCTCGGCACACCCCAAACCCCGACCTCTCGTATCTAACCAGAACCCACCTCGTGTTCACCCCCAAACCCACACCTCTCGGCACACCCCAAACTCACACCTCTCGGCACACCCCAACCCCCACCGCTCGTATTTAACCCTTAACCAACCTCGTGGCACACCCCAAACCCACACCTCTCGTATTTAACCCTTAACCCACCTCATGGCACACCCCAAACCCACACCTCTCATATTTAACCCTTAACCCACCTCGCGGCACACCCCAAACCCTCACCACTCATATTTAACCCTTAACCCACCTTGCGGCACCCCCCAAACCCACACCTTTCGTATTTAACCCAGAACTCCCCCTCATGTCGCACACCGAACCCGCCTTGCTTCGCACACCTCAACTCACTTACTCCCCTCATGTCACATACTGAACTCCCCGTGTCACACACCGAACCCACCTCGCTTCGCACACCTCAACTCACTTACTCCCCTCGTGTCACATACTGAACTCCCCCTCATGTCGCACACCGAACCCACCTCGCTTCGCACACCTCAACTCACTTACTCCCCTCGTGTCACATGCTGAACCCGCCTCGTTACACACACCTCACCAACTCGCCTCGTGTGACATACTGAACTCTCCCTCGTGTCGCACACCGAACCCACCTTGCTACGCACACCTCACCTCACCCACGCCCCTCATGACAGACAGAACTCCCCCTCGTGTCGCACCCCGAACCTGCCTTGCTACGCACACCTCACCTCACCTCACCCACGCCCCTCATGACAGACAGAACTCCACCTGGTGGTGCACACCACGCATCCCGCGTCTCACGTCGTGTTGTATCGCCGTCGAGGGAGGCGGACGTGCCGCAGCACCGAGACGAGAGCACCACGATGACACCAATCACGGCTATATGAGCCATCTCCATGGACACCGTCACTACACGTCGCTCCTTCAGCATTAATATAACAACAAACATCACATCTCACCCCTTCGATCGTTTTAACCAATTAATTTTCCTTTAATAACACGAACAATCCATTTAACATCACCTTCCCGAGGCACGTGAAGCGTGTTATGTCTAGTTATCGCCTGACATTTCGCTTTGTCGCTTACATCATGGAATCTTCTCAGGCCGTAGCTCCGGCGCGTCGAAAGGGAAGAAGCATCGCTGCCTCTCAGGACGCAGACAACCAGAGACACGGCCAGCGTCTGTACGAGGGCCATGGCGAGAGACGAGCGAGAGGAGGTGCGACGAGATGCAGCAGAGATGCCCCTGTTGCCCGCCTTCCTCCACGCCCCTTCCACTCGCACACTCACAGCCCTCCCTTCTGCAGCTTCAAAAACCCCCACACACAATCGGGGTTTTGACGTTAAAAAACGATTTCGCTTTTATCGCTTCATCTCGAGATCGCGTTTCTCTCTGTTAATGTTAATGCGAAACTTAACTCGATTCATGTTGTCCGTTCGCAGAGTTTTGCGCTTTATTTCATCAAATAAAATCTACACATCGGTCAAATGTTCGTTCATTTAACGATTTCGGAGAGTGCATGTTTGGGGAGTGCATGTTTGGGGAGTGCATGTTTGGGGAGTGCATGTTTGGGGAGTGCATGTTTGGAGTGCATGTTTTGGGAGTGCATGTTTGGGGAGTGCATGTTTGGGGGAGTGCATGTTTGGGGAGTGCATGTTTGGGAGTGCATGTTTGGGAGTGCATGTTTGGGGAGTGCAATGTTTGGGGAGTGCACGATTTGGGAGTGCATGTTTGGGGAGTGCATGATTTGGGAGTGCATGTTGGGGAAGTGCATGTTTGGGAGTGCATGTTTGGGGAGTGCATGTTTGGGGAGTGCATGTTTGGGGAGTGCATGTTTGGGGAGTGCAGTTTGGGGAATGCACGTTTGGGGAGTGCATTTTGGGGAGTGCATGTTTGGGAATGCACGTTTGGGGAGTGCATGTTTTGGGGAGTGCATGTTTTGGGAGTGCATGTTTGGGGAGTGCATGTTTGGGGAGTGCATGTTTGGGGAGTGCTGTTTGGGGAGTGCATGTTTGGGGAGTGCATGTTTGGGAGTGCATGTTTGGGAGTGCAGTTTGGGAGTGCATGTTTGGGGAGTGCATGATTTGGGAGTGCATGTTTGGGGAGTGCATGTTTGGGAGTGCATGTTTGGGGAGTGCATGTTGGGGAGTGCATGTTTGGGGAGGCATGTTTGGGGAGTGCACGTTTGGGGAATGCACGTTTGGGGAGTGCATGTTTGGGGATGCACGTTTGGGGAATGCACGTTTGGGGAGTGCATGTTTGGGGATGCATGTTTGGGGAGTGCATGTTTGGGGAGTGCATGTTTGGGGAGTCATGTTTGGGGAGTGCATGTTGGGAGTGCATGTTTGGGGAGTTCATGTTTGGGGAGTGCATGTTTGGGAGTGCATGTTTGGGGAGTGCATGTTTGGGGAGTGCATGTTTGGGGAGTGCCTGTTGGGGATGCATGTTTGGGGAGTGCACGATTTGGGAGTGCATGTTTGGGAGTGATGATTTTGGGAGTGCATGTTTGGGAGTGCATGTTTGGGAGTGCATGTTTGGGGAGTGCATGTTTGGGGAGTGCATGTTTGGGGAGTGCACGTTTGGGGAGTGCACGTTGGGGAATGCACGTTTGGGGAGTGCACGATTTGGGAGTGCACGGTTTGGGGAGTGCACGGTTTGGGGAGTGCATGTTTGGGGAGTGCACGTTTGGGGTGCACGATTGGAGTGCATGTTTGGGGAGTGCATGATTTGGGAGTGCATGTTTGGGAGTGCATGTTTGGGAGTGCATGTTTGGGGAGTGCATGTTTGGGAGTGCATGTTTGGGGAGTGCACGTTTGGGGAGTGCACGTTTGGGGAATGCACGTTTGGGGAGTGCACGATTTGGGAGTGCACGTTTGGGGAGTGCACGGTTTGGGGAGTGTGCATGTTTGGGGAGTGCATGTTTGGGGAATGCATGGTTGGGGAGTGCATGATTTGGGAATGCACGTTTGGGAGTGCATGTTTGGGAGTGCATGTTTGGGAGTGCATGTTTGGGGAGTGACGTTGGGGAGTGCATGTTTGGGGAGTGCACGTTTGGGAATGCACGTTGGGGAGTGCATGTTTGGGAGTGCATGTTTGGGGAGTGCATGTTTGGGAGTGCATGTTTGGGGAGTGCATGTTTGGGGAGTCATGTTTGGGAGTGCATGTTTGGGGAGTGCATGTTTGGGAGTGCATGTTTGGGGAGTTCATGTTTGGGGAGTGCATGTTTGGGGAGTGCATGTTTGGGGAGTGCATGTTTGGGGAGTGCCTGTTTGGGGAGTGCATGTTTGGGAGTGCACGATTTGGGAGTGCATGTTTGGGGAGTGCATGATTCGGGAGTGCATGTTTGGGGAGTGCATGTTTGGGAGTGCATGTTTGGGAGTGCATGTTTGGGGAGTGCAGTTTGGGGAGTGCACGTTTGGGAATGCACGTTTGGGAGTGCACGATTTGGGAGTGCACGGTTTGGGAGTGCACGGTTGGGGAGTGCATGTTTGGGGAGTGCACGTTTGGGAGTGCACGATTTGGGAGTGCATGTTTGGGGAGTGCATGATTTGGGAGTGCATGTTTGGGGAGTGCATGTTTGGGAGTGCATGTTTGGGGATGCATGTTTGGGGAGTGCATGTTTGGGGAGTGCACGTTTGGGGAGTGCACGTTTGGGGAATGCACGTTTGGGGAGTGCACGATTTGGGGAGTGCACGGTTTGGGGAGTGCACGTTTGGGGAGTGCATGTTTGGGGGGAGTGCATGTTTGGGGAGTGCATGTTTGGGGAATGCATGTTGGGAGAGTGCATGATTTGGGAGTGCATGTTTGGGAGTGCATGTTGGGGAGTGCATGTTTGGGAACATGTTTGGGGAGTGCGATGTTTGGGGAGTGCATGTTTGGGGAGTGCATGATTTGGGAGTGCATGTTTGGGGAGTGCATGTTTGGGAGTGCATGTTTGGGGAGTGCATGTTTGGGGAGTGCATGTTTGGGGAATGCATTTTGGGGAGTGCATGTTTGGGGAGTGCAAATGATTTGGGAGTGCAATGTTTGGGAGTGCATGTTTGGGGAGTGCATGTTGGGGAGTGCATGTTTTGGGGAGTGATGTTTGGGGAGTGCATGTTTTGGGAGTGCATGTTTGGGGAGTGCATGTTTGGGGAGTGCATGTTTCAGGAGTGCATTTGCAACGATTTAGGAGTGCATGTTTTGGGAGTGCATGTTTCAGGAGTGCATGTTTCAGGAGTGCATTTGCAACGATTTAGGAGTGCATGTTTTGGGAGTGCATGTTTGGTGAATGCATGTTTTGGGAGTGCATGTTTGGGGAATGCATTTGCAACGATTTTGGAGTGCATGTGCAATGATTTGTAAATGTATGGTTTGGGAGTATATGTGCAACGATTTCGGAATACATGTGGAAGGACATCAAATATACTTTTTGATTATTATGATAATAGTAAAAACAGCTGTAGTTGATGCTCACGGACAATACAGTTAAAAAAATCTCATCTCATAAAAAATCAAAATTCTCTCTCAGCAACCGGTCATTGGATACGAAGTCCTACCAGGGATAGACAAAGATTCTCCGAAGAGATGTGGTACCAAAGGAGTTAAGTCTCCATCTCAGATCCTTGGTCAGAGTCCAAGTCTCGCATCAGTAGAGAAAGACTGGAAGCACCAAGGACCTTAAGACTCAAACTTTCGTCCTCCTGCAAGGTACCGATAGCACCGCACGCCATGATCCAGTGAATCAAAGACTCCCCAGGCCCGACCCAGACGTCCATTGAAGTCTGGCTCACAGCCAGCAGAGACATGAATACCACTGCCAAGGAAAGTGATTCTCTCAGTGACCTCAACATCTTCACCACAAACAGGTACAGCTATGATCGCAGCATCCAAGATATCACTGAAAGCCTGGATCTTAGAGTTGACCCAGGAAACCCATAATCGCAGGAGCTACGACTCCTCATTCAGCACCTCGTTGGCACCATAAGAACGTCATCTGCCAAAACAAGGTCAGAGATCTTGACACTCTCAAACAATGCACCGCAGTTTGATCTCTCCAACACCCTCCCCAGAAACCAGTCCATACAAGCATTGAAAAGTGTGGGGGCCAGTACACACCCCTAACAAACTCCAGAAACAACTGGAAATATGTCAGAGATGGAACCACCACACCTAACACACTCTCAGTACCAGAGTATAGTTCATAAATCAGATTGATCAGTTTTGCTGGCACCCCCCGAAAACCGAGAATCTTCCAGAGGGCATCCCAATTCACTTAGTCGAACACTTTGCAGAGATCAACATAGGCTGCAAGCAGGAGTTTGGGACCATACTCTGTGCAGAGCGTTGATGCTGCTTAAGCAGTCTCCTTGGCTATGGGACACCATCCTGGATGGGTCGCCTCTCCGACACAGTATACCAGCATGCTGGCACTCATTTTGCTGACCTCGGAAGGATGACAGGCCGAGTTAACCCCACTGGTATTAATTCAAACAGCTGAGCAGATTTTGAACTCAGGACCCTAGGATCCAAAGCCCACCACCCTAACCATTAAGCCAACACCAGGCATACTGAAAGCAGCCCTTGCCGAAACTCTCATCTGCATTCAGTGAGGACCCGAAGAGGAAGGATACGATCAATCGTTGACCTCTTTGGTGTAAAGCCTGACTGCTCTGGACACTGGTACTCAAGCAGATGGTGGCGAACCCAATCAAGAATTATCCGAGCAAAGACCTTGCTTGGCACTGAGAGCAGTGTCACCACTCTGTAGTTGTTGAAGTCCTGGCGATCACCTTTCCCTTTCCAGAGAGGGAAATCAAGGATCCTCTTCCAGTCAGTAAGGATGATGCCTGTGCTCCAAACAGAGCACAGAACTGTGCGCACAAACATGAGTACAGCATTTCCACCAACCTTGAGACGTTCAGCATGGATGCCATAGATCCCAGGAGCTTTACCCCATTTCAATCGGTTCAGCGCAGCTTATGTTTCCGCAAACAATGGTGGATCCCAAGTGATTGGAGGGTCAGCAACAGGGATAATAACACCCTTGACATCCAACTCAACAGCTGGTGGATCAGCCTGGTACAGCTGCTCAAAGT
>CM068954.1:81295833-81314581 GCA_035128595.1 Eptatretus atami | reverse complement strand
ATGAAAGTAGAAAAGATCATGATTTAGGATTGGGGACAAACTGAGATGGTGGTGAACAGCTGTTTTGAAGACCTGCAGGGAAGATTGAGATTGAAGAGAATGTGGAAGTTGGTACCACAGGCAGGGAAAATAAAGAGGAACAAATGAGTGGAGGTAAGCAGTGACCTGGATTTAGGTAGTTTAACCAGAAGGGGGTTGATGGTGGACCGTGAGAGCCCTGCAGAAACCTAGGAGAGGGTGGGATTACAAAGCATGGTAAGAGCAGAGGGTGCAAGACCAGAAAGGAGGTAATAGAGAACAGAGAGACCACTGACCTATCTGTGATGGTGAAGTGATAGATCCATAGACTCATCTTCAGCACGAGAGATTCCAATAATCTTAAAGGCCTTGGTTACCACTGCATCTAGCTGAGCCAACCCAGAGGGGAGATCAGTACTCCATCAAGCTATGGATGAAGGCCTTTTAAGTGGATAGGAGTTCAGGTGTGCCAAGGAAGGACTTTGTACGACAAAGGATGCCCAGTCGGGGCGACTGGCTTTGGAGGCCAATTTTGAAATGTGGTTTGTCCAAGAAAGATCATGGCGGAGAGTGAGACCCGGGAGTTTGAATGACGGAACTTCCTTAAGAGGATTGTTCAGAAACTAGAAAGGAGGGTTTGCCAGACATTCTGCTTGGAGAGAAATAGTGAGAGTGTGACATTTGTCAGGATTTAAAGACATATTCCAAGTGTTTGACCAGCTTGTGATTTTTTAAGGTCTGAAGAGAAGGAAGAGGCTGCTGCCTTTTTGTAAAAGTCGTGTGAAGTTAGACTTTGCTTGTTGTTCAATAACAGGGAGTGTACTACAGTTTGAAGCCAGTAGTCTGCAAGTGTAGTTATTTGTAAAGTGTAAGAGAAATGTTAATTTTTTTTTGTATTAAAGGTTTTGTGTATAATTTACTGTATTTAACTTCAGGCATGATTTTTTGTTTTTGGTTTTTTTTTTCCTTGGAATGAGAATCTGATTCCTTTTTTGGATTTTTTTATTTTTACTGGTTTTATAATAAAAGATACAGAAGTCTATCTCTCTCTTCACCTTTTAGTGACTGCAGCATGCAGCTGCTATAGTTTAGTTTGTTCCTTTCCCTAATCACAGTTCACTTCTATCTTCAGTTGGATGTTCATCCTCCATCATTACCCTTTCCCTTTCCATCCTATCCTGAGGTGAGGGGAGAGAGAGAGAGAGAGAGAGAGAGAGAGAGAGAGAGAGAGAGAGAGAGAGAGAGAGAGAGAGAGAGAGAGAGAGAGAGACAGACGACAGACAGACAGACAGAAGAGACAGAGACAGACAGACAGAAGAGTGCATATTGTGATCTTGTAGTTGAACCCTGCCCTCTGAGCAGTTTACTCCACTTTCCATAATCTCTTCATGTTATATTTTCTACTTTTGTTTCAGGTGTCAAAAGTTTGTTGATCCCTTTTACTTTTGATTTTGCTTTTTCGAAAACAATCCCAGGTAAGGTGGGCATTCTTTCTAGTTCTTCAATGGTTGGTTTTCTGGGCCAAGAACACAGCGTGACTTGCATTCTGCCACCGAGGGCGACAGTTGAGAAAGTTGTTCTCAGTGGTCGTGAGATTAATGGGCCTGAAAATGTTCTTGCTACATCATGAATGAAGAAGGTAATTACTTTTGTTTTAAAGAGAGAATGGTTGTGCAGGTTGTGGAATCCAGCTTACTCAACGAGTCTGATACCTTTATTCTGGTGTCACTGCTCAATTCATCTTCCATGAAGGAAATGTTCTGTAATGTCCTACCTTTTGGGGGATGAGATTTAACTTTCTCTTTTGACACTTTGGTAAGGTTGTGTTGCAGATGTTGATGGTTTGATTACAATATCATGATGATCAATATAGACATGTATATTCCTTTTGGCATCAACTGTACATGGTTTTGAATTAAAACTATCAATAACTTCATATGATGATTACGATCAAACACGAGAATTATGACAAATTGATGCTACAATTTAGGCCTCACCATTAGCCATGATCACTAGGGCAAAGCTGGCTTCCAAAGTCAGTCACAGGTTGGGCACCCTTCATCATTCCAAGTATTTCCTTTAAAAAATCGGAACTACACACAGTGATTTGTTTTGGTGAGGCCTCTGTCAACAGCTCAGTGGAGTACTGCTCTCCTCTATGAACTTGGGCCCCAGCATCACACCTGTCTCTCCTGGATTTAGTGAAATTGAAAGATCTCGTTGTTATTGGAATTTCCCATGATTGAGGCAAAACACAAGGTCTCCCTCTGTCTCTCCTCTTATCTTGGTTGTTCATTCCCTTGGTTAATGTGTGCAAGAGTTTCACTGTTTTACTACTGTCAGTTCTTACTCTTTCACTTTGCTCTTTCACGAACCTCAATCTAATTCGAGAAAATAGCATGAAAAACGAAAATACTCACCTGTTATCCCGGGGTTATGATGGAAATTAGACAAAGAAGTGTCCTTGTTGTCTTGAAGAGAAAACTTTAACAAATGAAAACACCCTGCAAGCTATAATGAAGGACTATTCCTTTTTGCCTATTAAATGTAGACTCGGTTGAAACTAGCGGTACAAACTGCTTCATGGTGATGTTACAAAAGATGCCAAAGTGTAGCTAAAGAAGCTAATAAATTGCTAAAGATGGCTTTACTGTTGTCACTGGAGGAAAAGAACAATGCTTGCTAAAGAGTGATGTAGAATATCACACGAAGGTTGCAAAGCCTATTTAATATAAAGCGGTTGCTGCAGAAATTGAGAAAGCTCAACCATTTTTGTTCTCATTATGTGACATTTCCCTTCATCAAACCTTCTTTAAGCCTTCCCTGACTTTTCACATCAACAATCTAGCTCTATGGTTAATAGTTATTGTCAAGATACTATTTCAAGCAAAGTTTGCAGTCGTTGTGAGGTTTGTGAAACTTTAAGGCTTGACATGTCTGATAAATGTGTTGATCCCTGTGAGAGTGAAATGGATTTTCCATGCACACATACTAGAGCCAAGGTTGCATTAAATGTGTGCACACTGTGCAATTCAGATAAGGAAATATCTGAAGCAACTGGTCAAATGGTTTCTGAAGAGCAGCCGGAACAAACAGCTGATAACACTGGAGTCTGGATATGACTCCGATGGGATGTCTGTTGTATCAACCCTCTGATACCTGTAGCAACGACAACTCATGATGTCGATGTCTGTCCATCTCCATCTCTGTCTTTCCTGATCCACACATTTTTGCATAAAAACTTCCATAAGAAAGGTGTCAAGCTTAGAAATAGTTTTCCTTAATTAGAGATGTTTGTAAAAAAAATTTAGAAAACTAATAATGATCTCCAAACATGTTGGCCGGAGGGGCAGTTCCTCAGCCAACTGTTTCAGTTGTATTTTTCTTTGACGTTTTTTCACCCAAATGACATCAAAATGATTTTTTTTTCCATGTCACTGCATAGTTTATCTTTTTCCTCTTTAGATTTTAAATAATCTTACTTTTCAGGTCTCACAGAAGGGAAACTTCCAGTTACAGTTTTCGATATGGTCAACCATACCTGCCGTGAGACCCTTGAAGCCCTTAACTCTGGTCTTTCCTGCACAGTGCCCGAAGGTGTGAGTGTACAGGTAATTTGGTTATTGGGAATATCATAGGTAAGGAATATGTATGTGCTGCATCACAAATTAAGAAACAGGTCATTGTTTTTGTTTCTGATATTTCATTAATTCCTATTGTTTTGCAGCAGAGCATTGTTTTGGACTGGTTACTATGCTGGTCACTTTCCCCCAGGGATTTACAATTAAAGCCGCACCAAAATGGTTTCTCACACATAAAATCTGCAATGGCGGGTCACCACACAAAACGTGTTTTTACAGAATAACAGTTTATTATGACGAAAACAGAAGATGAAAATGGAGAATCCCAGGACAAAAGATAGACGGACACGAAAATGGGCAAAAAAAAATTTGATAAAGCGCACTCCCAATCCGATATGATGAAAACACGTTTGGTGGAGGAAATATAATCTTATCAAAATGGCCACGAGTGCTCAATAAAGGTTACCAGGTGAGGTGTTTTAAAGAATACTGGAACCAGGGAGACAAAATTCTCCACCATGAGCAGATCTCCAGCTCACAGCTGCGGCACCCAGTGGAGAGGCAAAGCATCCAGCAGGTGAAGAGATAGCGGATAAAGTGAAGCAACAATAACTCGTAGGGTGGCCAGGAAGATCAGCGTGCCGCACATGGAAAGTGGACAACATGTGATTGAGTAGTTTCATGACATGCCGTTAGGTCGTGCATGCATTACACAAGTACTTACGGGAAACCCCAGATTAAGCAGGACGTAGCTGGTATACCACCAATTTTAAAGGGAAAGGAAGATAATTTGAAGAATGTCAAAGCTTTGCTATTTTAATTCCTCATGGCTGAGTCGTATAGACTACCGTGATTGGCTTGTCTATTCACAAAGCCAGATGTAAGGTCTGTGAGAAGCTATTGAATATCAGGAATATGTGGGAAAGCACACTTGGGAATCATGTGAGAGTTGTCAAGCACCAAAGTATGGAATCACATGTGATTGAAAATGAGCGGTGTAACTCCCGTACGACGCATTCTTTGGCTCGAGGGCAAGTATTTACTATTTATACTTTAATTGTATTTTGTTTATATATTTATTGTCTGTTTTGACAATTCTAATCCAAACTTTGTTTTATGCAGTGAACCCTTGTTTTTTATTTTTTTTTTCACGGGTTTGGTTTATGGCACTTTATGCAGTTTTGACTTTACACATATAAATTTTTGTAAACCATTCTATTTTTACAGCAAGGGTATTTTACCCCATTTTCCATGCTATTTTACCTCCGTATGGGTCGGTATTCTTCTTTCTGCACCGTGGTGTTGTGTGCACTCAGTGGTACTGCTGTGGTGTAGGTGGTAACTGAGACACGCAGCATGTGCAATGCAGTTCTGTACTGGCATGGTAAAGAAGAAGACGATGACTAATCCAGCTAATATACAGGAACTTGTCACCACACAGGAATTTGTCAAATCACCTCTTACTTTAGCCAGACTGAAGTTCTTCTTCTCTGTTTGTCAACAAATGACAACATTTTTGACCAAATATAAAAACCGATCAACCTTTGCTGCCATACATCACCGATGATCTGAATAATTTTATCCAGAGTGTCCTCAAAAGATACATGAAAAGCATTGAGGAACATTCCCTGGTAGCATTGCAGTTGTTTTCCTTTGATGCTAGTGCGAAAATAGCTTTGAAGGAAGTCATTTGTACCCAAAATATGTCTGAACTCTTCTCTTGTCAAATTATGTGAAAGCTGGTCGAGAAATCTCTCATAAAGTACCTCCTTGCTAGAAGCTTGGACGGTCTTGACCAAAGACATTTGGCGAAGAAAGACTTGGTGGTGAAATTAATGAGGAGAGCCCTGACAGCCTTGGTCGATGCAAAGTGGATCACTGCTGAAAGATGGGATGAGACCCTCAGACAGTTTACAAGATAATTAGATGATGCCGCTTTCAGACACACAAAATTTGAGCCAAAGAACGACAGACTCTCATTTGGGGCTTTCTGATTTAGCACAGAAACAGGAATTCAGCAAACTGTTGGTTATTGTGAAACAGAAGTTACTTTTATCCCATGGCCAAGTAACAGTGGAAAGAGGGTTTTCAGTGAATGAAGAGATTGAGGTCGAAAGTCTGAAGGGGGAATCAATAGTGACCCAACTAATCATCTGCGGTCATCTTAATGCTGTGGGAGGAGTTAAAAACGTACAACTGAACAAGAAACTGTTATTTCTGCTGCTGGTGTACACAGACAATATCAACTCTCACATTGATGAGCAAAAGCATGCTTTTTCAGCTAAGGCAAGAAAATGGAAGCTTGAAGAAGAGACAACTGACTTGAAATCTCACTCAAAAATTCTGAAGATGGACAATGATGCCATGAAAGAATCTTCTCATGAACAAGCGCTAAAGGCTGAGAAGAACAGTAATTACCTTCGCCACCGAAGGTGGATGGATGTTTTCACCACTGTCTGTCTGTTTGTCTGTCTGTCAACAGGATAGCTTATAAAGTTCTGGATGAAATTTGGTGGAGAGGTTGGGTGTGCGAAAAGGAAGAAATTATAATCTTTTGATGACGATCTGGATACAAGAATTTTTGAAGTGATTTTTTCCACCGAGAGATAGGGTCAAAAATGATACACTGGATCGCACAATGATTCAAAAAGTTGTGGAGGGATTATGACAAAATGGATTCGGATGAAACCTGATGGACAGGTTTGGTGTGTGACAAGGACGAATTGACTCGATTTTGGTGAAGATCCGAATACAGATCCGGATATGAGAATTTTTTTTAATTTTTACAAGCGATTCTTCACCATTGAGAGATTGGGCCAAAATGGACACACTGGATCGCACAATATTTCATAAAGTTGTGGAGGGATTATGACAAAACTTGGTGGATGAGTTGGTTAGATGACAAGAACAAGCTAATTCGATTTTAGTTCAAGTCAACAGATCCGGCCTATCAGTGGGGTACAAAACAAACTGTTCAGCCTGGCGGAGGTACGACTGCGTGTCATTCTAGTTAAACATGCATCAGCAAATCGAACATCTTGCACATGTCTGTGAAGAAGAATGAAGAGGAGTTTGAGGAAAGACGAAAACAACTTGATGAGAAGATCGTCCAGTTGATGAGTTTCTGATATTTTGATATGTCAGACTGTTCACAGAATTGGTATTGGGAGGAAAGTGACCAGACTGTTGACCGGATTCAATCGGTGAACTCTCTACTGTACATCAGTAAATTGATGGGAAAATCTTCTGAGGGTCCAAGAGCTGTGCCAGAAGTTTGTGATTAATGCTGCAAAGGTACAACTTGGAATGGTTCTGTGGTATAACATGCTAAGCTAGTATATTTTGGCTATAAGTACATACTATAATATGTATTACTGAAATGTTCAAAGGAATATGAAATAACAGAAAACAAACAAGGTTTCATCCTTATTCTTGAGGTTTATTACAATATCACTTGTTACATGAAATATTTGTATTAAAAGTCCTGGAAAAGAACTTTTTCTGTTGGAAAACTCCTGGAAAAATGAAAATTTGGTCTTCAATGGCTGTGCGAACCATGATTGATACTACCTCGCAGCCTTGAGCTGCATACGAAAGGAGAAAGAGTTTGGTAAGGCTGTCCTCTCTCAGGCCTGCTAAACACCCTCTTTCTTGATCCCTGACGAGCTCGTCTTCGTTCATGGATTGCTACCTCAGCATATGCTATTATCCTGAATCAGGGCGATGTTCTTTACACTTCCAGATGTTCCGATGACTTTGTACTCGCATAATCATCAGAAATAAATTGGGATAAATGTGAGGCTTTCTGGGTGCATCACAATTCTCCTTATTTGAGGGTGTGAATGATAATGCTTTGTTTTGATTCAAGAGAATGGCAATGGCACACACTAAGCTAGAATTATCATAATTATTTAGGCAATCTTCAAGATGTTGAGGCATCTCGGCGTATCGATTGAGTGTTTTTTAGTATACAAAGTCAAGGCTCATAGAAGAGCTAGAACACTGAATATGGATCAGGATGAAACAGAACCAAAGGAACAGTAGAAAGAGGGGAAAAACATCAACAGCAGGGTTGAAGGATAAAATAGTGAGACTTGGACAAATAAGGGAAGTGGGGAGGAAAGAGGGTTGGGGGGAGAGGGTGATAGACAGGGTGGACAAGATAGAGGCAGAAGCAAACACTCAGGAAGGAAAAAAACTGGATATTTGGAAGGAGGTGCAGTTGGGTATGGGAGGGGGTTAATGAGGACAGAAATCATGGTTTTGAATGGGGGGTTATCTGAGGTGGTGGTGATCAGCTATCTTGAAGACTTGGAAAGAAGAATGAGATTGAAGAGAAAAAATGGTTTGGGAAGAAACATTTTTCCCCCCCCACAAAAGGTATTGGGGGGGAGGGGGTGGGGAGAAGAGGGAAGGAATGAGTGGAAGTGAACAATGATCTGGATTTTGGGAGTTTCACCAGAAGGGGTTGATGGTGGACTTTGTGCACCTGACAGAAACCTGAGGGGGACGAAGCACTGGTTGAGCATAAGCAGTCATGTGCAAAAGTATTGAAGTGGGGTTATATTGTTACGGATCTGGCAGCCATTTGCACACAAACAGACAGCATTCCCTAAGCTTAGTTATTTCGATAAGTATGTGTTTATAGTCAGGGTCCCGTCCTTCTGTCTAATGGGAATTTCGTGTGTGTGCTAAGAGTTATTTTATAGTTAGAATATATAATAAATCAACTACAACAACAACAACAGCGGACCGTCGCCTCGCTCCACCGTCGCCATTACACACGTGGCCTTAGGTGAGAAGGTAGGCGGAGTTACGATCTCCTCAGCTCCGACTCCACCCAGAAGGTGGGAGTTGCCCGCCTACCGTGGGCCTGTCCAATGAGGGACGACCAGCGGATCGCGCGATGAAGCCGTCCAATCAGGAGGCGAGTGGCGAGGAAAGAAATCCCTCCCACCTCAAGAGAGCGGAGTCCTGAAATCCACGGAGTGATTGGCACGTTCTGTCTGGTGTGCCTGGTGTGGCCTGATCAAGGAAGCTGTTTGGGGCTCGATCGCCGGTCGCCTCGTCATCTCCCTCGTCCGCCTTCGTCCTGGCTGGCGTCCAACGCTCTTTCCCTCGTCCCTGGTGCTTGGTGCTGTGTTGTGGCGGTGGTTCGAGTCCCACCACCGACAAGCTGGACCAGACCGCACGAGGTGGACAGGTGCAAGAGTAGGCTCCTGGTTCCCAGCTCGCCTTCCCTCCGAGCTGAAAGGCCAAAATAAAGACCCGACGGGTCCAGTTCTTTTGGGTGTGTGCGTGTGTGTGCGGCGCCGTCCTGTAAGTAGAAACTGTCTAAGTGCCCTGTGTTCATTGTACATTAAATTTATTTTAGTTGGATAACTCTGCTCTTTGTGCTCCCCTGCCCCCTGATAAATAAACCCCAATTGTTCAATGTACCAGCTCGTTGTCTGTCACTTTTTTCAATGGCCCAGCACGGTGCGTATTGAGAATTAGTGAGGCCGTTTGGGCCGGTAAGTTGTCATTGGGTCTGACGGACTCAGGTTATTCCGCTCGGTTACACTGGACCGAGGTCGCTAGAGCGACCCGAGTAGGGTGGATATATACTGATTCTGGCTCACTTTCCCCATGTAAATGATGGGGGATTTTCAGCGATTCACATTTTTTTTCCCTAAATTACACCCCTTTTTATCCAAGGTATATTTGTTTGTCTCCCCTTTTTAACCTAGGGAGCCTAGCTATTCAAATAACCAATGTATATTGTTTAGCTCACACATTGAACCTATAAAGATTTGTTCATTCTCAAATTCCTTCAATAGTTTAATTTTCTTTGCACAATCCCATCTAAAATATTTAAAAACAAAACATTTGAATCTTTATATTTTCAAGATACCCCTTTTGTGCCATTATGAAATGATATACTTCTCTTAATGATCTCATCTGACCACCTCCTGAGTTGCATATCATTTTGCATAAGCCCCGCCCACTTTTCATACCCGCCCACTTTTCCTAAGCCCGCCACTTTTTCATAAGCCCCGCCCACTTTTCATAAGCCCCGCCCACTTTTTCATAAGCCCCGCCACTTTTCCTAAGCCCCGCCCACTTTTCATAAGCCCGCCCACTTTTCCTAAGCCCCGCCCACTTTTCATAAGCCCGCCCACTTTCTGAGGTGTTTCCATAAGCCACGCCCACTTTTGCTAAGCCTCGCCCACTTTTCATAAGCCCCGCCACTTTTCGTGAGGTATTTTCATAAGCCACGCCACTTTCCCTAAGCCCCGCCCACTTTTCTTAGCCCCGCCTACTCTTACATCATTTCCAGTTCATCTCTGACTCACAAAGAAATCACTAGAAAATTCTACAATGTTATGGTTTTGAAAATTTTCCGAACGAAAGGCATGCCTGGCTTGCCAGGGAATTTCACAGGAAACCACGCCCCACAGTCTTTCTCTATAAAAGCCTCAGGCCAGCTCCATTTTAACATATTTTTACTTTTACTGAGAATGAACTACTGTGCTGAGCTTGCCTGGAACTCTATGACTTGTATGAACTAAACTTACAAGTTGAAGAATTGGATTCAAACCTATTATCTGTTGAGGTAAGATCTAATTTCCCTATTTTCAGTTCCTTTTAAACATCGACTCATTTAATAATTAAATAACTTAATTAATACATTATTATTTCTCTCACAGGAAATTGTATCTGAAAATACCGATTTTGCCACAACTTTGGGCGAAATTGATGACTTGGTTGAAGACCTTGTGAGCGACCAACCCACAGAACGAGCGAGACCTTGAGTGGGATGACTTTGGGGTTCCTTGCAGTTCGAATATTTGTATGGAACTAAACTTACAACTTGATGTACTGGATTCAAACCTATTATCTGTTGAGGTAAGATTTTTATTTTCCTATTTTCAGTTCCTTTTAAACATCGACTCATTTAATAATTAAATAACTTAATTAATACATTATTATTTTCTCTCACAGGAATTGTATCTGAAATGCAATATCAAAATACCGATTTGCCACAACTTGGGGCGAAATTGTTGGCTTGGTTGAAGACCTTATGAGCGACCAAGACCCACAGAACGAGCTCGTCCTTGATGACCCAACCAAAGAGTATACGTTGGAGACTCATGAGCGACCAAGACCCACAGAACGAGCTCGTCCTTGATGACCCAACAAAGAGTTATACGTTGGAGACCTCATGAGCGACCAAGACCACAGAACGAGCTAGATCTTGAGTGGGTGACTTTGGGTTCCTTGGATATCGACTATTTGTATGGAACTAAACCTACAACTTGATGTACTGGATTCAAAACCTATATCTGTTGAGGTAAGATTTTTATTTTCCTATTTTCAGTTCCTTTTAAACATTGACTCATTTAATAATTAAATAACTTAATTAATACATTATTATTTTCTCTCACAGGAAATTGTATCTGAAAATACCGATTTTTGCCACAACTTGGGGCGAATTTGTTGCTTGGTTGAAGACCTCATGAGCGACCAAGACCCACAGAACGAGTTCGTCCTTGATGACCCAACAAAAGAGTTTATACCTTGGAGACTTGGAAATTGGTTTATTTTGGAGACTTGAAATGCTACACACTCTTTGGGACTAAACCTATCAAGAAAGTTCTGACTCCCCTTTCTACATCAATCAACCTGAAAGCCTGAAAAGACAGAATTGGAAGAAGAGAAAAAAACATAAAAATATATATTGTTAGTTCTGGGAAGAAAGTGCAGACTTACTCCCCTTTCTACAATCATCAAACCTGAAAGCTTAAAAGACAGAATTGGAAGAAGAGAAAAAAAAAAACGTAAAAATATATATAGGTGGAAATCTCATTTTGAAAAAGACATTGTGTTGGGCGAGGATTGAGTTGGGGTTGAGATTTTGAATGTGAGGGTTGACACACACAACACACACACACACACACACGCACACGCACACACACACACACAAATGCATACACACACACGCACACACACACGCATACACACACCACGCACACACACACACACACACGCATGCACGCACACACACGCACGCACACACACACACACACGCACACACACACACACGCATACACACACACGACACACACACACACGCACACGCATACACACGCATACACACACACGCACACACACACGCACATGCACACGCACATCAACAAACAAAGTTAAGCCTTGACTATTCAGTTGAGGATTCGTGTTTGGGGTTCACAGATCTTAAGAACGTCCCCTTGACACATTATATTCTGTTATAACACCTCGGACTTGCCTCGAGTGTCCACATGGTGTATAGCAGGAGGAGTGAGCGCAACCCATTGCTCCATTGCACACACATTAAAATACTGTTATACATCTCGGACTTGGCCTCGAGTGTCCACAATGGTGTATAGCAGGAGGGAGTGAAGCGCCAACCATGCTCCCATTGCACACACATTATATACTGTTATACATCTCGACTTGGCCCTCGAGTGTCCACAATGGTGTATAGCAGGAGGAGTGAAGCGCCAACCCATTGCTCCCATTGCAACACACATTATATACGTTATACATCTCGACTTGCCCTCGAGTGTCCACAATGGTGTATAGCAGGAGGGAGTGAAGCGCACCCCATTGCTCCATTGCACACACAACACACACACACACACACGCACCACACGCGCACACACACGCATACACACACACACACGCACCACACGCACACACACTCACGCACACACGCCCACCACACACACGCACACACACATAATATACATACGCACACACGCGCACACACACACGCACACACACGCATACACACACGCATACACACACACACACACACGCACACATCATATACATACGCACACACACGCACACACACACACACATCAACAAACAAATGTAGCCTTGACGATCAGTTGAGGATTTGTGTTTGGTTCACAGATCTAAGAACGTCCCCCCTTGACACACATTATATACTGTTATACACCTCGGACTTGGCCCTCTAGTGTCCACAAGGTGTATAGTAGGAGGGGAGTGAGAGGGCAACCACCATTGCTCCCATGGGTATTATCTGCTTATTTTGTCTTTTGTAATTCCTGTGAATAAAATGAACCTAAATCTCTTCCCTTTCAAATCATATATCTTATAAGTCCAAGGAACCGTATCTATTACATCAACAATTTTAAAAAGTTTCGTGTAGTCCATCGTTTACCGAAACTTTTCCAAATAGAATTTCCCACTGTATAATTCTTACGATGATCAACCAATTTGACTTAGTTTTCTGACATTAATCTGCTTTTTCATATTTTAAATTTTGTAAATGTTCTTGATGGTTTCATATTTGTCAGTATGAATCGTGTTATTATACTTATCCACAATATCCTGAATAAAAGAAACCATTGTTTGATGACCGAGTTGTGTGAATTTTTTATATAGTCTCTCTTTAAAGGTACGATTAAAACGTGTGCGACAACAACTGCCTTCCTTCATTAAGGTACTTAAATGTAATACTGTTATTCTTTAGAAAAATTCAAAATGTTGTTATAAAACTCTCACCCTCATCATCCACAATTTTTTAGGGTTTTTCTACTTTTATAAATATCGTTTGAAAGCGCTACATAAGAGTATTACCTGTTTTGTTTTTAAAGGGGCAACCCATGCGTATCTACTCCTCAAATCAATAACGGTTAAAAGCAACCTTGTACCCCTTCATATTATGAGTTCAAAATTCAAATCAAGCAAAACCAGATATATCACTTCCTTGGAAAAACTTTCTTCTCTAAACTTTGTAATAATTGGTTACTGTAATTCATCAGCTAATTGCTCTTCAGTCTTAATGACATCATTAGAGCCTATACGTTTTGAATTTCCAAGTCCAAGTTCAATTAGCCGCACTGTCATCTTCTCACGTGAACCGACAAACTTTTTCTTCTCAAGGTTGATTTTGTATCAGAGACAAATATACAACATTTCTCTATCCGGCTTCATGCTTTTCTTCTAAAGTTGTGTATTCCATAATCAATATCGTGCCTCATGCACACTTCATCAACCCTATTAAGTTTACTCCATGTTTAGATTGTCTGCCTCATCTAATCTTTTATCTAAGTTTGTGCCTGACCACAGGAAACCCTGTAGATGTAATCCCAGCCGGTATTCCAGTCGTTTAAATTACTGTACCTGATAAAAAACTTTTATATTGCTCCTCGAGTTGTGTTTGGAGATATAATTGATTTTTTTTTGACACACACCGAAACATACCTTACTTGTATAACCCTTATTTTTACTTATTGAATGGAAGATATTTTTAGTATATTTTCTTTTTAATCATTTGAGACATATAATCATTATTTTATGAAAAATCCTACAGGAGTGCAAAACCTTTTTAGTTTCCAACATGCACATTAATCTTAATTTTTAAAACATAAAAGATGCTTAGAAATCCTCACTCTCTTCCGCATTTATTTAAAAAAACTTGAATTAAAATGAATTAGCTTGACATTCAATAGCTGAAAGAAAACTATGGCAAATAACTTGCAATTCTTTGTTCCTACCTCGGGTGACGTTATTTTCTTAATACCACAACTTTTTTGAATCTCACTACTGCCAATATTTGATATTTATTTTGTCTCGCTCTTTCCCCTCTCCTCTTCTCTCTCTTCTCTCTCTTCACCCCATCCTCCTTCTCTCTCTTCTTCTCTCTTCCCCTCCCCTCCTTCTCTTTCTCTCCCTCTCCTCCTCTCATTCTTCTCTCTTTCCCTTTCTCTTTCTCTTTCTTCTCTCTCTCCTCCTCCTCTTCTCCACTTCAACCTCCTCTCGTACCTCTACTATCTTAACGCTATCACCTCCATATATATCATACATAATATTCATCAGGTTCTTTAATTCCTGTATCCAAAATAATTTTTTTGTTACAACAGGAAACCAAAAATTTTCTTAATTTTAAAGAGCCTTACTTTTTCTAACTTTTATAATTTTTCAGTATTACATTTTATGGTTAATCTAAAGTGTCGTGGGTGTGGATCAACATCAGCAAAAAAGCCAATCTTTATAGAAATACATCATTCTTATGTTGTAGAACAATATTTATTAAAATAACCGAATACCCTTTTCTTGAAGGTATGCTTGGACACAGAAATGATAATTTTCTTGAAGCTTCTTGCCGTCATTTATGTATTAAGAAATATATGTTAGAAAATATTATGACACGAAACACCTCCCCATCTTCCATAGTTAAATCATTTGTATTCCTACTTATTACATATAATCCTGTTTTTTCTGTTCATGACATAAACAAGAGCAAAACCATTATTATATTTACCCTTATTAAAATTCTTTTATTTGTTGTTTCTAATCGTGGAACCACAAAACTCATTCTCAGATACCGAGTGGAATCAATATTCCTTCTTACGAGACTGATTTAATTGTTCCAGGTCTTCGGAGGTTAATTTTAAAATGCCCAATTATACCCTAAATCATTCATATCATACCCCCATTTGTTCTATTCTCATACAAAGATACGCCCTTACTTATAAAAATTTATTTTAATTGAACTGTGAATTCTGTATGACCCTGGAGATATATCAACACTTCTGTATCTTTGGAATACACAGCCGTTTTATTTAAGGATCTATATTGTGATAAATACTTATCTCACCAAGTTCATTCGCTCAGTTCGGGCTTGGAATAATTTTTTTAATTTATTAAGCATTATTCATGTTTATTTTTGGTTTTATTATATTTATGTCGTTTCAGTCTGTGGCTTTGTGTAATAATTTTGATTAAATCAATATCCAGTTCTTGAGATAACACCAAAGATAGAACCATCTTTACCAACATACAGTCCATTTATATAGATTAAAATAATATCATAAATTTTTTTATTTTTTGTTGATTGAAATAACACATATATGACATACATTGACCACAACACTTAGAATTTTAATTCTTGGAACTTGAAATGTTTGCATAAACACCATTCTGTAAGAATTTTGAATGACTCAACAGGTGTGGAAGACCCAAAACTATCAAATAATAATTTGTCTTGATTATTAAGAAATAAACAAAACCCAATGAGACGCGTTCCATTATTATCTTCTAAGTTCATAATAATATTCTTTGTATGTTTCGAAGGCACATTTTGTTAATGCATCTCTCATACAAATATACCATCATTAATGAATTTTTTTAATTTCCTTACAATTATTTGACAATGTAATTGTGTTGTATTTCTTTTCGCAAGATTTCTTTAAACCACTCTCATGCTATTTATATTTATTAGATAATGATATTACATTCCATTACACCTTTAGTTAATTTTAGCACCGCTTGTTGGCGAATAGAAGAACATATTCTCCAACTACAATCTCGCTATTATGCTAGGGAGCAGACCTTCAGTGTTTTCTATGCAAAATCTCAATTACACCACTTCCACTAATTTTGTTTCTCCAACTCTTTGTTATGTCTTTCCAATTCTTTTTGAGCCCTAGGAGTTGGAGCCTCTTCTTTCGTTGCAGTTTCCCGACTGTTTGAAATACCACCCGTCAAGTGCTCCAACCGCAACTTTAAACCAGCAATAAAGGAATTAGAAAATGGGAGAAATCCTCCACTCGTCTCTCTATTGAATATTTATTTCAGACATTGGTTTTGTCATTTTAATTTTAAGTGAAGCGCAGTAAATCGTTCAGATTTTACCTGTTTCTCTTGTGGCAAAACTATCATTCATTACTGCTCCTTTCTCTGAATTGTATTAACGTTAATCGTACAAGGCTTTTGGATTTTGACATAAGATGAATAGTTTATGAAGATTTGATTTGATTAACATATCCGCCACGTTGGTACTTTGCCACTCATTTTTTAACAAAAAATTAAGTGAGACTAATCATAACACCGATTATCTGTTAATCTGTAATTCCTGTTTCTTTCCAAAAGCAAACATTATGCATCAACTTCTTCCTCTCTCCTCTTTCAAGTGTATAGGGAAGTATCCACTCGATTAAGAACTTAAAGTTTCCTTTTGAGCCTCAGGTCAAACGCATAGATTGTATAAAACCTTTAAATGCTGTCATATGCCAAAATAGTTCTTTTTATTTCCATTACTTTCACCCCTTTTTTGGTAAGACTTGTATGCTTCAGCAAAAATCATTTTTTTTTCCCATTAATTTCCCAATCTATCTCGTGGGTAATGTGCATCTAGGTAAACACGTAAGTTGTTTTTCACCTTAGCATTATCACTCATGCATATTCTTAACAGTCGGCAAGTATCACATTCTGGGCCTTTTTAAAATGAATCCAAGATAGTCGTGGCTCCCTCCAGAACACCCAAATTCCACGTCGTAGTGGTTTGGCTTTGAGTTTTAAGCGTGTTGCATCTTTCGTTTGAGTATGATACAACCGAGTGGTTTCTTTGAGTTAAGTCTTCTATCCTCACATCTCTTCTGTTTAAGATTAGGAGTAGTATTCACTAAATATACCAACTCATTTCATCAATTACAGATTTATTTGCCACAAAGCAACTACCAACACCAAAAAGTAATCTATTTTCATTATCATTCCTTTGGTAGTTGAATCTATATTTTAAAGACCATACAGAACTTTATCAATGATCAACAAATCCAAATATACCTTTAAGAGGAATGCCTACACGTAAAAACTATTACCTGCTTTTGTATCCATCATTAAATAACATTCCTTTCCTTTGATTATATCCAGGTCTGTGTTGTTCCTTGTTGACATATTCAGGAATAAACCTTCGACAAGCCCGCCTTTCGCCATTTCTATCACCGAATGAATATAGTGTAATTTCATACATTTCAAGATACAGCAGAGCATAATGCAACCGCTTTCAACTTCTTGTGTTCCACATGGTATCAACGAACACTATCAAAACATTTTCCAGAAGAAATCATTTAGAGTTGTGGCGTTTGTGTTTATTCCCAGCACTTAGTGAATGTAAATTTACAACAACAAGAATACTTTCGTGATAGATTCAAATAGTTTTGTTTGATTATTTATTTCAAAACTTTTTGTACATTTGTATTCCAGTCTGTTCGCAAGTTATTGCATTTAACCTGAAGTAATCTTCTTTTTTAGTTGGAGTTTGAGATAATATTAAGTATCAATCCAAATCATAGATACATCAATTGCTTCCATACTTGTATTTATTTAGGAAAAAGATGTTAAAACTTTGAAACCCTGATCAAGTATTCGATATTTTATTTTCTGTCGTTCTTGGGAGACCACTGAAGTTTTGCCTTCTCTTAATGTTCTTTTATTTGCTGTAATTTAATGAGATTCCTTTTGGCATCTTTTATACTCTTATAAGCACCTGCTGACATTTCCCACAGAGTCGAGGGAGCGTTGAACCAATTTAGGTCTTTATGTTTAGAATAGTTTGAAACCTAGATACCCATTAGAGTATCAATTATCCCATCTCCTCGAAATTTGATGTGTCCCGCACGCTTCCTTTTGTCCCTAGGTTTAATAGTATCCTCTAACAAGATACATAACTTCGCGCCTTGTAGTATGGGGAGGAACATCCCATCCCCTGTAAATTATTTTATATTTTCGCCAACTCGTGTTCCTCACAATAACCATCGTATTTATTATATTTGAAAAACTTTCACGTAGGTGATCTGATGGTATATAATCTCCATTAAAAGGAGATATCATACGATTACTTGGTCGGTTATCCTAAAATTTACTCTGTGTAATGGTTTTTCCTGACACAGGGAGATAAACCAAATTTATTGGGTTCCATAATTGACATTTATAAGCAATTGGGGTTGAGTATGCGCTGAAATGAAAATATTGTATTTTGTTTTTATTCCATCATTATAAGCACCATCATCATCACAGTGAATTTGAATACCGAATTTATTCCTGATGGTATATTTGTATGACATTAATCACCTCGTAATATCGTCCCATTAGTTCAATCTTTTGAAGGAGAAAACCAATAACTCTCTAAATGAATATCATTGTGCAGAATCAACCCTTGTAGTTTTTTTAAGTTTAATCGTTGATTTTGAAGTATGTTTTTGATGTCTATGACAATATTTTTGGTTCATCACGCCTGTTCTTTCATAAGACGAAGCAAGGTTCGAAGAATATTTGGAGAATTCATATGCTCACGCAGAATGAGACTGTTATCG
>CM068954.1:81239978-81268688 GCA_035128595.1 Eptatretus atami | reverse complement strand
CAGGCATACGCTGGCTAAATCGTCAAGGTGTGACAGGGCCTTAACACTGGAGGTGTCCCCACTGAGAACTGTGCCACGGTGTTGACATGAAAGCTTGTAGAGCACTCGCCAAGAGATTTAAGTACTCAACCAAGCACCCCAACTTGACAGTAGATAAGGAACGGCTGTCTTGGTAAACATTTAGCAATCGCCAATTGGTCATATAAACACCATGCACCCAGAGACACCCAGAATGTCAAGCACCTTTTTTAGCAGTCTGAACTGCTGCTGAGGTCTACAAGAAGTTTACATTTTGTAATTTGGCTCACATAAGAGATTCTAGAGGTTATGGCACTTGCGCAAATGAAATAAAGACATGAACACTGGTGTCTCCAGGCATTTACAAGCATGTCAATGTATCCAGCAATTCCTAGGTATGATGATCAGGCATTCGATGATATGAGTGAGAAAAGTGGGGAAAAAAACTTTATCATTAAGAAACCATTGTGGCCTGTTCTAGTTTGGGGCCGCTAGGTTTCATCGTTTTGGAGTTATGGAGGGGACTGATGGACTGATGGACACACACTGACATTTTCAAATGGAAGACCAAGATGGAACCTGAAAAAGTAAAGAGCAAAGATGGAGTCATCAGGAGGAACCTGGCTCTGTGTCTGAATGTGTGTCTTCATGTGTGTCTGCGTGTTTCTCTCTCTCCGTGTCTGTCTCTCTCCTTTCCCTACCCTCCCCCCCACCACACTCCTCCCCTCACCCCCACACCTCCACTCCTCTCTATATGTATAGTATATTATATATATATAATATATATATATATATATATATATTATATAATATTATATATGTCTGCGCGCTCTCCTCTACGTTGAGCATTAAGCAAATAAGCAACATGCACCATATTTAAAGTCTTTCAAATAACCTGGCATGAATTGGCCGGGGTTTGAAACACCAAACTCTTCAATTCCTAATTATTGATGTCATCGAGTACACCGATAATTAATTCAGCTTATTTTGGAGCTCTTTGAAATTTTATAATGAAACATTCTTTTTTGGTCCAATGCCAAAGACATGGAGGTTTTTCTTCCACTATGAATGGTCGAAGTGTGTGTGTGTGTGTGTGTGTGTGTGTGTGTGTGTGTGTGTGTGTGTGTGTGTGTGTGTGTGTGTGTGTGTGTGTGTGTGTGTGTGTGTGTGTGCATATTTTTAGCTCACCTGGGACGTAGTTCCGGAGAGCTGATGGGATGGCACGCCATCTGTCCGTCCGTCCGCAAATACTGCACATACGATTTCGATGAATCTTTCCCACAACCATCATCACCTTGTATGTGCCAAAGTTTGTTCATGACATTTAAAAAATAAATAAATCGGTCTACAGGGGTTGCCCTCCAAATACATATTTGCTTTCTTCTCAGGAACGACACACACAATTCCGATGAAACTTGACCACAACCTTCATCACCCGTGTTGTACCAAAGTTTGTTCACGACATTAAAAAAAAAATTTGGGTCTAAGTGGGTGTAAAAAATGGGGGGGGGGGGTGGCATGCCCGTACGTGCCTGTACGTGCGTGGCCATACGTGCAAAAAAAAAAGAAAAAAAACGAATTGTGACATCAATCGTCACGTCATCGCCAGTGTCCTGTCATTGGAGGGACAGCACACACATTGATGAATCACCCTGTCTGTGAAATATCAGGATGACAGTTTATAGCTGGGTCAGGAATTTACCAGGCTAGACAACTTAAAGGTGAGTGTGCATACCTTGAGGCCATCTTGTCAGCCCAGGTCATATCTCAACACGCTGTTAATAAACAAACTGTGATTCCATGTTGTATTTACAATTTGAAAATGTATCTGGTTTGGTGTTATGCATTTCTTCTGGTTGAATGTTGAGCTTTGCCTGCGTGCAGAGCTTTTCAAAAGCAGCGCAGGAAGCGGCTGCCTGAAAAGGAGACATAAACATAAATCAATATTCGTTGGGAATGGCCTCCAGAGCTTGAGTACCCTACATATAAAATTATGGACAGAATGTGAACAGAAATATTGTACCGTACATACGCAGACTGGGTCAATTTGCCTGACTGATGTGGTTTGTAATATTATTGTAATTTTTGTTCTAATTTTCTCCCAATCTCACCATTGCTGGGTGGTCTACAGAACTGGTGGAAATATATCCACAACCCATGGCTATTTTAAGCATCATATATATTGTTACTGACTTGGGGTTCGAGGCTCGTCATGAGGGGAAGCACTCGGGTCCCTTTCGAACTCCTGTTCCTGAGGCCGCTGGGCAAAGATAACTCCACGCACCGGCAAGTTGCGAAGCAACCATGAATGCCAATTGGCACTGCTAATCTGGGCAGGGATACACTACTTTGCACGACACCTTACCTGTGGACGGCCGAACCAATTAGGGTGTCATGCCCTCAATGTACACCTGGATTACTGCCGAGCGGTGCAGTGAGTGTGCATTGGCTAAAAAGGTAAAATTAATGGGATAGAACTTCCTGGCTAAACGAATGTGCGGACCAAGCTGGACCAATGAGGAGAAGATGAACACGGACACATTGATACATTTATAAGCAACTTATTATTAAGCAAGGGCAAGGAGAGGTCATGTGGCACAATAAAGGGTTTCATTCACATGTACAACAGGGGAAAGCAAGGATTTGTGTGGTGCGACAAAAGAAATGCAATTATGTACAAAAAGGAAGACACAGAGCAGAATTAAACCGATGTAAACCTCTACAATCTTAAATTATACTACACATTACAGGCGCCAGCAGACACACACACCCGAGGAAATTAGATAGTCCAGAAAGAGGAGAAGTAGTTGAGGTGTAAACAACCTCTTTGTACCTGGCACGACCAACAAACCTACGCAACCCAAAGGCTTAGGAGGAGGGAGGAGGGAAGAAAATTGGGGTGTCTACGGTGCATGAGTGGGAGGTGCAAAATGTGACGCAGATTAAGTGCAAAAGAGGTGTGAAGAGGTGAAATTCAGTGATGTTCTTTCAGTGATGCATCCACAGTGGATGAGACAACAGATGGGAGAGGAAGATGCATGAGAAGACAGCTTAACAGGGTGTGTAAGAGAGTCTGTAAATGTGTTCTGATGACGATGACTGCAGAACACCGTGGGAGCCGAGCATCGATGACCCAGCAATGACTCAGTACCGCTCACCTGGCTCGTTCTCGGTGACTCGCACTGCCCTCTCGACTCAGTTCTCTTTCGGCTTGGAAAATGGCAAGACCAAAAGACAATGACCCACTCTCTCTTTTTATAGAGCCCGGGCTAAGGAGCCAACAATCGGATCAAAAGACACCGTAGGCATTTCCGCACATCCCCATTGGCACGTAGATGCCACCCTGAGAAGTAGCCTCACTCCACCAGACTCTGAAGTTAAAAATGGCCCGAGTTACTCACAGGCTCAGCCACATAACAGAGCTCCATGGGGTGCAGATTTCTATGGGGTGCAGGTTTCTATGGGGTGCAGGTTTTCAAAAGCGCTCTCCGGCCACCAACGTGCGCTGGACTCCACTTGAGTGCTGTTATGTAGTGGAGCGCCAGGGCTATCCAGTCATCACTGAAGGAATCCCAGCGCACATTTGCACTTCGAGCTACATACCGAAGTGTTCTGACTCACAGGTACCCGTGATGCCCTCCGTTCCCCGGCATCTCCAATGACTACCCTGAGCATCCAGGGAGCTGTTGGCAGTTGTGGCAGGTGTAGTGAGGTGGGGGAATTGCTGTGGCACCTGCAGTAAGGCCTTTGAAGTGTTAGGAGCAGTTGAAGTAATTGTGGTGATGAGGTTGAAGTGGTTTGTCACAGTTGGTGGTGAAGAGGTCGAGTGTAGGTTATTGTGGGGATTTTTAGGAAGCGTTGTGGGGATCATGGTGAGGGTTGTAGCATCATGGTGAGCATGGTGAGGGTCTGAGGTGAGGCATCTGTTGGATAATGGCATGCAGTTTGAACGGGGAAATGGCGCAGGTATGCAAATGAGGCTGCGGTGGTATTCATTCCTGCTGCTCCTTTGGTAGCGTCACTGGTCTGGTTCATGTGTGACAAGTAAATAAAATAAGTGAAAGAACAAGGGATTGAAGGCCTAATTAAAAGCCCTATGCAAAGCATCTTGGCCCACTTACCCACTAGAGATAATGGAAGGGCTAACTGAACGAATACTAACAAATAACTGTTTCAGGATCGCTATATGTTGTGTGCCATTGCCTTGGGGGAGTGCCGGCTTCGCAGAACCGCAACAATATTTTCACATCATAGGCTCTGTTAAAGTATGCCTCAGCGTCAGGACCTTGCTTCCTGGGAAATGGCCAAACGATAAAGGCAATAAATACAAGTACAGGCAAGAGGGTAGACGAGATGCTATCGTAAATGGTATGAATCAAGCGATCAATGGACAGACACAGATAGGAATGAGGGGGCACGCAAACTTATGTACAAGGAAAAATAAATATACCCCAGGAAGGAGCCTACAATGCAGATTCATACTAAGAATAATGGGGAAAGCAAGGTCTTGCATGGCACAAAGCGAATGGAATATGCAGGTCACTGACACACAGGTAAAGCGCTGCTTGGGATGGGCAGTGTCGCAGGAATGATCTGGTCGAAGACAGAAGAGGAAGATGATGCGGTGGAAGACCAGGAGAGTAAAGATGGTGGCCAAACACAGGTACGGTGAGAGATGATTCATGCTTTAAAGTTCAGCTCCAGCCTCCAACTTTCCGTGCATGTCCAGCTCCAGTCCCCATGACTCTGTCGACCTCCTTCCTCCACTCCCGATCTGATGGCTCGCCCTCCGTACTTCGGTACCACCTTTTCCTGCTCTGGGCCCCATCAATGGTTTCCCAATCATTGTGGGAGGTTCATACTCTGGTCCGTTCCACCCACAGGGCAGCCCCCCAAAAAACAGTCTTCCGGTCTTGTTCCACACTCCACACCCTATTTTGCTTCCATGGCTCACACACATTGGCCAGAGAGATCGTGTGACAGTCCGACCAAGCCACCTCATTGTGCATTGAAACTTCCATTCCTCACTTGGCCTTGCCTTACAGAAGGTCAGACATTTTATAACCTTACTCTGTCTCCCCTGTCAATAACTTAAACACGCTGCCTCCTCAGCATCACATGCAACAAATGACTTACGTTGACAGGTCCCTGTGACATGGCAATCTAACCTACTCGAAACACATGGACCATGTTACACTTACCACAGTATAGCTATGGATCCCCCCTTCCACATAACACAGCCCTCTCCCTGGAACCTTCGGCGCCTGCCAAGGTTCTCCATCAGGAACCCAAGATTCCAACCTTAGCTCTTACCATCACACACCTAATTAACTTACCAACCATAATAATCCTTACATTACAATCCTTACACACTTGACAACCATAATCCTTACATTCCGATACAAGGCCATACAAGGTATATCAACTATCTGCAGGTGTGGCTTCAACTCAGCAGCGAGGAGGTCCGAAACTCTGGCAGTGTGGGTGTAGCAGTGAGCGCGTGCCTGCAGCACAAAGTCCCATCTTGAGGGAAACCTTGGACTCCCTGTCCTCACCCTCCAGCACCACAAGCCCACTGGAAAGGGTCACCCATTGGCCTTCCATGGTCACCAGGGGACTTCTACCTTGTGGCCGACCTAACCAACCCTCGAGTTTCCCACACCCAGTCACATGCTGGGCTACCAGCAGCGGGGCATGGCAGAGCTCCACATTCCTTGCTCTCCCTGAGAGCCTGATCCACCCACGGACATGCACCACTTCCCCTACCCACAAACCTCAAACATAATGATCCCTCCTCAGCCTCAGCTCCCACTCATTTCAACCTATACCTGCAGTACATGTTAAATGTGATGTTCCTCCCTGCCAAGGCATGCATACAAGCGAATCATCACCATAAAACACACAATAACCAGTTAAAAATTATTTTATTCATAACACAAACCACATTTTAACCCTTTCCACCCAGTCCACGTGCTTGGCTCTCTTGGCCTCTCTTGCACGTCACCCACACCAATTCCCAACTCACCTGCATACCTCCAAAAGCAAAGCATTGTGAGTTGTGTCAATGAGGAAAGGTAAATTTAGTACAAATCCAATTTCCACCACTGCGGAGCCCATTCGATACCAGCAGCCAATCTTCACATGTATCCTATGCCAATTAAAACCCAGGGCTCTCTTCCAAAACTGAGAACCCATTAATCACAGTGGACCATCCATGGAAGGTTATATGGTGCTCACCAAGCCTTTCCCAATCACTCCATAACTTTTCACAGACAACAGCCAATGGCTGTCTGGTGGGCTGTACTCGCAGCCAGTCCATGCGGATTGACCCACGTCCATAGACCAGCCCAGCATGACAGGTCTCCACATGGTGGCTGTCCCAGAGCCTCAGGGAGAGGCTGATAGGCCGCACACCTGGGTGGTCACCTCCTGAGGTCCTTACTGGTCCTCAGTGGTGCCGCCACCAAAGCATGGCCCGCAACATCTCTCCCAGTGGTCCTCATGGTACACCCATGGCAGGTGCCCAGGAGGAACCACCTCAGTCCCCTGGAGGTTTCAACCTCTTCCAGGGTCAGGTGACCTCACTGGCCTGAGACACTCATTAGGACAGCGCCCCAATGAACAAGGAATGTCACACCCCACCAGACTCCCTGTGGGGCCCAGGTCATGCCACGCCACCCAAACAACTTACTCTGACAGGTCCATTACATGGCAATCTTACCTACTCGAAACACACAGACCGTGTTACACTTACCACAGTCTAGCTCTGGATCATCCCTCTTCCATGTAACAATATTTACCACTGATAATGAGAAGAAACTAGAAAATATAATTTGATGCAAATGCATTCATAGATATGCCTCTGTCCACATTAGATGTCAGATCTATCATCTTATCAAAAACACATATATGGACCTCAATACAAATAAAAACAAAATAAATATTCACCAACTACAAAAAGCAATATGGGACAATTTTAAGCATGACACTGAACAATAATTCAAACAACTCAACACGAACAACATTAACATCCACACAAACAGTTCAATATGATCATCACAATCGCAGATACCAAATACATTTAAAAGGGCAATTTCAAAAAAATACAACCCCAACTCTTCGCCAGAAATCACACACCTCATCAGACAAACTAAAACACAGCAACTATCAGGGATGCCTCTTCGAGGTGACTGTACCCCCCAACATAAGTTGGGGGCCAAATCTTCCCCATTCTTCCCTGCTGCCTGGATTCATCAGGGCAACTCGGTAATCGTCAGAGTACCGACCGATCCTCATGGACCAGCCCTTTCCCTCTGTGTCTCTCTCTGTCTCTCTCCCCCCAACTCTGTCGTGGCCCTGACTTTGTGAAGGTGGGGGTACACCATCCTGGATGTGGGGGATCTCTGGGTCACTCCTGGGAGAGAGATTGGTTGTCTCCATGCCACGGGCTTGTTCAACAGAACTGTCCAGGGATATACAAATCTTCAGGGCTATGTTCACCTTTCATGCCTGCACTGTGGATACCACATACAGCTTTTATAGTACAAATATAGACTGAAGACACCACTGACGACACCTGCAACCTCTGCCAGGCCGTCCCACACATGATAAAACACATTATGGAAGACTGCACAGTCCTGGCTCACTAGAGTAAGAGCACAAGATCTTAGATGTGAGGGATCTCTGGGTACCTCCCAGGAGATAGATCGGCTATTTCCGTGAAACAGGCCTGTTCAAGCAAAACTGACCAGGGCAAATCAACAACAACCACAGCCACGACAGCAGCAACAACCACAGCCACAACAACTAGAAAAGCATTCATTAGACCACATACCTTCCCCAGGCTGAAAAGTTTACGTTTTGTATCCCACTGATAGGACAGATCCGAATGCTGATCTTCACCAAAATCAAATCAATTCGTCCTTGTCAAACACCCAAACTGTCCACAAAATTTTCATCCATAACTTTTTGAGATATCCTGATCACAGACAGACAGGGATGAAAACATAACCTCCGTCCACCTTCAGTAGAGAAGGTAACTAATTACGTGTTATAAAACCTCCTTCTTTCCCCGTGTTTCACTTCATTTTACATCCTCATCGAGACTCACAGATAGATATGTAATATATTTGTGAAGTGAAACTTCCTAGCTTTTGATTAAATCCATCAGCGAAGCAACGGGCAAGCATGGCTAGTACAACTAATTTGTGACAATTTGAGAACACATTCATCTGCTGCAAAATCAAAAAAAAAAAAGTCTCCTCGACATAATCCACCCTTAGAGACAATTACTTATAACTGAGCAAATTAATATTCTGTCTTCAGTTTTTTAGCTCACCTCGACTTTAGTCCAATGAGCTTGTGCGATCGAGCAGTGTCCGTAGGCGAGTGAGTGAGTGAGTGAGTGAGTGAGCGAGTGAGTCCGAAAACACTTCAGTCATTATCGCTTGAAACAAACAGACTATTTTAATGAAACTTGGCCACAAGCTTCATATCTGATGCCTAACGAAGGTGTATTGACCCCATCAAAATCTGCGCTCATCAAGGTTGTCTACAAGGGGTTTTTTTAACCCCAAAATAGGTATTTGCTCTTTTCTCTGAAACTACACACACAATTTCTATGAAACTTGACCACAACCTTTATAACCCATGATGTCCCAAAGCTTGTTCACCGCATTACAAAAATCTGGATCTAAAGGGGTCTACGAGGGTTTTGAGTGACCATTGTTCCTGATCCAGGTGAGCTTCAGAACGTGCGGTCCTAATTTTTATTCCCTGTTTGATCTTACCATGGATCAGAATCAACATGGTTTTATTGTCAGATCACAGGACTATTTCCCCATGTATAAAGTCCATAGCATTTGGTTTGTTTTCCTATATTTTCCTATAAAAACATTTGGTTTGTTTTTCATTATTAGCCCGTCCATCATGCAGCGGAAGATGGGGTTTTGCAATCACTCGTGTGTGTCTGTTTGACTGTCTGTGCCGTAACTTCTTTACCATTTGAGAATTTGTCATCAAATTTTCAACAATGCTTTATTATGAAACTATGGACAAGACAAATTAATAATTGTAATTTTTTTTCATTTTTATGATGAAATTATTGGGTCGCCGAAATAGGTGACCCTTATTGTCAGTAATTCTGTCTGTTTGGATGTTTGTTCGTTTGTCATCAGCATAATTGGTAGTAAACGTGGGCCGATTTTGACCAAACTCGGGTGGTAGGTACACCTTATGACTTAGTGCTTTGGAAATTGTGATGGTTGCTAGGGACGCTTTGGTGACCTAGCAACAACCGAAAAACCTTCAAAATCGGTACCGTTCACGCGAAATCAATTCCGAAAGCCATTATCCCACGTAGGGTTATGAAATTTGGCACGAATGATCTACAGGTGATGCTCTATCAAATATATTCCGTTTTTTGTGATATATGGAATACTTTACCCGCAGCGCCCCCTACAATTAGGGTATGCGCGAAAATTGGCGAAAATTGAAGGCCCCCTAGCGACCGGGTGAGTGCATCGATACGAATGAAACTTTGCAGGTTCATGGTACTCAATGAGTACTACAACTTTGCCTCAGGACATATTGACCGATTTCGCTTAGGTCATGGGTCAAAGGTCAATTAGTGCAAAAATCGATAATATGCGAGAGCTGGAGGTGCCTCCGCGCCAAATGCTACTCCTCCTAGGGTTATGGTCGGATGGTCATGAAAATTCACACTAATCGTCTGGAATACATTGTGCACAAATGATCGAGCCGGATTTTCGATTTAGATCTTTGTTCACCCACAGCACCCCCTCGAACTTTGGGGATTTCCGATTTCAAATCGCATTTTCGGTACTTTTCATTCAAATGGATACCGAGTAGTTATCAGTAGATGGAACTGGATGAGATTTGATATGCATAATCTTAAGGTGATTCCCTATCCGCTATATGACATCCATTTTGCTCTATATCTTATAGT
This sequence comes from Eptatretus atami, assembly GCA_035128595.1. NCBI lineage: Eukaryota > Metazoa > Chordata > Myxini > Myxiniformes > Myxinidae > Eptatretus > Eptatretus atami. Next base: position 81,258,703 of record CM068954.1, on the reverse strand, counting down.
TTCCATGCTCGGCGACTCATCGCCGCCTACAGCTTGTTATTATTATTATTACTATTGTTCAACCCTTTTTTGCCTTTGATAAATGTCATTCTTGTATCAGTATTCTTTGAGCCAATGCAGTTTGAATAAACTCATATAATGTCCAAAGTGGCTTCTGATTGCTTTTATAGTACATTTTAAATGCATCCACATGACTAATGAAGAACATGTTTATTTTCAGGTGTGTCTCCGTATCAAAGCAAATTATATTTATGTTTCAGAAGTGGCGACATTGGTGAACAGAGAACTACACCACATTAAGTTCACTTCCTACACCTCCATCACCCCCAATACCACCATCACTTCTACTCCTTCTTTAATCCATCAAATTATTCCAACTTTTATGTGGACTTAGCTGTGAGAGAAGTTTGAATCAAGTCTTTTATGAACCGTCTAGCCAGGCTGGATGTTCAATTGAAGGTGGCAGGTATTTGTAGTTTGTTAAGTATGCCGGCAATAAGTTGCCTATTCTTCACAAAGGACACCGTGGATTCTTTAATGTCCACCAGCTAATGCTAGCAGATGGAATACTTAACTTCATTTTCATCTCAAGGATGGCACAATTCATGGCGCAACAGCCTACGTGCGAATCACCAATCAGATAATTTATAGTCAGGTCAGAAATCAACCCCAGAATAGACAGCTTAAAGTTAAGTGTGATAACTCTGCAACGTCCTGTAAAACCAAATTGACCTTTAACAGACGCTCTGAAAAAAAGTTATTTTTTGTCTCATCTTACAACAAATAATGTTAACTTGAATAAGTCGATAAAAGGGAAAAAAGACCTGCAGATGTAATGTCCAGTTGGTTCGTTGTTCTTGAAACGTTTTCGTGATTTCCTTCTGCAACATCTTCGTGGAGTGCTAAGAAACAATTTGTACATTATGAGATTCTGTTAGTTACCTTGTTGTCCTACAAAAGTAAACATTCTTATTTGTTAAACAAATGGTATGTGGGATATCATGTTAATTTGATGTACTCACTTTAATTAACTGATGGAACTAAAAATATTATCGAACCAGGAAGCTGTAATGATCATGAAGTGTTATAAGGGAATGGAACATCATTCCAAAAGATCTGTAGTATAATTTTAACACAGCCTAAAATGAGATCGTCATGGTCATTGATGTCTGTCTGTCCATCTATCCATTTGTTAATGTTTCCCTTTACAGGCCATATCCTAGTGATTCCACTGCTTTATACCTGTGATGGGGTACAACACAACACAATTTGGACTCGACTGCAAAAATGACACAGGGTTTTCTAGAACATCGTGAGGTTGTTTATGTAGATGATGAACAAGACCGTCCCAAGACACTGCCTTGGGACACTTCAGTCTCCACAGGCAGAGGAGAGGAGGGTGAAGGGTTCTATTGATGGCATTACATCAACTACATGAGTGCAGGAAGTCAAAAATTCAGGAATGAAGGTGGCCTCCTGTGGCATAGTCAGAAATCTTGGCAAGCACTCATGGTGATGTCCCATATCTAGTGCCCTTGATGTTAACTCAGTCTGGGGATTCTTCCACAGACACATGCTGTCCCTCATGCACAGACTCATCCCATCTTGTCTTCGATTGATAATTATCTTACCCTTCTTCCCGTCGATGGAACATTGAACACTGTGGTGAAGCAGTTGCTCTGAAACAACTTGCCTTCTCTTCGTAGAAGGAAAATTCGACTGAAGGCAATCTCAGTGCATTCCAAAAAGTCCACAAGAAGTGTATGTCCATTCTCAGGAGAGCCAGAAAACATCTGTCCAACTTTTAGAATGAACTTTCAAACTTGCCTCCCTTCTCTAAAATCTAGTGGTGCCTTGTAAAGTCTGTCTCTGAAGTGTGGTCCCCCTCCATCCCTTCCCTCTCTTCAAATGGCACCACAGCCGACTCCACACATGAGAAGGCTGAATGGCTCAATTCTGTGTTTGCTTCCAAATCTAGTGTCCCCAACCCCTCACTATCTCTTTACCCATCCATCCCTGTCATACCCAACTGCTCCAGGATTCTGTCTTTTGTACCAGAGAAGGTGGAGAAGGTTCGTTCTACCCACAACTCTGACTCTGTAACTGGACCAGACAGCATCATCTCATGTGTCCAAAATCCTGCTCTGCTGCTCTTTCACATCCTCTCTCTGCCCTTTTCACCCAACCATTTGCTCTCGGTCATCTTCCATGTGCTTGGAAATCCACCAAAATTACTGCATTAAATAAAACGGTGCAAAAACTGATCCCATTAACTACAGAACTATCAGCCTTCTTCCAATCATCAACAAGACCATGGAATCCATCATCACAGTTGATATGAAATCCGTCCTTTTCTCCAACAACCTCATCTCATATCACGAATTTGGTTGAAAACCAGATCACTCCACCTTGGACATGCTGCTTCTGCTCACACAAAAATGGATGGAGGCCCTCAATATCAGACATGAGATCAGGACTGTCTCTCTTGACATATCTCATGGGTTTGATACAGCCTGGCCTTACTCTGGTTGCCTTACTCTCCAGGTACTCTGCCTATGGCATCCAAGGCCAACTCCACACATGGCCTACCAACTTCCTCTGCTCTTACAGCCAACGTGTGGCAGTCAGTGGAATCCTTTAATCTCCTCTCCCTGTGAAGGCTGGAGTGCTCCAAGGCAGTATTCTTGGCCCAGTCCTATTCCTGTTCTTCATAAATGATCTCTCAGACTCTCTAGAAAATCCTCTTTATCGATTTGCTGATGACTCCACCCTCTGCCATGACATACATCATCCTTCAGACAGGCAAGCTGCAGCCTCTTCCTTCTCTTCAGACCTTAACAAAATCACAAGTTGGTGAAACACTTGAAATATATCTTTCAATCCTGACAAATGTCACACTCTCACTATCTTTCCTCAAAAGGACCATCTGGCAAACCATCCCATCTACTTTCTGAACAATCCTCTTGAGAAAGTTCAGTCATTTAAACTCTTGGGTCTCACTCTCAGCCATGATCTTTCTTGGGCAAATCACATTTCAAAGTTATCTCCAAAGCCAGCCACCGACTATGTCGTACGAAGTCCTTCCTTGGCACATGTTAACTCCTATCCACATGCAAGGTCTTCATCTGCAGCTTGATGCAGTACTGCTCTCCACTCTAGGCTGGCTACCACCCTGCCTCGCATCTTGTTCAGCTTGACGCTGTCGAAATTAAGGCCTTTAAGATAATTGGAATCTCTCGTGATGATGCTGTGTCTACGGGCTTATCACTTCGACATCTCAGGCAGGTCGGTGGTCTTTTTGTCTTCTACCATCTTCTTTCTGGTCTTGCACCCTCTGCTCTTTCCATGCTTTGTCATCCCACCATCTCCCAGGTTTCTACAGGGCTCACACGGTCCACCATCAATCCCCTTGTGGTTAAACTACCTAAATCCAGGTCACTGCTCACCTCCACTCATCATCCCAAATCCAAAACCAGGATCTTTTCTACCCTCAGTCACCCCACCCTACCGCACCCGCAATCACTCCTCCTTTCAAAATGCCAGTTTTCCCTCCTGAGAATCTCCTGTATCCATTTTGCCCACCCTATGCATACTCTCCTGCCTCTCATTCCTTTCCATACCCATTGATTTTCCAAGTCTGCCTCATTATCTTACCCTTCAACTCTGCTGTTGGTGTTTCCACCCTCTATGAACTGTTCCTTTTGGCCTGTTGTGTCTTCAGGAGGCAGAAAACCCGCATTCACTCATTCAGAAGTCAGAACCACAACATTTGCGATCTCAACATTAAATTTGCTTCTGCTTTTGCTAAATAGAGAGTTCATAGAACACCTTGCCCTACAGTGTGTAAGTATATAATTAAATTGATATAAAATAATTATTTCAAATGTCATATAAACAACAATCTAGAAGTTTAACGCCACTGAAGCAGTCTTGTACACCACTATATGTAACATGTCTAAGTACTGCAAAACTGGAAGTTTGTGTAAGTGGTACAAAGGCGATTTGTATTCTCAGTGTTTAAGTATGTAATTAATTTAAATAAAATAAAGATTGTCAAGGTCATATAAAAATAAATTAATTCTGGAAGTTTACCACCACTGACACAGTGGCTATTATACCACCTCATCTAACACACGACATTAGTTCTTCATGACTGTTGTTTGTGTCTGTTATGATTTCCTTAAAAACAGCAAGTTTCCTGTTTGGAATGATTTTCAGTTTTGTTTGACTGCCAGACAGGCAAAGTAAAAAAAAAAAATCTCACGGAGTAAAAAATTTTTGGTTGAGGGGTATTGCACCTTCAGACCTCAGCATGTGCGATCGGGACAAATTCAGAGCCAAAGTACTGGCAAACTATAGGTTTGTTTTCCGATTGATGTTCCGATTTGTGTTCAAAATATAACATTCAGTAGAAATGAAGTTGGTGCTCAATCATCAATTGACGTTTTTGGGTGGACAGACGGACAGACAGAAGTGAACTGATTGCTTAACCCCGCTTTTCAATTTGCGTGTGCGGGGTATTAAATGAATTGGATCCACAACTGGTGGAGCTCCATTTGAGGCATTTATACAGAAGATAGCTATTGCATGCAACCAGCATAGGCTGCATCATTCTCTGGGGGAACAGCTGTGCGGCTGATACAATGCCCTCCATTACCAGTACACTGGTATTCATTTCACCGACCTCGGAAGATCATAAGCCAACACCAGGCTTCTACACAGGAGATGCTAGGGTGTAATGCTTCAACCTTGGTACCTAACCTTCACCCACATATGCCATTCCAAACAAATTGTTTCCTTTGCTGTTAGTTTTTTTCTGGTCTTGCACCTTCACCTTAAAGATGGTGATCAGACAGGTACCTTCAGTTTTTACCTCTTAGCCCAAATGGGTATTGTAATGGCCATTTATGTCCATTCATCCATCCATCCATCCATCCATCATCCGGTTTAGTTTTTGTTTCCGGGCAGCTGTATCTCATTAAGTAATTGAGGCAGGTTTATGGAACTTATGTTGTATGCAGTTTGACTTGTGTAGATATTCGAATGGAAGACCAAGAAGGAACCCGAAGAAGTAAAGAGCAAAGATTGAGTCATCAGGAGGAATGTGGACCGGACTCGGGTTTCACCCACAGCTCCACAACCCTCAAACCCATCCAGGTGCAGCCAAGTGAGCCTTACGGAAAAATTTCTGCAAGAATTCAATTCTCCTTAGAGAGATAGATAAAGAAAGAGAAGAATAGAGAGCAAAAGAGATGAAAGAGAAGAAAAAACACGAATTAGAATGAATAAAGAGAATTGTGAAAAAATTAGAAAGAAATGTGAAAGGAACAAAGAACAAAGATTTCAGGAAGAACTCAAGTAGATAGATTTCAGCAGTTACTCCCCAAGCTCAAGTGCAGCAGCATGCACAAGTTACCAGAGGTCCGTCAGTGGGGAAGCACAGTCTCGACAGCATCAGGATATGGTACAAACATAATGAAACGGAAGACCAAGAAGGAACCCAAAGAAGTAAAGAGTAAAGATGGAGTCATCAGTAGGAACCTGGATATGATTCGGGTTTCAGCCGCTACTCCCCGACCCTCAAACCCATTGAGGCGCAGCCAAGTGAACCTTCCAGAAAACTTTCTGCAAGAATTCACTTCTTCTTAGAGAGATAAATAATGAAAGAGAAGAAAAAGGAAGAATTTATGAATAAATAAATATGCCTTTTTCTGGGTTTATGCTTCAGACCTCAGTCTGGTCATCAGCCCTCTCATGTCTAGGCCATATCTCAGTTAGTAAGAGAGGCAGGAGCAGTGAGTAAAGTCATGGTGTATATACTCTCCGTTTTATGTAGATATACGTTGTTTGACGTTGTTGTGGGGGACAAGAGCTCAGAACATCATACCTCACCCAATAAGAACATGTCTCATGCCACATTTGCCCCTTTACATGCAATTAGCTGCTATTTTTGCTGCTACACGAACAGGATCCACAACCGGTTGGGTTCTGTGTGCCTTTTTGAAGCAACTTAAGCCTTGACCAATCCCACACCACTATTCCCACATTTTTAGGTTGAGACATGTTTACACCGAAAGTGCCTATTTTCATTCTCAGCAGCTCCCTCGTTTGAGGTGTTTGTCAGCAACAGCTATGAATAATTCCCAAGTGGTGATTTGATCACTTATAGTCTCTTTGGTGATGGCAGGGGTTTCATTATTCAAGCGGTTTACTCATTTCTATTGTATTCTCTTCTGTTTATTCTGTTCTTGGACACTATATTTGTTTATCTATTGCATCACATTTGGTTCATGCAGAACCTATGGCCAAGCATTTGGTTCCATTAAAGTAAAAAAAACATTTAAGGAAGAGCCAAATTAAGAGTGAGATGGCTAGATGAGAACCAACAAGATAACAAGAAATGTTATACACACGTTATATAAATATTAATCTGTTATGTGGAGACAGTGAAGTTCAAGCGAGGTTAGGGAGGTGGGTAATGAGTAAATAGGAGATTGTCTGGGTATGTAATTTGTCAGTTCTGCCTGGTTACATATGCTTTTGGGGGACTGCAACTTTGTAGTAACATTTACTTTGTATGCACATGAGATCCCAAGAGGTAATGCAATAAACCTTTGGCAATTTAGAGGCATCTATTGACTCGACTTGCACAAACAGAGCTCACCGTGACACGTTTTGCCATCGAGAAGCAGTCGGTATCCTCTGGGACAGAGACAGCGGAATGAACCTGGTTCGTTGGCACAGCCCAATGTGCAGCCATGGTTCCAAAATGAACACTCATTCTGGTCTGCACTCACATACAGAAGCAACTTGTATTTGCTTTTTCTTCTTAATTTGCTCCTCTGCAATTCAAAAGGATCAATGATCAACAGTCGTTGATATGAACAATTACTCTTTAACTGCCATTAGTTCCATCAGTGCATAAGGACCCGAATCACGATGTGATTTGTAAGGACAGTGGTAGTGGACAATCAAAAAAAATCAACATACAATGAAGGAGAACCAAAAAGTTTTGTCCTTTTGAAAAAATATGGAGCTAAAAACAGCTTGCATTCCAAGAACATCAGGAAATGCACTCAACACCTGGGTAAATGTGACATTGGCTGGAAACTACACAGAAAGGCATCACTATCTATGCTGATTTCAATGGTGCATGATCATTCCATCATGAGTTTGGAGGTAGGGAGGGGATAGGGGGGAACTTTGACTTCCCCTCATATGTGGGATTTGAATCAATAACCTCACCCTCATGAATCGTCTGCACATTACAGGAGATTGTTTCATCCCAAAACCAACAATATCACAAACGAGACCCTAACTTTGTGCATTCAGATAAAACGGGTGATTTACTTACCTTTCTGTTCCTTCAAAATACTCATTTTCAAGCCACTGTAAAGTATGCTGAAGCTTCACTCTACAAAGCTTTGTCCTCAGTGTTTGCATTCAGCAGGCCCGTCCTTCCCTCATGCTGGCAGCAATTCAAGAGGCATCCTGCAATACCTTGTTTGCTGAATGAAGTTTTAAATCCTCTGTTTTGGTTATTGCTGTTCAGCGCATTAAATTTCAAGAATCGCAACTGATCCACTGTTTGTGTGTTATCTCTTAAGTATGAATGGCCATTCTGCCTCACTTTAGCTGTCTGTTCAGATGAAGATTTGTTTGGGGCTTTGGCTCTCTTTTCGGATCAAGATTCCTTCAGCGTCACAGAGATTGTTAGATGCAATTGCATTCCTCAGGATGAGAGGTCCTTGAAACATGGAAGCTCTCCATAGAGCTTTGATGGGTAATTAATTTTGCACCAGAAGGGTGCCAATTTCTTGCCTCGTGACAGTTCAGTCTTTCGAATCCGTGAAGACTTCAATTGCTAAATCTTGCAGAGTGTGGAATTCAGAGTTGGTGTGTTCAGATCATATTGAAGGCAGTCATCGGGTTTGGGGTTCTAAACTTCTAATAGAAACCAAAACAAGTCCCTGAATTACCTTGTCACTCTTGAATTGTTTAAAAAAATTAACTGTTGGGTTCAGCGAACTCAGCATAGAATCAATAGATCCTTCATGGAGGGGGAATGTGTCTGTCCCACTAAGTCTGGTTACTCTTACCTGCATGACAAAAGTCCACACTTGACAGTCAAGTTATATGGGGATGGGCACCAAACTGCAGACTTGGTTTGTATGGTGTGTAGATGATGTATTAATGAGGTAGGTTTATGTTCATGCAGCAGAAAAACATATTTTTAGTTTTATTGGATAGATTCAGGTTCCAACTAGAATGGCACTCGGTAGAGCGCATACCTCCACCAGGCGAAACAGTTTATGTTTTCTATAGATCCATCCCTCTGACAGGCCAGATCAGGATCCGGACCTGAACCAAAATCGAATTGGCTTGTTCTTGTCACCTCACCAACTCATCCACCTAGTTTTGTCACAACTCGTCCACAACTTTTTGAGATGTCATGATATATATCGTTTTTGACCCCATCCCTCAATGGTGAAGAATCACTTTAAAAATACAAAATTCTTTTATCCGGATCCAGATTCGAATCTTCACCAAAAAGCGAATCAATTCTTCCTCATCAAACAACCAACATGTCCACCAAATTTAGTCCAAATTTGTCCAAAACTTTGAGATATTATGCTATATATCATTTTTAGCTCCAGCACTCAATGGTGAAGAATCACTTTAAAAATTCTCATATCCAGATCCGGATTTGGATCTTCACCAAAATTGAATTAATTTTTCCTTGTCATATACCCACAACCTCTCCACCAAGTTTTGTTCGAATCTGGCCACAACTTTTTGAGAAATCCTGTTCAAAGAGAAAGAGACAGACAAACAGACAAACAAACAGATGAAAAATCACTCATAGAGTGACAACTTTGGCAAAATAGCACAAAGTAGAATGGCACTCGGTAGAGCGCATACTTCTGCCAGGTGGAACAGTTCATGTTTTGTATCCCACTGATGGGCTGGATCTGAACCAAAATCCAATCCGCTTGTTCTTGCCACCTATTCAACTCATCCACCTTGTTTCGTCATAACTCGTCCAAAATTTTTGAGATACAGTAATATATTTAGTTCTTGGCCCGATCTTTCAATTTTAGAACTAGGTCTGTGTTGACCTTTTCACCATAAAATTAATTGGTAGATGAATTCAGCGGCAAGACATGAAAATTTCGCCTACGGTGAGCACAAAAATAATAGGGGGGTTGAATTCAGTGACCTGATATTATGTAAATCCTTTTCAAATTTCAACTCAATTGGATGTAAATTGAGGATTTAGAAAATTTTGCCAAAATTGGCCTTTTGGCCTACGTTTACCTCAAAATTAATAGGTTTTTGAATTCAGCGACCTGACATGAAAATGCTCTTCAAATTTCAAGTCAATCGGATGAAAATTGAGGATTTTAGAAATTCCACCTAAGTTGTTGACCTTTGGCGTATGTTGACCTTTTGGCTATTTTGACCTCAAAATAATTGGGTGGTTGAATTCAATGACCAAATATGCAACCCTTCAAATTTCAAATCAATCGGATTAAAATTGAGGATTTTACAAATCTAATCCAAGTTGCTGACCTTTGGCTTATGCTGACCTTTTGGTCAAGCTTGACCTCAAAATTATAGGTGGTTGAATTCAATGATCAAATATGCAACTCCTATTCAAATTTCAAGTCAATTGGATGAAAATTGACAATTTTAGGAATTAGGCTGATGTTGACCTTTTGGCCTATGATGACATCCAAAATAATTAGTGGTTGAATTCAGTGACCTGATATGAAAATCCTGTTCAAATTTCTATTCAATCGGATGAAAATTGAGGATTTTAGAAATTTGACAAATTTGTTGACCTTTTGACCTCAAACAATACGCTTCTTGCATATGACAAACTCTACCATGTGGTGAAGTTTCGTGAAGATCGATTTAAAATTGTGACCTCTCGGCGATAAACATAAAAACAGACAGACGACAGACAAACAGAATAACACACTCAACCAACCAATACACTTTAAAAATCTTTGATTTTCACAAGTAACAAAGATAAATGCAATACCCTCTCCTTTGGCAAGTGATACTAAAATGGTTAAGATGATCAACCTAAGCCTACCAGTACAGCTCTTTCCATCAGAACTCAGTGTGTATCCTTGTCCACATGTGCAGTGCCAAACTTCATCGGTCTTCTTGCAGCTGTGAGCGCACTGTGCACAACCATTCTGCTCTGCAATGAACATGTTCCAGGTACTGTATTTCAGTTCTACATGTTCACACACCGTGGAAGAGGCTTTTGATCATTTATCACATTGGATCCATTGTACAGAAATAAAAACTGTTGGATTGAGTCAAGGATAACATAAACATGTGTTAATACAATCTTGTTTTCTCAAGGCTTGCAGATAAATTGTCACTATTACATATCCTCAATTTAACTTGGTGCTCAACCATTCTTTTAAAATCCCTCCTCACTCAAAAATTGTAAAAAAAATTAAAATATATATATATAAAAAAACCCCATTAAAATCATCTTTTCATTTTATACTTCCAGACCAAAAAAATAAATCACAAATTCCAAACATACCTTGACAGGCTAAAGACGTGCTGGATGAGCACTCTTTCACATTGTCTTCTCCATTCACTCCTGCCATTAATAGACCCAAAAAGGAAAGTAGTAGAGTCTGTTCGAGAATGGTCATTGTGACTCGAGCTTTATCGAACAAGTGTGAGATTATCAAGAAAACCTTCTCGTTTCACGAATTAGAAATGCATCGCTTTGAATGCTATTTCGCCATCTCAATCAAGCAGAGTAACAAACAAAAGTTACCCAACTTTCCTCCATTTGCAGCCAAAAACGAAATCTAAAATGATCAGGCTTGTTAAGTCAGAGTCCGTCTTCGTGCCCGAGTTTTCAATTCTGTTCGTTGATGCAAACCTCTGTCCGGCTGTTTTTAAAAACCATTTCAACTTGGCAGTGAAGTTCGAAATGTCTTGCCAGGCTGTGAGGTACAACAAGCAGACCAATGACAGGCCTGCAGCTAAGGCAATGGAGGTGGTGGCCTCGATAAATGAGCCAGTAATGTGGTGAGTTTGTTTAGAACCTAACCATGGGAAGAGCATCTTGCTGTCTGCATTCTGAGGACTCCTTTTTAATCACCTCTGGTATGCCTGTATAATTGTTAAATAAACTGTTGTGAAGAAATTAGGTTCGTGAAGCTTCTAAGACCTCCATGAATGTTGACACAAGGTTGAATAAGCTCGCTCACAAGTAGCAGTTCAATGGAGGGGCTGAGAGTTGGAGGGTGATTCGAAATCATGCTCATATTTATTTTTTTATTTCCAATTATCTCACATATAAATACATCACATATAGGACAAACAGATGAAGACAAATCAGCGTGCTTTTGCACAAATTACAAAGACATGAGTAAACAATGGATATGTCAGCTAAGTATATGGGATTTGAATGTGGTGTCACAACACGTTATGTGCTCACACTCAGATGAGAATGCTAAACAGGCCCAGGCCAAGGTTTTAACAGATTCAGCAGTGTGTACAGGGATATATATATATATATATATATATATATATATATACATACATATATATATATATATATATGTATATATTTCCATACAAGGCTCATGGAAGAAAGAGGTGACAGGGTAAACTAGAAGGGCACTCCGTGGAGTGCATACCCCTGCCACGCAATACCTGATCCACTAGAACTTGGTTTTTCAAACCCGGGGGCACGACCCCAAGTGGGGTCGCCAAGCAAATTTTGTGGGGTTGCGGGCGTCCGCTTGCTGCGAAAAAAAATTGTCTATTTTCGATCGGAGTTCACTTTTACGGGATGTAATATAAACGGTTCGTTCAAAGTATGGGAACTGGCGCAACATGACACTTGGAATGGGATCCAGCCGATGCGCGGGCTCGCTGAAGGGCGGTTCATTTTGGCGGGAAATTAGTGGTTTGATCCACGGCCTCTCAGACTCAGACTCTATCATTAACGTCTATTCACGTCTCCATGTACGACTCGAGACCTTATTTGTGATGGCAGCACCGGCCACCAGCAAATCTCGAGAACGTTCTTACCAGGATAAATTTCTGGACCTTGGATTTTACTATGTGGTGGATAAAAGTGGGGCACAGTGTGTGATTTGTTTCGAAGTGCTTTCTACGGAGTCCATGAAACAAAATAAGTTGCAGAGGCATTTGACTACAAAACATGCGCCTTATCAGGGTAAGGATGAGAGCGTTCTTTGAGTGGAAACTTCTTGCACTCAAGAATACGCGTCTTGACAGAGAGGGTACATGCCATCAGACCAATTCTCGGGCATTAGAGGCCTCGTATCGAGTGTCGCTCCATGTTGCCAAGACTAAAAGCCTCACTCCATTGCGGAACAACTCGTGCTGCCATGTGCAAAGGACATGGTATCTCTGATGGTTGGGAGGAAGCGGCGAAGAAACTGGCAGTTATACCCCTCTCTGACAACACCATCCAACGCAGAATTGAAGATATGAGTCTGGACGTAACGGCTCAGGTCGTACAGAAGATCAAGGAATCGCCGTGGCACGCCATACAGTTGGACGAGTCCACTGATATCGCATCGTACGCGCAACTCATCGTCTGGGTCCGCTTCATCAAGGCTGATAACTTTGTCGATGAGCCTCTGCTCATCAAACCATTGGAGGCCACCACCAAAGGCGAGGACATTTTTGGGAAAGTAGAGCAGTTTTATCGTGACCATGATCTGGACTTCGGAAAGTTGCTCGCGTTCTACAACAGACGGCGTGCCAGCAATGTTAGGAGTGCGTTCTGGATCAAGGCTAAATTGCTTGAGGTGGCTCCTCAGACCTCCATGGTACACTGCATGATTACGAGAAGCGCTCACCTCTCGTACTTTGCCAGAAACCTTGCAGAGCGTGCTCTCAGAAGTCGTAAAAATGGTGAATCACATCAAATTGAGTGCCCTCAACACTAGGTTATTCAGGCTATTCTGCCAGGAGATGGACGCCGACCATAAGAATTTACTATTCTACACTCAAGTCAGATGGATATCCCAGGAACCTTCTTCTGCGCGTTTACGAGCTCAAAGATGAACTGAAGGAGTTCCTACACACACAAGGGAAAACGGCATGGGTAGCGTTGCTTGAGTCGGACACTTGGCTGTCAGAACTGTGCTATCTCGTTGACATCTTTGAACGTCTCAATGTCCTCAACCGTTCCCTCCAAGGCAAAGCACCAACCTCATGATTTTTCACGACAAAATGAGCGGATTTCTGGCGACTCTAAAATTACTGGCAGACAAAGCAGCTGTTAAGCGCTTCAGCCTTTTTCCCCATCTGGTGGAGCATCTAACGACCTGCCAGTACGATAATACTGAGCTCGACAGTCTTTCTGGGAGATAGCACGTCACCTTCGTCGCTCATTGACAGTTCGAGCACTATTTCCCTGAGCTGGATGTGCAGTCCTTTTCTGTGGTTCGGACCCTTTCACGGCTCCACTGGACTCGATTCTGATGAAGATGATACAGCACAGGAAGATTGTACAGCTCCAGCAGGATTCAGGAGCGCAGGCTTTGCGCGGACGAATTCTTTGTCGACATTCTGGTGCAAAATGCTGCCGTCGTACCCGACCCTGTCACGGCGCGCCATTAAGGTTCTCATGCCATATCCTTCATCATACTTTTGTGAGCAGTCGTTCTCCACCATAGTGGTGATTAAAACAAAGTACAGAAATCACCTAGAAATGGAGCATGATATGATCCTGGCATTGTCATCTACTTCTCCACGAATAGAGAAGTTGGTTCTGAAAAAACAGGCTCATCCTTCTCACTGATATATCTAAATGTCATTCGGACTAAACTTCTGAAACATTCAACTGTACTATTTGGATACTGTCGGCTATTCTCCGTTTACTCGTCTATGAAAACATGACGATGGTGAATAAAGTAAACAGTAAATGTTCTTGTGTCATATGAAATCTTATATTATATTATGAATTGGGTTTTGAATCTTTTGGGTCGCGCGTGTAAGAGCGTTTCTGAAATTGGGTCGCCACTAAAAAAAGTTTGAAAACCACTGCACTAGAACATATCGGCCCAATACATTTTTGAAATATCTTGCTATACATCGTTTTTGGCCATATCTCTCAACGGTGAAGAATTACTTTAAAAATTAAATAATTCTCCTATCCGGATCGGGATATTCACCAAAATCTAATCAGTTCGTCCTTGTCACATGAACCTGTCAAGTATTCTTCAATGGTGAAGAATCACCTTAAAAATTCTTATGGCACGCACCCAAAATGGCACGAGGTCGCTCTCTGCAGTCACATACGTGAGGTAATTTGTGCAGACAGTCTTTAATGCCAGGGCTAATAAACTGCTGTGCAGTTTATTCTCATGATCGAGATTGCCACACCACTTCTCTCAGTACCAGATCCACTCACAGCAAATGGCGCTGCCTTCTTCCTCGAATATACAACAGGAGACTGCAGAGTTATTGCTGAGAGACATGCTCCTCTTCTTCTCCTCCCAAAGCGTACAAACTTTGTGACCCAGCCTAACAGAAAAAGGCCAGCATCCTCTTCCAGCATGTGAGCAAATTCACATCAGCATGAACAATGAGAATTGTGCTGCTATTTTGTCATGGTGTGAGGGACCAGAGCCTCACACTTTGCTTCCAACTGCCCTCTTGTCTCTCTAGCACATTCTCCTTCTCTTACGTCACACCAACCAATCCTAAGCCTCAGGAGCGTGACCTGCCAGTATGAAGCCGGGAAGGCGGAGTTTTTGTCTGCTCGGAAACGTTCGACTCTGTTGTTGTAAGAATGTAGTTCTTTTATTTCCGGCCTTGCAAATGCAAAAACAGGAAAAAGGTCACAGAGGGCAATTACATACTGGGAGAAACTCGCCTTAAACCAAAACTAGTTAACATAGCACCACCCCAGTGTGTTGACATGTAACAATCTTAAGCTCACAGCTTTCCCTACTTCACTTACATAAAGATGTCTCCTACTCGTCCATGGACTATGTTATGCTATATGATTCTATGTTCATTACGGGATTCCTCCATTTACCCTGTTGTGGAGATTTCCAACCACTAGTACGTGCCCGTAAAAAAAAAAATAATAATAATAATAATAATAATAAATAAACCACACAGGCCGTTTCTACGCTCTCACATGCCCGTACGTGCGTGGCCCGGAAGTTCGATATTATTCGCAGTTACGATTATTCGCAATTTAGTTTTAATACCCAATTATTCAATTAGCGCCAACGTATTTTACCTTTTCGCAATGTCGTGGCAAGGAAAAACAAAAAGAGAAGAGAAGAGAGAGAAAAAAAATTACTTCCTGGTTCGGAGCATACCAGCACTCTGATGTTACCGAAATTTATACACCGTCTAATATGAAAACGATCATAACTTGGGCCATTGTGTTTATCTATAAATGCGCATAAGAAATCGAGAAATTATTAGAATACACGAAGTCATCACTCTCCGGAAGCCCGTATGTTGTAACCCGTAATGGGGAGCGCGGCTGTGCTTCCCTTCCCCATCGGCCACGCCCACGCAACAATGTGTCTTGCCATTGGTTTGGTAAATAAATGGCCATAACTTGGTAAGCACTTGTCCGATTAATATCAAACCTTGAAAAGGCACATCCTCAGGTCCCCAGCAATATACCTGGCAAGTTTCAATTAGATCGGACCAGTGGTTGTCGAGAAACAGCGGTCACAGACACACACACACACACAGATTGCTGGAATTATAGATAGATGATAGAGAAAACCCATTTAATTTAACAGATTGTTTATTGTACAAAAACACGTTTGTGGAAAGAAGAGCTTGTCTCAAGAGTCCAAGCAGATCTCTGCCTTTGAGCCAGAATACATGGGCTTTTATACAATTGGAAATTGCAAAGGGTCAGAACATCACAGGGCACTTGGCCAATCAGATGACAAGAAAGCTTTGTTTGCACATGAGGTTCTTGAAGCAAAGAGAAAACAATCTTGTGCATAATTAAGCAGATTGTATTGTTAAAGAATACGTGTCTTCGGTAGGGCATGTATGCACAGAGAACCTTCATTTACTTTCGACAATGATAAGCATTTCTCTCAGCATGCAGATGGAGCATCTAGTTTGCACAGCTTTTGCAGAACAATTATAGGTCAATGACCTCTGCAGTTCGATGAGACTCCTGTTGATAAGAGGACAATGGGAAGACAGTTCGTGTTTGTGCAACTTTGCAATGGAATGGGAGGCCAGAGTTAATGAGATTAATGCCTCGGGGGACCAGACTCTCCGGCGTCACCAAATAATTCTCCCCAACTTGCCAACCAAGTGGAAAATGTCAGATTATATTGTTACATAGTTAACTAACATAATATATCTATTTATTTATAAAACAACCTTCAGTACATTATGATTTATCAAGTATTTTTAGAGTAACAAACATAACAATTTGGTACATATTTCCTTTAACTAAACATGGATTAACAATATCCCTTACCAGGCTCAGATGCACTTGGGCCAGTATGGGGAATATATATTCGTTATTATTATACTCATAGGTTTGAAAGTCATCTGGTTTTAAATATTTGCTTTAAATGTACAGTCATGGTATTGAACATATAACCGGTGCACTCAGGAGAGCGCATTTTTCAACAATGAGAAATGCAATTAATCAATAATCCTAAGGTTTGAAATGGGACAGGTATATCACAATGAGAATTAACAAGACCACAGTATAGTGAACATCCATTCATGGTTTGTCAGTAATAACTCTGCAAATTTAATGAGCTCTGACCTTGTCATTGTGAGAGCCCTGATTAGCATAATTATCCCGCAGACAATTGAAGTCTATCTCAAATCTATCTCAGTGGCTTTACAGACGATGTTTCCTGGCAAACCATTCCATATATGGTGATAAAGTGACCTATAATTTACAACAGATTTTATACTTCCATATTTTTTTAAAGCAAAAATAGAGAAATGAGTATATATTTTGTGGACAAAGAACACTTATCTCAATATGAAAAATACTTGCTTCAGTGTGATTAATACAGAAACACCAGTGATTTGCAATAGTCATGTGATCCGTAGAGCTTTCTATTACCAAAATGTCCATGCTCATATTTCACAAGATGGAATTAATTAATTTTACTTACACAACCCTACAAACATAACAGTACTTCACACATTCTTTTACCCATGTCAAATTCATCGGGGAATTGGAAAGCCAGAAGGGGGTGAACAGGTGACCCAAACTGCTTTACATTTAGACCAATTAATTTGTGTTGTACATGCTTGAGAGTAGACATGTGGATGCTCGAACAACATCGTAACAACATCGCAACATCGTTGTTGCGAACAGCAACACATAAATCAGCATAAGGTGAAACAATAATGGGCTTTTCTGATGAAGTCACCAAAAATCCCACAAGAGAAGATCGTAAACGAATCAAAAGGGGCTCGATGCAAAGAGAGTACAATGTTCCAGATAAGGGACAACCTTGCCGAATTCCCTCCAAATCCGCAAAGGCGAACAGAGACCATCATTGACTTTAATCAAGCTAAAAATGTGATTATATAATAAAGTTATACAAGCAATAAAAGATGGCCCAAAACCAAATTGTTTTAAAATGTAAAACAAATATATTCATAGTTAACAGAATGAAAAGCCTTTTCTTGATCAATAAAAGAGAGACTGGAATGTTGTTGAATTGCACACACATCCCACAAGTCTCGTACCAAACAAATGTTATCATGCAGAGATCTGTGTATAACACAATACGATTGATCCTAATGTATAACCGTGCTTAAAACAGTCTTTACATGGTTAGCAAGTGCTTTGGTAGAAATCTTATAATCTGCACATAGAAGACAGATTGGGTGCTAGTTCTGTATCAGTTGTAGATCCCTCTTCTTAAAGATAAGACAAACAACAGCACATCAACAACTAAGAGGTTATAAGCCCTCTTGGAGGCTGTATAAAATAATCTGAAAGCAAAGCAGGAGCAAGCATATCCCAAAAAGTTTTATAAAATTCACCTGGCAACCCATCAATGCCAGTCGCCTTATAGTCAGCAAGGTCATCCAGCACAGTTTTAAGTTCAGCATGACAAATATTTTCATCCAAGAAGTGTTGCTGATGCTCATCTAACTGCGGTAAATAAGTTGAAATATTTCGCATTGCAGGCATATCATTAGGCTGAAAGGAAAACACATTCTCAAAATAAGATCGAACAAAGTGGACAATTTCTGTATTGTCATCAAGAATATGCCCATCACTCGACCAAAGACTAAGCAATTGCTGACTCGCCTTGGTCGTCTTCTCAGCCTTAAAAAATCCTTCCAACATGTGTCTGCAGACAGTAAACCACTGACTCTCAGCCTGACTAAGGCACCGATACCATCTCCTTGAACTAATTCCTTAAGCAGAGTTTGTTCTTCAGAGAGGAGTTGACACCTTTTATCATCCATGAGGACCTCAGCACCTCCCTGTAATTGAACAATCTCTTGTTTCAAGGCATTGATACATAATTGTTTAAACGAGAGCAATTGGTTTTGTATTGCTGACAGAAAACACAGATTTGCACCTCAGCATAGTCCCACCACTGACAGAGGTTTAGAAACTGATGTTGTAAATACACAACCCTCTCCCAAAAAACTTTGAAGGACGACTTAAAAAAGGATTGCTCAGAAGGGAGATATTAAAACACCAATACAAT
>CM068954.1:81229062-81239968 GCA_035128595.1 Eptatretus atami | reverse complement strand
TAAAACCAGGAAGTGACAAGCACAGTTTTACTAAGGAATGTTCAGA
This sequence comes from Eptatretus atami, assembly GCA_035128595.1. Taxonomy (NCBI): domain Eukaryota; kingdom Metazoa; phylum Chordata; class Myxini; order Myxiniformes; family Myxinidae; genus Eptatretus; species Eptatretus atami. The sequence goes on along the minus strand of CM068954.1, from coordinate 81,239,922 downwards.
GAAACCATAAGGAACTTCTTCTTCTTCTTTCGGCTGCTCCCGTTAGGGGTCGCCACAACGGATCATCCGTTATGATCCTTAATGATTTGGCACAGGTTTTACGCCGGATGCCCTTCCTGACGCAACCCTGGTCGCCTCTTACGACACAGGGATATGGTACACCTATACTAACCGGGGCATACACCGGGCCCAGTACACTGGTACTCACTTCGCCGACCTCGGAAGGATGACAGGCTGAGTCAACCTCCTGGTGTGTATTAATTCAAGCGGCCAACGGGGCTTGAACTCAGGGACCTTTTTGGATCCCAAGCCGCTACCCTAACCACTACGCCAACACCAGGCTGGAAACCAGAAGGAACAATATCTGTAAATGTCCCAAGATTGGTAGCAGAGTTAGAAATGTAAAATCTATCAAGTCGAGCAAGTGAAAAATGATTTGGTAAAACCCGACACCAGCTGAATTGTTGCAAGTTTAGGTGTTGTTGCCGCCATATATCATTGAGATCATGACGCGATATAATATTGGAAAGAGGCCTACTTGAAGCTGGATGTGGCTCTGCACTGTTCCAATCTAGAGTTGGGTTCAAAGTACAGTTAAAATCCCCAAGCACAATGTATCAGAAGATAGGTGTTGCAAGAAAAGAAAGGAATCATTAAAAAAAGTTCCTCTATCTGTTCTGTCGCTTAGAGCAAAGACATTAACTAAAACAAATTGTTGCTGATTGTATTCAAGCTCTACAGAGGCTAGAAAGCCTGTTATTGGATTGTCATTTACAGAATAGGGGTGTGGGCGAAAAATTTAATTAATGTATTTTAAATTGTAACAAATGGAGTTTCAGAAATGTAACTTTTATGCTGCAAGTTGAATTGGCTGTCATTTCTGGCCAAAAAGACTTTTGCCCTAAATGATAAGAAATGTGTTGTTCTGGAGCAGAGTGACCGAGCTGATAAATGAACCTTGCTTAGAAATGTACGGTGGTTTTCGTCTAAAGGACACGTCTACAGTCTGGTGAATATCCCCCAACCTCTCTCTCATGAAAGTATAAAAATGCTTTGAAATGTTAAATTATTTCAGTGCAAGCACGTGAGGAAGTATATAGTATCTCAGTGGCTTGTACTCCTTGGAACTGACCAAGTACCAAGTTAGAATAAAACTCTCTGATGTAATGTAGAAGTGAATTGAATCGGTTGTCTAACTGTTAACTAAAGTAAGGAAAATGAAATAGAACCAAAATAATTTGCAATCAATGGGGATTCTTAAGTTCATTGTACGAGGGTAGAAGTGTATAAATTAGAAAATAAATTGTTTCACAAGGAAGACTTGTGTGGACATCAGTTTTATCAGTGTCGATAGGGTTTTTGAAGGATTTTATAACCAAATCGGACAAACGTTAAACTCTGTTTATTAGTCAAATAGATTCCACAATCGGCCAGTTAGAATCCCTCAGGAGTACAACGATCACAATAAGTGGGTTAAAAAAATCCACGTCAGGGGAAGATAAATAAACGTGGATTAATTTAAAAAAAAAGCATACCCGTGCTCACAAAATCTATATTACTTAAAAACCAAGTACCATTCAACTGTTGCTGCCAATCAGCCATACAGTCTGGAGTGGCACGAGTCTCTTGTAATAATAGGATATCAATTTTTCCGTCCTGGCTAATTTGAGTCTGCGACCGACGCACCTGACTGCGCCCATCATTAATGTCCAAACTGGCTATGTTCATGAAAACATATGCAGCAACACAGCTATTACAAGTTTAATTATTTCCTTGCTGTAACAAGATACCTTTTCAATCTTTTAAGCGAGTTATCAGAAATATGAACGGTTGCAGATTGCTTGACAACACCCTGAGTGCCGATAATGAAGGTGCGAGTATCAGCGAAGAAATCGCCAATTTTCACATGCCTTTCAAGATAAGTTTTTTGTAAGAAATCCATGATTTCAGTAGGAGGGACGGAATCTCCAGAGACATGCTGTGACAGGAAGTTGGCCTCACCATCAATTAGTGAGGCAACAGAGGAACCCCCATCAGTCACAGTCATTGCAATGAGAATCCATTGCCGAAGAAATGGGCTCATCAGTGCAATACTCTGAGATTTCATCTCGAGCATCCTGCTGCACAAGAGCTTGACAAGGCTTAGCTGCCTCAATGGATGAGTCAATCACAGATAGATCACTAGTTGGTACACACTCACCACTCTCCACAGAGGGAGGGGGACACGATCAACACAAGGTTCAACAGGAGACAAACATGGAGGCTAAACCTCACATGGAGCTTGAACCTCAGCACACCTGAGAGACTCGGGTGTTGTCTGGCCACCACATAAGTTCTCAATATTTATCATACGATCCTCAACCGACTCTGAAGGTAGAGGAGGTTGAGGAATTACCTCAGCTGGAGGTGACTGCTGAGGAGGAGGTTGCACTCCATCGTTACCTTCACTAACCACTTGAGCAAATGTTGGAGGACCAGTCAAGACCTTATTGTCTGGCTCGTTGAGATCGGAGGAAGATGAGAGGGTTCTTTTACTATTTCTCTGTCTCAGCACCCATACTATTAACATTATCAACAATGATCTCAGTAGCACCCTGCTGTTCATCACCAGCAAGGCTCGTGACTCCATCCGTGGACCTATTCGGGCAGGAATCTTTTAAATGACCATATTGGCCACATTCAAAGCAAACGAGAGACTCTCTGGGGACAAAGACCATACAGGTGTGCCCTTCGACCTTGAAGGGCAATACCACATTTAATGAGGTTACACCACACAGTAAAATCATATAAACAAAACGACGAAAGGATATGATGCGTTTTAAACAGTTATTTTCCCTCGTAAAGGAACCATAGTAACTGAAGAAACGACAGAACCAAGTTTGTTAAGTTCATGAACCAGGTCTACGTTCTTAATGAACGGAGGAATATTAGAGAGGGAAACCCGAACTGCCGGTGTGTCGAGAGGACATACCTGGACAAACACGTCGGGAGGAAAGAAAAGCCCATGCTCGACTACTTGAGCAACCATGTTTACTGTGGACACAAAGATTACCACACGTTTATTCATGCAAGAAGCCGCTTATATATTCTCCAAACTGATTATCTCCCCAACAGTGAGGATAATGGCCTCGATTCCCAATGGAGGTGTACAAACTAACCTGTGTTTTGGGGTTAGCACTTCAAGAGCGATGTAACAAGAGCTATCCACCATCGTTTCCATGTATAAAATAAAGGAGAAATGTAGAAAGTGTTAACGAAGCCGAAAGGCTCCAATAAACAAATGAAAGAAATAATAATAATAATTACGAAAAAGGAGAAATAGATTTAAATTTAAAACACGAAGTGAGAAAAACGAAGAGAGAAACACCCCAATCGGGAACCCTAACCGGTACCACCGCGCGTGCTCTCTCAACTCTCACTCTCTCTGTCTCAATGAGGAGGGTGGGTAGTTTGAAAGGTGGACACACAAAAAGACAGCACAAAGGTAAGAAGGCAAAGGGGAGGGTGGGGAGACAAACCACGAGCACGGACAGCTGCAAAGCCCTAACACGAGGAGACGCCAGGAGAGAGAGACAGGGAGAGAGAGAGAGAGAGAGAGAGAGAGAGAGAGAGAGAGAGAGAGAGAGAGAGAAGAGAGAGAGAGAGACGGGGGGAGACAGAGAGAGAGACAGAGAGAGAGAGAGAGAGAGAGAGAGAGAGGGAGAGAGAGAGAGACGGAGAGAGAGAGAGACGGAGAGAGAGAGACGGAGAGAGAGAGAGAGAGAGAGAGAGGAGAGAGAGAGAGAGAGAGAGAGAGAGAGAGAGAGAGAGAGACGGAGAGAGACGGAAGAGACGGAGAGAGAGAGAGAGAGACAACAGTAACCTCATGCAAGTAAGGGTGCATGTTAGCGTAAGTATTTCATAGTGCATGTTAGGGTGTGTATAACTACTGTAATTACGAGGCAGTGTCATGGTTGTTTTCGGATGCTCTCTTGTCTCTCCCATCCCATCTCCCCACAGGCCTCGGGTCACGCGTCTTCAATCGAGATACCACGTACTCCTGTACCTTACCAGTTGGGGAGATAGAACCCCTAGTTACAGACTGGCTTTGTCAGTGACCGAGCGGAGTCTACCAGTCTGTAACACATTTGGTCTTATATGCCAATCGAACGGATCGTTCCTCGACGCGACACGCATTAATCCATAGCGGCAACTTCATCAGAATTAACCAGATTATTGGGGACATCAGGGATCACAACACAAGCAATAACACAACAGTGGTTTTATTAACAATCAACCCGTTCTTAACTAGGGAACCACGGCTAAAAGGTTTCGAGCGGATTACTACGAAATATGCCTTATAACAACACGTGCAAACAAACATGCATGCAGGACAAGACAGAGTACTTGGTGATGGCTCATGGACGAGAGGACCATGTCCCAAAAGCACGAAGGTCGCTCGTAAAAACCAGCGGGTTTCCACGGGTTCGAACTCCCGCTCAAACGTGCCGCACAGCAAGAAATGGCGGGCAGCACTCCAGCTCCCGCCCAAGTCACCACATGCGCGGTTCTCCTCAGCGCGCTCCGGCTCCGCGCCACGTCGACGATGCGAGATCGCCGATCTCTCTCCAGGGTTCAGCACACGAATCCCGGCCTGGCCTGTTCTCCATACAAGGTCTCAGTCGAGGTCCGAGTTCCGCAGGCGATCACAACGTGTCGAGCCGTGAGGTGAGCAAGGACGTCAGACGCTCCGGCGTATCCTCTCCGGCCTTCGCGCCTCGAAGCCCGACTCCCGCTTCGTCCCTCAGTTCCTCTCTCGGTCGAATCACCGACATGCAGGTCGGTTCAGCGTCTCTCCCGGCAGACCCAACACGGTGCCTCCTTCGTCTCGTCGTTTCGAAGCGACTCAGAGCACGCCTCGAGAACCCGGCTGTTCCTCACACACAGCACTCCTTTCGTCCTTTTCTTTTCTCCTTCGAGTCGTGAGGTGAATCGATGTGCAGGTTCCGCTTTCTCTGCCGGTCGATTCACCACTGCCTTTTTCTTTCCTCTCTCGCCTCGACACGCGAGCTCCTTCGACACACCGCCTGTCTCGGCGACTCCCTGACCAAAGGCTCCTCCCTTTCACGTCACTTCCTGTCCAGGCACACACCCTCGCTCTAGGCCACTCCTCTCAGCCGACTGGGAGGGGCCTATTCCGGAATGAGGAAGGAATAATAGCGATCTCTCGTTTCACCACCATAGCACGAACACAAAAACAGTCTGTTACACCTCCCGACACAGACATATCGTCCCTTATACCACACAACCTGTCTATACATGAATTTAATGGGGGAACTGAGCTAATTCTATATTTAGTATTCCCGTAAGGGCCATTTCCGTAACAGTACCCCCACCTTTCTCCCGAGGCTCTCCGAGCCTCCATCTGGGGCAGCCCACGGCAATGGCCCTGTCTAACGTACAGCACAGATCTCCCATTTACTCTAACCCACAACATGGGAAGCACTTAACTCCAAAAATAAAAGTGTCACAGTAAGATTGGCATGTCCCTATCCTAGTGTGTCGGGTCACCAATCTAACAAACAAATTTACACTTCATGCACACTACTTAACATTCTAATTATGGATTTGAACGGGAGGGCATTCAATTTTACTTTAAACACCACATTTGCATCGGAGCAGAACATTCAAAGGTTCAAAGTTCTTTCACGTGTTCGCTCCTTCATGCCCCTCCCGGCAGTATTGTCCATTCACCCTGAGGGTTTCCTCACTTCGTGGCCTTAATGGCCTCTCACAGGTGAGTTCAGTCGGCCCAGTGGCCTAATCTCACAAAGAGTTCTTTGGCTCACTGAGCCCACAAAATGGCATGAATCTTCAGCCGCAACGGCCCACAAAAGCACTTTAGCTCTCAATGGCCCACAAAAATGCTTCGGCCCATATGGCCTACTCACAAGCAGCAGCAGGCAACAAGCCCTGCGTTGGACAGCAGGTGACACAGCAATGGTGGCATGGCGATATCGATGGCAAACAAATGCAGTTCGGAGGCGTTCTTGAGGACGCAAATGGGTGTGGTGACCTTAGACCAGGTGAGATGGAGTGTACCCTTAACCTTCCTTGCCTGACTTGTTTTGGTTAAGTTCTCCTTTTTTTTCTCTTTTTTTTTTTTTTCTTTCTTCTACAGACAGGATGGTGTGTTTCTTACTCAACTGTTATCTTCGTGGAAGTGTGCTCATGACATACTGGTGGCCATTCTGGCACTTGGAGAGGGTGACCTAGCCTGGCCCTTGCCAACAATTTCTCCCATCAACACTACTCGTGCCAGGTGTCACACATGAATGGTGCGGAGGAGAGTCCATCGAACATAACCATTTACTTTTAGTTCAATGCAACAAACCCTGCTATGGCTAGAATGATCCTAATGACCCATTTTCCTGACCTGGCACACTGTTCCATTCTATTAAACCTGGGCAAGGCCCTTCCTTGTCTTTTTCCATGTGTGGTGCCAGGCATAACTCGCTGGCTGGGGAGGTTGACTACTACTAGGCCTCTTTGCCTGCTTCCAATCGGGGTGGAGGACACCCAGCGACCTCGGGGTTCACCTGCGCGTGCTTCTGGCGCTCCTAACTAAGGGTGGCTCTCTCTAGCCCCATACTGTGCCCTCATAGCACCTATACTGTGCTCTCATAGCACCCATACTGTGCTCTCATAGCACTGAACCTACCATGCTCTCCTGGCACTGAACCCTACAGTGCTCTCCTGGCACCTCTGACAGCCTTCACCTGCCAGGAACCCCCAAAGCCCTGCTGCCCTGTTTCCGACTCACCAACTTCCCATACCATGTCACACTACCAACCAGTATCCCCATACCTTGGCCTGCACCTAACCCTCGCAGTCCGCCTGCACAATGGAACAGCAGCCAGAATCCATGTCAAATCCTCTAAGTCCCCTAACCTACACTAACTTGGTTAGGAGACTCCTACCGACAGGGTACGTTGTTCGCACTCACTCTCCTCATTTGCACAATCACCCATTCACCCAGACACTTTTGTCATTCATGCCACAGTGCCGCACACCAGTCCACAACACCATCCAACACCTTTCACGTTTATGTGAAACCAAAACACACCAGTCCCTTGGATATCACTTGGTCATCAAATTTAACCAGTACACTTTGTCACCAAACCCCAATTAATTTGTCACTACGTACGTCGTCCGCTGGCCTCCTCCCATACTGCCCTAATCGTTTATTTCCAAAAGTTTAAACGAACATCCAATCTCTTCACCAGTCCATGGAACTCTGCATGGTTCTAACCAGGCATTTCAATCCTTCCTCAAACAAGCCACTCTTTGTCATCCACTTGTTTCAGGTGCGGTTAACGCTCTGCCTGTAATGTCTCCACCACTTTTTTTTTAATAATCACCCAAATCCACTCGTGCCACTCTTATGCCTTCTGTCATCTCTCAATATGCAATCACTTTCGGTACAATTTCCAATCAAAATTTTCACATCCCAAATGGCCTGCTTCTTTGGTCATCGGAAGGGGAGTGAGGGAACGAATCCCTCATTTCCCATTACATGACCCGCGCCTTTCCGCCACGGCTCAAGGGGGTCACGCCTCAATGGGGGCCGTGATCTACCCCTCCTTTTCTCCAGGGTTCGCGGAAGTCAGGCAAACCCAATCGGTGGAATGACCTCCCCCTCTTCTCCAGGGTTCACGGAAGTCAGGTAAACCCAATCGGTGGAATGGCCTCCTCCTCTCTCCAGGGGTCACGGAAATCAGGTATACCCCAATAGGTGGAACGGCCTCCCCTCTTCTCCAGGGTTCGCGAAGTCAGGCAAACCCCAATCGGTGGAATGGCCTCCTCCTCTCCTCCAGGGTTCACGGAAGTCAGGTAAACCCAATCAGTGGAATGACCTTCCCCTCTTCTCCAGGGTTCAGGAAATCAGGTATACCCAATAGGTGGAACGGCCTCCCCCTCTTCTCCAGGGTTCGCGGAAGTCAGGCAACCCAATCGGTGGAACGGCCTCCTCCTCTCCTCCAGGGTTCACGGAAGTCAGGTAAACCCCAATCAGTGGAATGGCCTCCTCCTCTTCTCCACAACTCTCTCAAGACAGAATAAACCCCACTCAGCTAGCCAAACCACTCGTGTGCTCAGAAGGGTCCGAAGACCAAATGACACACGCAGTGCCGCCTGTCACTCATCTGCACTCCACTCCAAAGTTCCTGTGAGGCTGATAGAGAAATCAAAATCCAATTTGTAAATTGGATTTCTAAAATCCAATCTAACACTGCTCCTGGATGCAGCACTCTAACTCTGCAAGAACCATGCGGAGCTGTCCATTATGGTTTCCGTCCCCTGGCTCAAGTTCTGTCTTGGTGGCATTTCTATTTCCCCTTGCACCTCCAACCTATTTCCTATGACACCACTCATTCCATGCTCAGGACTCCACACACAGCAGGCTGCACACATTCCAATGTTATGTGTTGACATTCCACACCTTCAACTTGCTGTGTACTGACCAACTGCCTCGCACTCCAGGGCTACATTCTCGACCGCCAGGTGAGTACCCACACACACTTCGGCCTCGGCAACACATACCGGTGATGTAGTCTGGACTGTGGGCTCATAGCATTCATTCACAGGCACTCCACACACACACCTTCAGGGGTCACGCATACGTGCACCCCATCGACAGAGTCTCTTCGTTAACATAAAATTCACTTTCTACCTTAAGCTCACCGTCCGCACCATGTATGCATGTACCCACATACCTTCGTTCCAGAGTCACCTCTGTCCGGTCGCTTCTCTCCAGAGGTTGCTATCATCGGTTCGCCATAACTCCTCCGGGGCTGTCAGCTCCACATGCTGGACCTGCTCAAAATGTATCTCACTCGTTAACAACCCCACATGCTCCCTCAATGTCTCAATCACCAGGGTTTGCTCTAAGTGTGGTGTCATCCGACGAGTGATGTCAATCAAGGTCCGCACCACTAACATTACTCCCTGTGGTGATGTCACACATCCCATATCATTGTGCTGTTCTACTTCCTGGCTCCATTTTCTTTTCCATTCGTTTGTTCTTCCTCTCTGAGCCTTTTGAGTTGTTCGTTATCTTTCCGGAGTTTTTTCCATCTCCGTGGACTCCAGCTTTGCTCTCTCCTTGAGTTGGTTAATTTCAAACTCATATTGTTTTGTTTTCTACCCCACCATCTCTCATGTTCTTCATTCTCCAATCTCATCGTTTCTTTCAATTGGCATATTTCCTTTTCCTGTTTCATTCGTCGTTCTTTCACGATCTCTGCGTACTTCAACCTTGCTTTCCACTTTAGTTGTTCTTGTGCCTCTTTTTGTTTCCTCTCTCCACTGTCTCTCTTGTTCCTCATTCTCCAATCTCATAGTTTCCTTCAATTGGCCGAGCTCCTTTCCCGTTTCATTTGTCGTTCTTTCATTATCTCCGCGTACTTCAACCTTGCTTTCTCCTTCAGTTGTTCTTGTCTTTCTTTTTGTTTCATTCCTTGTTCTTTTTGTTTCTTTTCCCACTGTCTCTCATGTTCTTCCTTCTCCAATGTCATCATTTCCTTCATTTTGTTGATCTCGTTTTCCTGTTTCATTCCTTGTTCTTTTTGTTTCTCATCCCACTGTCTCTCATGTTCTTCCTTCTCCAATCTCATTGATTCCTTCAATTGGCTGATTTCCCTTTCCTGTTTCATTCCTTGTTCTTTCACTATCTCCTCGTACTCCATCCTTGCTTTTATTTCAACTGGTCAACCTCCATTCATACTCTTTTTGTTTTTTATTCCACTGTCTCTCTTGTTCCTCATTCTGCAATCTCGTTGTTTCCTTCAGTTGGCTGATTTCCTTCTCCTGCTTTATTCCTTGTTCTTTCAGTACTCTTTCTTGCATCTCATTCTTTAGTCTTGCTTTGGCTTCTAGCTGTTCGATCTGTACAGTGTGGTTTCTTAACGTTTCATTCTCTGCTGTCGTTCTTTCTTCCTCCAACATTCTCATCTCGTTTGTAATTCCGTCTTTGTTTTGGTATTTTCTGTAACTCAGAAGCTTTCCTTTCTAATTCCTTTCTCATCTCCGCACACTCCAACCTTGCTTTGGCTTCCAACTGTTTGATTTGCTCAGTGTGGTCCCTTAACGTTTCATTCTCCGTTCTCGCTCTTTCCTCTCTCAAGATCCTCAGCTCGTCTTGTAATCCCCGTCTCTTTGTCTTGATGTTCCTGTAACTCAGAAGCTTTTTTTCCAATAATTCCTCTCTCACTTTGCATGCTTCCTCACTCATTTCACACATTCTCTTGCTCATCTCCGCCTCCCTTTCCAATGCTTCCATCCTCAATTCGTCCCTTTTCTTACTGTATTCCTTTAGTCTTTTCTGCCATTCCTTTCCATTTTTATCTCCCTTCCAGGGTTCTCTTTTAAACTGGCCTGCCTTACCTCTCGCTTCAGTAGTTCCAATTCCTCATCTTGTTTGCGTTTTTCCTTTTCTAGCTTTGTTTTCCTTTCTCCTTCCTCCCTCATTTCTTCCTGTAGTTCTTCGAACTGTTTTGACTTTTCCAACCATTCTTCCTTCCTTGCTCCAGATGTTCCTCTACTTTTTTATCTTCTGTTCTAGGCTTTCTCTTTTCCGAATGCCTTCTTCTACTCTCGCTTCAGTAGTTTCAATTCCACATCGTGCTCCCGTTTTTTCCGTTTCCAGCTTCGTTTTCCATTCTCCTTCTAAGTTCTCTCTATCCCGGGAATTACTAATTTGCTCTTCCTCTATTCTTTCATTCAGTTTGCTCTTCGCATATTCCAACTGACGGGTATAAAACACCACCAAATTCTTTTTTCCACATAGTTTGTCGACACTGTTGGCTAAGTTATGTTTTTTGG
>CM068954.1:81187647-81229037 GCA_035128595.1 Eptatretus atami | reverse complement strand
GAGGAGGATTAGAGATGGAAGAAACGAGGATACCGAGAACGAGAAGAAGAGAGAGAGAGGAAGAGAGACGATAACGAGAGAAAGAGAGGAGAGGAGAGGAGAGAGAGAGAGAGAAGAGAGAGACGAGAGAGAGAGAGAGAGAGACAACAGTAACCTCATGCAAGTAAGGGTGCATGTTAGCGTAAGTATTTCATAGTGCATGTTAGGGTGTGTATAACTACTGTAATTACGAGGCAGTGTCATGGTTGTTTTCGGATGCTCTCTTGTCTCTCCCATCCCATCTCCCACAGGCCTCGGGTCACGCGTCTTCAATCGAGATACCAACGTACTCCTGTACCTTACCAGTTGGGGAGATAGAACCCCTAGTTACAGACTGGCTTTGTCAGTGACCGAGCGGAGTCTACCAGTCTGTAACCATTTTGGTCTTATATGCCAATCGAACGGATCGTTCCTCGACGCGACACGCATTAATCCATAGCGGCAACTTCATCAGAATTAACCAGATTTATTGGGGACATCAGGGATCACAACACAAGCAATAACACAACAGTGGTTTTATTAACAATCAACCCGTTCTTAACTAGGGAACCACGGCTAAAAGGTTTCGAGCGGATTACTACGAAATATGCCTTATACAAAACACGTGCAAACAAACATGCATGCAGGACAAGACAGAGTACTTGGTGATGGCTCATGGACGAGAGGACCATGTCCCAAAAGCACGAAGGTCGCTCGTAAAAACCAGCGGGTTTCCACGGTTCGAACTCCCGCTCAAACGTGCCGCACAGCAAGAAATGGCGGCGCAGCACTCCAGCTCCCGCCCAAGTCACCACATGCGCGGTTCTCCCTCAGCGCGCCCGGCTCCGCGCCACGTCGACGATGCGAGATCGCCGATCTCTCTCCAGGGTTCAGCACACGAATCCCGGCCTGGCCTGTTCTCCATACAGGTCTCAGTCGAGGTCCGAGTTCCGCAGGCGGATCACAACGTGTCGAGCCGTGAGGTGAGCAAGGACCGTCAGACGCTCCGGCGTATCCTCTCCGGCCTTCGCGCCTCGAAGCCCGACTCCCGCTTCGTCCCTCAGTTCCTCTCTCGGTCGAATCACCGACATGCAGGTCGGTTCAGCGTCTCTCCCGGCAGACCCAACAGGTGCCTCCTTCGTTCGCTCGTTTCGAAGCGACTCAGAGCACGCCTCGAGAACCCGGCTGTTCCTCACACACAGCACTCCTTTCGTCCCCTTTTCTTTTCTCCTTCGAGTCGTGAGGTGAATCGATGTGCAGGTTCCGCTTTCTCTGCCGGTCGATTCACCACTGCCTTTTCTTTCCTCTCTCGCCTCGACACGCGAGCTCCTTCGACACACGCCTGTCTCGGCGACTCCCTGACCAAAGGCTCCTCCCCTTCACGTCACTTCCTGTCCAGGCCACACCCCTCGCTCTAGGCCACTCCTCTCAGCCGACTGGGAGGGGCCTATTCCGGAATGAGGAAGGAATAATAGCGATCTCTCGTTTCACCACCATAGCACGAACACAAAAACAGTCTGTTACACCTCCCGACACAGACATATCGTCCCTTATACCACACACCTGTCTATACATGAATTTAATGGGGGAACTGAGCTAATTCTATATTTAGTATTCCCGTAAGGGCCATTTCCGTAACAGTACCCCCACCTTTCTCCCGAGGCTCTCCGAGCCTCCATCTGGGGCAGCCCACGGCAATGGCCCTGTCTAACGTACAGCACAGATCTCCCATTTACTCTAACCCACAACATGGGAAGCACTTAACTCCAAAAATAAAAGTGTCACAGTAAGATTGGCATGTCCCTATCCTAGTGTGTCGGGTCACCAATCTAACAAACAAATTTACACTTCATGCACACTACTTAACATTCTAATTATGGATTTGAACGGGAGGGCATTCAATTTTACTTTAAACACCACATTTGCATCGGAGCGAACATTCAAAGGTTCAAAGTTCTTTCACGTGTTCGCTCCTTCATGCCCCCTCCCGGCAGTATTGTCCATTCACCCTGAGGGTTTCCTCACTTCGTGGCCTTAATGGCCTCTCACCAGGTGAGTTCAGTCGGCCCAGTGGCCTAATCTCACAAGAGTTCTTTGGCTCACTGAGCCCACAAAATGGCATGAATCTTCAGCCGCAACGGCCCACAAAAGCACTTTAGCCTCAATGGCCCACAAAAATGCTTCGGCCCATATGGCTACTCACAAGCAGCAGCAGGCAACAAGCCCTGCGTTGGACAGCAGGTGACACAGCAATGGTGGCATGGCGATATCGATGGCAAACAAATGCAGTTCGGAGGCGTTCTTGAGGACGCAAATGGGTGTGGTGACCTTAGACCAGGTGAGATGGAGTGTACCCTTAACCTTCCTTGCCTGACTTGTTTTGGTTAAGTTCTCCTTTTTTTTCTCTTTTTTTTTTTTTTCTTTCTTCTACAGACAGGATGGTGTGTTTCTTACTCAACTGTTATCTTCGTGGAAGTGTGCTCATGACATACTGGTGGCCATTCTGGCACTTGGAGAGGGTGACCTAGCCTGGCCCTTGCCAACAATTTCTCCCATCAACACTACTCGTGCCAGGTGTCACACATGAATGGTGCGGAGGAGAGTCCATCGAACATAACCATTTACTTTTAGTTCAATGCAACAAACCCTGCTATGGCTAGAATGATCCTAATGACCCATTTTCCTGACCTGGCACACTGTTCCATTCTATTAAACCTGGGCAAGGCCCTTCCTTGTCTTTTTCCATTGTGTGGTGCCAGGCATAACTCGCTGGCTGGGGAGGTTGACTACTACTAGGCCTCTTTGCCTGCTTCCAATCGGGGGGGAGGACACCCAGCGACCTCGGGGTTCACCTGCGCGTGCTTCTGGCGCTCCTAACTAAGGGTGGCTCTCTCTACCCCCATACTGTGCCCTCATAGCACCTATACTGTGCTCTCATAGCACCCATACTGTGCTCTCATAGCACTGAACCTACCATGCTCTCCTGGCACTGAACCCTACAGTGCTCTCCTGGCACCTCTGACAGCCTTCACCTGCCAGGAACCCCAAAGCCCTGCTGCCCTGTTTCCGACTCACCAACTTCCCATACCATGTCACACTACCAACCAGTATCCCCATACCTTGGCCTGCACCTAACCCTCGCAGTCCGCCTGCACAATGGAACAGCAGCCAGAATCCATGTCAAATCCTCTAAGTCCCCTAACCTACACTAACTTGGTTAGGAGACTCCTACCGACAGGGTACGTTGTTCGCACTCACTCTCCTCATTTGCACAATCACACCATTCACCCAGACACTTTTGTCATTCATGCCACAGTGCCGCACACCCAGTCCACAACACCATCCAACACCTTTCACGTTTATGTGAAACCAAAAACACACCAGTCCCTTGGATATCACTTGGTCATCAAATTTAACCAGTCACTTTGTCACCAAACCCCAATTAATTTGTCACTACGTACGTCGTCCGCTGGCCTCCTCCATACTGCCCTAATCGTTTATTTCCAAAAGTTTAACGAAACATCCAAATCTCTTCACCAGTCCATGGAACCTCTGCATGGTTCTAACCAGGCATTTCAATCCTTCCTCAAACAAGCCACTCTTTGTCATCCACTTGTTTCAGGTGCGGTTAACGCTCTGCCTGTAATGTCTCCACCACTTTTTTTTAATAATCACCCAAATCCACTCGTGCCACTCTTATGCCTTCTGTCATCTCTCAATATGCAATCACTTTCGGTACAATTTCCAATCAAAATTTTCACATCCCAAATGGCCTGCTTCTTTGGCTCATCGGAAGGGGAGTGAGGGAACGAATCCCTCATTTCCCATTACATGACCCCGCGCCTTTCCGCCACGGCTCAAGGGGGTCACGCCTCAATGGGGGCCGTGATCTACCCCTCCTTTTCTCCAGGGTTCGCGGAAGTCAGGCAACCCCAATCGGTGGAATGACCTCCCCCTCTTCTCCAGGGTTCACGGAAGTCAGGTAAACCCAATCGGTGGAATGGCTCCTCCTCTCCTCCAGGGGTCACGGAAATCAGGTATACCCAATAGGTGGAACGGCCTCCCCTCTTCTCCAGGGTTCGCGGAAGTCAGGCAAACCCCAATCGGTGGAATGGCCTCCTCCTCTCCTCCAGGGTTCACGGAAGTCAGGTAACCCCAATCAGTGGAATGACCTTCCCCTCTTCTCCAGGGTTCACGGAAATCAGGTATACCCCAATAGGTGGAACGGCCTCCCCCTCTTCTCCAGGGTTCGCGGAAGTCAGGCAAACCCCAATCGGTGGAACGGCCTCCTCCTCTCCTCCAGGGTTCACGGAAGTCAGGTAAACCCCAATCAGTGGAATGGCCTCCTCCTCTTCTCCACAACTCTCTCAAGACAGATAAACCCCACTCAGCTAGCCAAACCACTCGTGTGCTCAGAAGGGTCCGAAGACCAAATGACACACGCCAGTGCCGCCTGTCACTCATCTGCACTCCACTCCAAAGTTCCTGTGAGGCTGATAGAGAAATCAAATCCAATTTGTAAATTGGATTTCTAAAATCCAATCTAACACTGCTCCTGGATGCAGCACTCTAACTCTGCAAGAACCCATGCGGAGCTGTCCATTATGGTTTCCGTCCCTGGCTCAAGTTCTGTCTTGGTGGCATTTCTATTTCCCCTTGCACCTCCAACCTATTTCCTATGTCACCACTCATTCCATGCTCAGGACTCCACACACAGCAGGCTGCACACATTCCAATGTTATGTGTTGACATCCACACCTTCAACTTGCCTGTGTACTGACCAACTGCCTCGCACTCCAGGCTACATTCTCGAACCGCCAGGTGAGTACCCACACACACTTCGGCCTCGGCAACACATACCGGTGATGTAGTCTGGACTGTGGGCTCATAGCATTCATTCACAGGCACTCTCACACACACACACTTCAGGGGTCACGCATACGTGCACCCATCGGAACAGCAGTCTCCGTTACATAAAATTCACTTTCTACCTTAAGCTCACCGTCCGCACCATGTATGCATGTACACCACATACCTGCTTCGTTCCAGAGTCACCTCTGTCCGGTCGCTTCTCTCCAGCAGGTGCTCATCATCGGTTCGCCATAACTCCTCCGGGCTGTCAGCTCCACATGCTGGACACTGCTCAAAATGTATCTCACTCGTTAACAACCCCACATGCTCCCTCAATGTCTCAATCACCAGGGTTTGCTCTAAGTGTGGTGTCATCCGACGAGTGATGTCAATCAAAAGGTCCGCACACTAACATTACTCCCTGTGGTGATGTACCATCCACATCATCATATGCTATTTGCTGTTCTACTTCCTGCTCCATTTTCTTTTCCATTCGAGTTGTTCTTCCTCTCTGAGCACTTTTGAGTTGTTCGTTATCTTTCCGGAGTTTTTTCCATGCTCCGTGGACTCCAGCTTTGGCTCTCTCCTTGAGTTGGTTAATTTCAAACTCATATTGTTTTTGTTTCCTACCCCACCATCTCTCATGTTCTTCATTCTCCAATCTCATCGTTTCTTTCAATTGGCATGGCATATTTCCTTTTCCTGTTTTCATTTGCGTCGTTCTTTCACGATCTCTGCGTAACTTCAACCTTGCTTTCCACTTTAGTTTGTTCTTGTGCTCTTTTTTTTCCTCCTCCACTGTCTCTCTTGTTCCTCATTTCTCCAATCTCATAGTTTCCTTCAGAATTGGCCGAGCTCCTTTTCCCGTTCATATTGTCGTTCTTTCATTATCTCCGCGTACTTTCAACCTTGCTTTCTCCTTCAGTTGCTTGCTTGTCTCTTTTTGTTTCATTCCTTGTTTCTTTTTTCTTTTTCCACTGTCTCTCATGTTCTTCCTTCTCCAATGTCATCATTTCCTTCATTTTGTTGATCTCGTTTTCCTGTTTCATTCCTTGTTCTTTTTGTTTCTCATCCCAACTGTCTCTCTCATAGTTCTTACTTCTCGCAATCTCATTGATTTTTTTTTTTTAATTGTGGATTTTAATTCCTCAGCCCATCTTGCATGGTATTTATCCAATGACGATTGTGTGATGTTGTAGATTTATTTGTTGGTTTCTTTATATTGATTATTATTTTATTTTTTTTTTTTATTTTTTGTTTTTTACGTATAATATTCTATGTAGTATTTGATCTTAGTTTTTTTTTTTTTTTTTTTATTTTTTTTTTTTTTTTTTTTTTGTGTTTTATTTTTTTTTTTTTTTTTTTTTTTTTTTTTTTTTTTTTTTTTTTTTTTTTTGGTAGTTTTCTGTTTTTTTTTTTTTTTTTTTTGTTTTTCTTTTTTTTGTTTTTTATTTTTTTTTTTTTTTTTTTTTCTTTTTTTTTTTTGTGTTTTGTTTTTTTTTTGTTTTTTTTTTTTTTTTTTTTTTTTTTATGTTATGTAATACAAATAATGTAACAAGGAAATGAAACAGGGTGGTTGATTATTAATTATTTCCGTCTGTTTTTTATTTTATTTTTTTTTTTTTTTATCAGTTACAAATATTGTAAATATAAATTACTTGACTATGGGTAGTAATGTTTGTTATATTAAATTTTAGTGATGATACCTAGTTAATATAAGTTAATTCCTTTTATAAATTTATGAAATAAAAGATTATATTTAAATACTTTTTTTTATTATTATTTAGTTTGATTTTTTTATTTTTGTTGTTTTTATTTATTTTTTTTTTTTTTTTTTTTTTATATTTTTTTTTTTTTTTTTTTTTTTTTTTTTTTTTTTTTTTTTTTTTTTTTTTTTTTTTTTTTTTTTTTTTTTTTTTTTTTTTTTTTTTTTTTTTTTTTTTTTTTTTTTTTTTTTTTTTTTTTTTTTTTTTTTTTTTTTTTTGTTTTTTTTTTTTTTTTTTTTTTTTTTTTTTTTTTTTTTTTCTTTTTTTTTTTTTTTTTTTTTGTTGTTTTTTTTTTTTTTTTTTTTTTTTTTTTTTTTTTTTTTTTTTTTTTTTTTTTTTTTTTTTTTTTTTTTTTTTTTTTTTTTTTTTTTTTTTTTTTTTTTTTTTTTTTTTTTTTTTTTTTTTTTTTTTTTTTTTTTTTTTTTTTTTTTTTTTTTTTTTTTTTTTTTTTTTTTTTTTTTTTTTTTTTTTTTTTTTTTTTTTTTTTTTTTTTTTTTTTTTTTTTTTTTTTTTTTTTTTTTTCTTTTTTTTTTTTTTTTGTTTTTTTTTTTTTTTTTTTTTATTTTTTTGTTTTTTTTCTTTTTTTTTTTTTTTTTTTTTTTTTTTTTTTTTTTTTTTATTTTTTTTTTTTTGTTTTTTTTTTTTTTTTTTTTTTTTTTTTTTTTTTTTTTTTTTTTTTTTTTTTTTTTTTTTTTTTTTTTTTTTTTTTTTTTTTTTTTTTTTTTTTTTTTTTTTTTTTTTTTTTTTTTTTTTTTTTTTTTTTTTTTTTTTTTTTTTTTTTTTTTTTTTTTTTTTTTTTTTTTTTGTTTTTTTTTTTTTTTTTTTTTTTTTTTTTTTTTTTTTTTTTTTTTTTTTTTTTTTTTCTTTTTTTTTTTTTTTTTTTTTTTTTTTTTTTTTTTTTTTTTTTTTTTTTTTTTTTTTTTTTTTTTTTTTTTTTTTTTTTTTTTTTTTTTTTTTTTTTTGTTTTTTTTATTTTTTTTTTTTTTTTTTTTTTTTTTTTTTTTATTTTTTTTTTTTTTTTTTTTTTTTTTTTTTTTTTTATTTTTTTTTTTCTTTTTTTTTTTTATTTTTTTTCCCCTTTTTTTCAATTGGCTGATTTTCCCTTTCCTGTTCATTCCTTGTTCTTTCACTATCTCCTCTACTCCATCCTGCTTTTTATTCAACTGGTCACCTCCAATTCATTCTCTTGTTTTTATTCCACTGTCTCTTTGTTCCTCATTCTGCAATCTCGTTGTTTCCTTCAGTTGGCTGATTTCCTTCTCCTGCTTTATTCCTTTCTTCAGTACTTTCTTGCATCTCATTCTTTAGTCTTGCTTTGGCTTCTAGCTGTTCGATGTGCTGTACGTCGTGTTCTTAAACGTGTCATTCTCTGCTGTCGTTCTTCTTCTCCAACGTTCCACTCGTTTTGTAATTCGTTTTGTTTGTGGTATTTCTTAACTCAGAACTTTCCTTTCTAATTTTTTTTTTGTCTTTAGTTTTTTTCTTGTCAAACTTTTGATTTTTTTTCCTTCTCACTCCGCACACTCCAACCTGCTGGCTTCCAACTGTTGATTTGTCAGTGTGTCCTTAACTTTCATTTCCGTTCTCGCTCTTTCCTCTCTCAAGATCCTCAGCTCGTCTTGAATCCGTCTCTTTGTCTTGATGTTCCTGTAACTCAGAAGCTTTTCCATAATTCCTCTCTCACTTTGCATGCTTCCTCACTCATTTCACACATTCTCTTGCTCATCTCCGCCTCCCTTTCCAATGCTTCCATCCTCAATTCGTCCCTTTTCTTACTGTATTCCTTTAGTCTTTTCTGCCATTCCTTTCCACTTTTTATCTCCCTTCCAGGTTTCTCTTTTAAACTGGCCTGCCCTTACCTCTCGCTTCAGTAGTTCCAATTCCTCATCTTGTTTGCGTTTTTCCTTTTCTAGCTTTGTTTTCCTTTCCCTTCCTCCCTCATTTCTTCCTGTAGTTCTTCGAACTGTTTTGACTTTTCCACCATTCTTCCTTCCTTGCTCCAGATGTTCTCTACTTTTTTATCTTCTGTTCTAGGCTTTCTCTTTTCGAATGCCTTCTTCTACCTCTCGCTTCAGTAGTTTCAATTCCACATCGTGCTCCCGTTTTTCCGTTTCCAGCTTCGTTTTCCATTCTCCTTCTAAGTTCTCTCTATCCCGGAATTACTAATTTGCTCTTCCTCTATTCTTTCATTCAGTTTGCTCTTCGCATATTCCAACTGACGGGTATAAAACACCACAAATTCTTTTTTCCACATAGTTTGTCGACACTGTGGCTAAGTTATGTTTTTGCCACCGAATTCGTTCCAGTAAATCGTCCAATCGCTGTGTCCCCCCGACACGTAATTTTGCTGAAGCTCTTCTGCGAGCCGTTGTGACTCGTCCACTCCACTTTGCACCTCCTCGATATAGTCTTCATAACGCTTCACCTTTTCCAAAACATCCCCCAATTGTGCCTGAAGCTTGCCAATGTTCGCTAGTCATCCTGCCACGCCTGCCATGGCACATGCCGTGACCACGTGGTCTGAATCGGTGGGCGGGAGCGTTTCCTTCGCGCCTTGTGGCTCGTTGCGCTATAATTAGCCCACTCCCGTCCGTGTCGCGCTGAGATGGAGCCGCGCCGCCATTTTGCGACCCACTTTCTTAATAATTTGCAAATTTCCCCGATCCGTTCAAGCAAAAATCACACCAATTGTTAACACAATCGGTGTTCTGCAAATTACGGAGTGGAAGCGGAGAGTTCGTCATCCCACTCCTGACGACCAGTTGTTGTGGATCTGGGGTGGCGGAATCTGACCCGGTCCCTGGTGCCACCCTCGCCACACCGTCTCGGAGTCTATACGCCCGGCCGGCTCGGCACAGGCTCGGGTCACGCGTCTTCAATCGCGATACCAACGTACTCCTGTACCTTACCAGTTGGGGAGATAGAACCCCTAGTTACAGACTGGCTTTGTCAGTAACTGAGCGGAGTCTACCAGTCTGTAAACCATTTTGGTCTTGTATGCCAATCAACGGATCGTTCCTCGATGCACACGCATTAATCCATAGCGGCAACTTCATCAGAATTAACCAGATTTATTGGGGACATCAGGATCACAACACAAGCAATAACACGACAGTGGTTTTATTAACAATCAACCCGTTCTTAACTAGGGAACCACGGCTAAAAGGTTTCGAGGGATTACTACGAAATATGCCATATACAACACGTGCAAACAAACAGGCATGCAGGACAAGACAGAGTACTTGGTGATGGCTCATGGACGAGAGGACCATGTCCCAAAAGCACGAAGGTCGCTCGTAAAAACCAGCGGTTTCCACGGGTTCGAACTCCCGCTCGAACGTGCCGCCAGCAAGAAATGGCGGCGCAGCACTCCAGCTCCCGCCCAAGTCACCGCGTGCGCGGTTCTCCTCAGCGCGCTCCGGCTCCGCGCCACGTCCACGATGCGAGATCGCCGATCTCTCTCCAGGGTTCAGCACACGAATCCCGGCCTGGCCTGTTCTCCATACAAGGTCCCAGTCGAGGTCCGAGTTCCACAGCGGATCACAACGTGTCGAGCCGTGAGGTGAGCAAGGACCGTCAGACGCTCCGGCGTATCCTCTCCGCCTTCCCGCCTCGAAGCCCGACTCCCGCTTCGTCCCCTCAGTTCCTCTCTCGGTCGAATCACCGACGTGCAGGTCGGTTCAGCGTCCTCCCCGGCAGACCAAACACGGTGCCTCCTTCGTTCGCTCGTTTCGAAGCGACTCCGAGCACGCTCGAGAACCCGGCCGTTCCTCACACACAGCTCCTTTCGTCCCCTTTCTTTTCTCCTTCGAGTCGTGAGGTGAATCGATGTGCAGGTTCCGCTTCTCTGCCGGCCGATTCACCACTGCCTTTTTTTTCCTCTCTCTCGCCTCGACACGCGAGCTCCTTCGACACACGCCTGTCTCGGCGACTCCCTGACCAAAGGCTCCTCCCCTTCACGTCACTTCCTGTCCAGGCCACACCCCTCGCTCTAGGCACTCCTCTCAGCCGACTGGAGGGGCCTATTCCGGAATGAGGAAGGAATAATAGCGATCTCTCGTTTCACCACAGAGCACGAACACAAAAACAGTCTGTTACACCTCCCGACACACACATATCGTCCCTTATACCACACAACCTATCTATACATCTATCCATAATTCCCAATCTTGTGTGTGTGTGTCTGTTGTGTTGTGTGGTGTGTGTCTGTGTGTGGTGTGTGTGTGTGTGTGTGTGTGTGTGTGTGTGTGTGTGTCTGTGACGCTGTTCTCGACAACCACTGGTCCGATCTAATTGAAACTTGCCAGGTATATTGCTGGGGACCGGGAGTGTGCCTTTTCAAGGTTTGATATTAATCGGACAAGTGCTTCCCAAGTTATGGCCATTTATTTACCAAACCAATGACAAGACACGTTGTTGCGTGGGCGTGGCCGATGGGGAAGGGAACCTCAGCCGCGTTCCCCATTACGGGTTACAACGTACGGACTTCCGGAGAGTGATGACTTCGTGTATTCTAATAATTCTCGATTTCTTATGCGCATTTATAGATAAACACAATGGCCCAAGTTATGATCGTTTCATATTAGACGGTGTATAAATTGGGTAACATCAGAGTGAGCTGGTATGCTCCGAACCAGGAATAATATTTTTTTCTCTCTTCTCTTCTCCTTTTGTTTTTCCTTGCCACGACATTGCGAAAAGGTAAAATACGTTGGCGCTAATTGAATAATAGGTATTAAAACTAAATTGCGAATAATCGTAACTGTGAATAATATGCGAATTCCAGGCACGCACGTACGGGCACGTGAGAGCGAAGAAACGGCCTGTGTGGTTGTTGTTTGTTGCTCGCGGTTTGAATATTTATTTATTAATTTTTATTTTTATTTTTTATTTTTAACGGGCACGTACTAGTGAATTTAATGGGGGAACTGAGCTAATTCTATATTTAGTATTCCCAAAAGGGGCATTTCCGTAACAATATCGATACCTATAAAAGGCAAAAATCTCAATCATATAAAATATACTAGACGACCCGTGACCCCGTTGGGTCCCGTTGTGACAGCGGTTGATGAAAAAATTCATTTCAAGAAAAAAATATGATAGCTCCAGCGAACTATACTGCTGAGGTTGTTTGCATTGATCAAATACTCCCGAAGAGTACTTGACGAATCGGGAATTGATTTTTTAATTTTTTTCCGTTGCCCAATTGAACGAAACTTGAGCTGCACACCGCAGGTGATTGGGGGAGTAAGGTGCCCTAAAATTTTTGCGCTATCGTTACCCCGTTGGCTGTATTTCGGAACATACATACGTGTATATATATATATAATATATATAAACAAGATGAGAGTTTTCGTAATATATAGATGTGTGTGTGTGTGTGTGTGTGTGTGTGTGTGTGTGTGTGTGTGTGTGTGTGTGTGTGTGTTCTGTGCATGTTCTGTGCACTGCCACATCTTTTAAATACAAACTCCAAACTCGGGTACAGAACTTTGTGTGGGGGGAGTAACATAAGCTATGTGGCTGCAGCCTCACTGGGGGAGGGGCTAAAATTCTCACTGTAAATGTGCACAGTGTAGCACCACCTCATGTAGTGGCAGGAGAGCCGGTCAGGCGGGGTTGGTTGGGGGGGGGTCGGCAGGAGAGCGCCATTAACTGAGAAGCAAGCAGGAGAACCAGCGGGATGGGGGGGGGGGTATGGTGAATGGTTTGAATGGTAGGTTGAGGTGATGCCGATTTGGGTTTATATAAACTAGAAAGACCCACCTGTCCTGTCCCCGCAAAGCTTGTCCACATCTACTTTGGGGAAAAAAATAAAATTAGGCAGTGTAAGGAGCGAGGAGGAGGACATTGTTAATGGGATATCCATCACAACCTTTTTAGATGCTGAATTGTGAATGATATACAACAACACACCAAGTGGAAGATCAAAATAAAAATGCAAAATGCAAGGCCGTTTGTCTTCAAATGTCTTCTTCTTCAGATGTATTCGGGTACGGACGCATGCAGAAATTGAAACAGAGCTCCAATCAGCCAATCAACTAATTAATCTTTGTGAGCGGCTACAAATTGTTACTTATTCACTTTTGTCTTCCCGTGTAATGCTTGGTAAATCTGCTCGTCGTAGATATGAGGGACATCTCACAGTGCAAGAGCTCACGCCATAGACATAAGCCAGTAGCGCTTTATTCCGTCAGGCACCAATAGAATTCAATAGGTCAAGCTTGGGTCATGGATCAAGATATGGAAGATTGTTCTCCAAAAATTGGTTCACCATTGATTGACTCATGATGAAACTGGAAATCTGGAAATCAAGATGGCAATGATCAGCAGCAAGACCCTGAGGTCACATGCCTCCTCCCCTCTGTGAAGCACCACATCGCTTCAGTCAGCCACTCCTCGGCCCTCAAAAGGGAAATTCTGCCATTTTTTTATTTCCTAATAAATAGATGGTGTCGTTTTTTGACCGACAGGTTTTCAGAGAAGATAAATAAAAATTAACTTTCACCCTTTAAAAATCATGCGAATCAATTATTGAAATATCAGCTGCTTTTTTATTCGCGTCCTTTTCTCACCTGTGTTGCGACCTGCTTTGTGACCCTGTTAAAAGGCGGTGAATAATCAGCTTTGATGAATCTAATCGATATGAGAAATGGGATTGAATGAGACTCACCCTTATTATAAGTAAGAAGAAGAAGAAGTTTTTTTTTTTTTTTTGAGGGAGAGTTTTTGTTTTAATGTAAATTTAAACCGGCCCATCTATCCTCACCTTATTCAACTCTTTCATACTGTTTTCAGATTGATAAAAAAAGGCGTCGATCAGAGCGTGTGTAGGGGTACCACTATTGTTTTTAGTGGTATCACCAAGAGGACAATTGTTGCCAGATGGACGGATGCATGCAGGCAGGATTGACCCAGGCATGGACTAATGCAGGCATGCTGACGCCAAGCTCCTACCATATATTAGACCAGCAAACACAGTCAGTTGCTTGGCTGATGGCAATATTAAAGGGAGAGGGGGAAAGGGGAGGGAGGGAGAAAGAGGTGTGGGAGGAAAGTGCTGCACTGTATTGGGGAACAGAGAAGAAAGGATGGGACAGAGCGAGGATGGGACAGAGCGAGGATGGACAGAGCGAGGAGGAGAGAGAGAGCGAGGAGAGAGAGAGAGCGAGGGGAGAGAGAGAGAGAGAGAGAGAGAGAGAGAGAAGAGAGAGAGAGAGAGAGAGAGAGAGAGAGAGAGCGGGAGAGAGGGGGAGGGGAGTTAACAGAGAGAATATGTTCTGATTTATGAAACACACACACACACACACCACACTATCAGCAATTTTTTGTTTATCGGCATCAGCAGATTGGAGTCATGTTATTACCGACGACTGTACATACTGTATACAACCCAAAAAACTTGAGTAGCTTCGCTCTCGCGTCCTTGACAACCGCACTTCCACACACAGAGTTAATTAATATCCAAATTTAAATCAAGTTTACCTCCCTGTCTTTGCTTGCCATGACATTCGCTGCCATGTAAACGGCACGCCCGTGACATCATCGTCGGCGGCCGCGCAGCAGCCTACGCAGCAACGTGTCATGTCATTGGTTGGTAAATAAATGGCCATAACTTGGAAGCACTTGTCCGATTAATATCAAACCTTGAAAAGGCACATCCTCAGGGCCCCAGCAATATACCTGGCAAGTTTCAATTAGATCGGACCAGTGGTTGTCGAGAAACAGTGGTCACAGACACACACACAGCACACACACACACCAGACACACACACACACACACACACACACAGATTGCTGGAATTATAGATAGATGTACAGTTAACTACTTTCTCTGCAGTGTGATGCCATTTTCTGGGGGGGGAAAAAGTACCAAAACAGCAACAAAAAACATCTATAGGTACCAAAAATACACCTGTTGTTTAAATTTTGTCTCCTACTTGCTTATTTCGATCGTAAGTTATCGCGTGTTAAAATTTACTTCCTGGTTCGGAGCATACCAGCTCACTCTGATGTTACCGAAATTTATGCACCGTCTAATATGAAAACGATCATAACTTGGGGCATTGTGTTTATTTATAAATGCGCATGAGAAATCGAGAAATTATTGGAATACATGAAGTCATCATTATCCGGAAGTCCATACGTTGTAACCCGTAATTGGGAACACGGCTGCAGTTTTCTTCCCCATCACCACACCTACGCAGCAACGTGTCCTGCATTGGTTGGTAAATAAATGGTCATAACTTGGGAACCACTTGTCCGATTAATATCAAACCTTGTAAAGGCACAGTCCTCAGGTCCCCAGCAATATACCTGGCAAGTTTGAATTAGATCAGACCAGTGGTTGTCGAGAGAAACAGCGGTCAACGACACACACACACACACATTGCTGGAATTATAGATAGATAAATAAAAAGCATTAAATTCTGAAAAGAAATAACACATTTTGTTCTGTTATGATTTGAAAGTAAATTTGCACACAAATGCACCCCACTAAAGGCTTATGTAGTTGGGAAGACGGAATGGGAAAAGCTGAATTGTTTTTGTAGTCAAGTGATGCAGTTATTTTCTCACTCATTGTCACTTCCTAGCACTATTTCATGGGGCACACAATTGATCAAAATGCAATCATTTCAACAACACTTTGGATTGAACAGGATAGCCTAGACATAGAGGTATGTGCACTCGCCTCTGAGAGGCTTGGGTTTGAATCCCAAGCCAGCTATAAACTGCTGTCCTGGTATTGTACAGGCAGAGTGATTCATCAATCTGTCTGTCATCCATTGGATGGAAGTCAAACTGGGCTTCCCATCTGCTGACATTAGTTATTGAATGTTAAAGATTGCACGGTGTCCTTCATACGTAAAGAATAGGCGAGTTATCACCGGCATCAGTCACCCGAGCCAAATTCCAAATTCCTGCTCTAACCTACAGGGAGCGCTACATGACAGTCTGCACTGCACATGAAACATCACACATCACACAGCACTACAGGCTGCACAAAAGCACGACCGTCCACCAGCGATGATGGATGCAGACGTGCTGCATACAAAACGAGGCTGAACAATTTACATTTTGTATCGCACTGATAGGCAGGATCTACCTTAAACAAAATCTAATCAGTTTGTCCTTGTCACCTTTTCAACTCATCCACCAAGTTTCATCCGAATCCGTCCATAACATTTTGAGATATCCTGCTCAAAGTAAGAAAAACAAACAATAAAGATGTTCTGCATAGTATGATACTTGTGAAACTCAAATTAACAATAGTTGCCATGGAAACAGCAATTTGGTAATTTGGAAAATTTAACCTCTCAAGTGTTTTTCATGATTGAATGCTGTGCATAACAAATTTGGTTGATACACTTTCTCATTGCTGCCTAATCTGTGTTTTACATGTTTTGGATGGCATTGCCCCAAACCTTTGACTAATTTTGACCAGATTTTATGCACATATACTACACATGCATACAAGTAAGCTGTTTAAGTTTCAACCTGATATCTTGAAACATTCCTGAGGTTTGGCAATAATATAATCACAAAAAACCCCATATGATTATAATGGGGTGAAATTGTTGCCATGGACACCTTTTTCTCTTTGTCACGTGGGACTTTTCTCTTTGTCACGTGGGACTTTTCCTTGTGCCACTAAACAAGATGAGCAAAAACTTTAAAAAAAGATTATTTTTTTAAATCAATCAATTCTATTTTGCATCCCCAGTACTGAGGTGATGTTTTTTATACCGAGTTGGTTTAACATTGAGGGGCTTCTGATTATGACTGGTGAACCTCAAGCGTTATTGCAGAAGGTCCTCAAACAAAGGTCCAACGGGGTCTATAGGGTCTTGGGTTACTTAGGGTTCTCATGGTGTCTATTGGGTCAACAGAGTAATAGCATTCTAAAAGGTCTCAGGGCCTTTCGGGTTTAAGGGGTCTAAATGTTATTGGGAGTCTTAGGGGGAGTTAAAGGAGGAGGAGGAGGAGATTGTGACCATACTCTACAGAGCTTCAGCAGTCTCCTTAGCCTGGTGTTGGCTTAGTGGTTAGGGTGACGGCTTGGGATCCTTGGGTCCTGAGTTCAAGCCCCGTTGGCCACTGAATTAAAATACACCAGGAGGTTGACTCAGCCTGTCATCCTTCCGAGGTCGGCAAAATGAGCACCAGTGTACTGGTAAGGGGGACACTGCATCAGCGGCATAGCCACGTCCCAACCAATGATGCAACCAGCAGAGAGAGAGAGAGAGAGAGAGAGAGCAGTCTCCTTGGCTATTGGGCACAATCCTGGACAGGTCGCCACGCCAACACAGTATACCAGCATGCTGGCACTCATTTTGCTGACCTCGGAAGGATGACACCTGGTATTAACTCAACAGCTAAGCAGGATTTGAACTCTGGACCCTAGGATCCAAAGCCCGCCACCCTAACCATTAATCCGACACCAGGCATGAGTTAAAGGGTTTCCAGGTTATAAATGGTCTTTAGGGTATTAGGGTTCTGAAGGATCTCGTGGTCTTAAGGGTCTCATGGGTGTAAAGGTTTAAAGGGTATAAAAAAAGGGTCTTAAAAGGTGCAAAGGGTATAAAAGATTCAAAATGGTGCAAAGTGGTCTCAAGGTCTACATGTCTAAAAGGTATGTTCCAATAGTCTGTAATTAATAGACATAGTCAAGGTTTAATAATAAGTAATTAATAGACGTACTCACGGTCCAACTCACGTTCAAACAGTACATAATTAATAGAGATAATTACAGGGGTCAAACGAGACTTCACCTCGACAAGGGTTCATCGCAAAAACAATATACATCCAGCTTATCTTTACCTCGACCAGGTGGTGAAGTTTCGTGAAGATCGGAGTAAAAATGCGACCTGCAGACAAGTGACATACAAACAGACAAAATAACAGACCAGACCAACCAATATACCGTACTTGTAAATCTTGTAAATCCAAGTAACATACAAAGAGACAAGCAGATAGACAGGGGTGAAAACATAACCTCCGTCCACCTTCTGTGGTGGGGGTAATGATGAAACGATAATAAACAACACATTTTTGATAATATTGCATTGCTGAACAAAATACCATAATTCTACGATAGTACTTTTTATAAGGGATATTAGCCATACCTATTGTATGTTAATTTGACAAACCAATCAAATGGTCAAAAAAATAAACTAATCAACAATTTGACAAAATAAGACACTCAGGTGTCACGGTGATTCGGATACCATTTGCTCACCAGTACAGTATTTGCATTTTCAGGCAAAAACTGCATTGTGACTCTTTTGTTATCACATCAAAACAGATGTTGGAGAATTCATCTGTTTGTAAAAATACATGTAACATTAAGAAGAAAAGAAAACTATGTCAAACATTGTTTTTTTCTTTTGTGGGGTTTATGAATTCCAAATTTTGGATTATACTGTAATTATTTTCCACAAAAAAACTTCTTTTTTTTCATTGGGGTTTGATTAATTTGACATTAAAAAAATAAATATTTTTTTTGATTTTGAATTGATGTGTTTTATTAGGTATGTGCAGCAATGAAAAATTGACAACGTCATCATTTTAAAGGCCCGAGCTTTGAGTCACCCCTTCTGTGGTTTGTCTGAATTGCATTTCTGGATTATCCAAGCCTTTTCCCATGATAATCTCCTTTCAAACCTTTTGGTCTCATTTCACTAAACAATACCCTCTGCATGTCTTTACCCTATGCACATGAAGCAAACAGCTAGGTTAAGCAATTGGTTCATATTCCTCCGTCTATCTGTCTGTAAACGTCAGTTTATGATCAAGGAACAACTTATTTCAATTTAATGTTATATTTTGAACATGAATCAGAAAACAAACCTGTTGTTTAACATTACTGTGTCTCTGAATTTGTGCTGAACACATATGTGAGATAATATTTTTACTGTGTCTGCCTGTCTGGCAGTCAAACAAAATTGAAAATCATTCCAAACAGGAAACTTACTGTTTTTTAAGAAACGTCATAAAGGACACATACAACAGGCACAAATATAATTAATGTAACGAGTTAGATAAGGTTGTATAATAGACACTGCATAAACGGCAATAAATTCCAGAATTTATTTATTCCTACGTCTTTTACAATCTTTATTTTATTTCAATTGAATTATATACTTAAACACTGTATAACACTATTTGCCTTCTTTGCACTTCCAAACCCCTTCCGTTTTGCAGTACTTGGACATTGTAAATAGGGTGGTGTATAAGGGTGATGTATAAGACTGGTTCAATAGCACTAAAGTTGCAGAATTTTTTTTTCTTAACGGTCTTTAAAATGATTATTTTATTTACATTGAAGTATATAGTTAAACACTGCATGGAGTAACGTGTTCTATGAACTCTCCACTTTTGTTGATGTTTTCATGTTTCTGTGCATAGTGGACTCTCGTAAAATGTATATAAATTGAGGAATGTGGATATTTTCTAAAGTGTGAAGTTTCACTATTTCTATAATCTGCAGAACATTGGATTTTCCAAATATGAAATAAAAAAATCCATTATTTTCCCAATTTTATTCACAAACAGAATATATTGAATCTCCATTAAAAGGTAAGCAGTCATTGTTTAAAGGGTTGCACAGCCTATTTTCAAGATCTACGCATACTCTTATTACACAAAGAACAAAGTTGAGTTGCTAGATACCAACTAGTATTTTAAATTTCTTCATCGACATTGCAAAATAAATAAATAATCAACACAAATGTACAAGTTTTTAGATATGACATGAATGTTTTATTGTGTAGTTAAGTGAGGTACAACGGAGTATACAGCTACAAAGCCACAATTTCCATGCTATTCAAGAAGCCCCTGTCTAAACATGAATACCTTACACAAACACCAGTGAATATTTTTTATAATCTGTATAAGTTAACATTATGTCAGCATACATAGAAATGGTGTGTTGATATGCTGCAAAGTCTAGTTAATTCCTGATAGCTTTCCTAAAGCAATTCTGTCTATAAAAGTGAAGCTTTTACCCAGTGAAAGAGAAACAAGCAAACAAACAAAGAAGCCTCAAACTGTATGTACACTGTCTGATCACACACATCAAGACACAAACATGATGCATAACAATGTTTTATATATTGTACTAGAGTTCCAGTGTAACTCATGAAATGTTGGCAAAACCATATAATAAATTGTACAAGACAAATAAAAAGCTTTCTTTCACATTTTGGACCATCAATGATAACAAAGACGAAGCTTTCCCATTGGGGATTCATTTCCATGGAGGAACATGAATGCCATGTAATTCTGCAAACCACTCGTGAAGCAGCAATCTATCTCTTCTGTGCTTGCATATCGTTTGAGTGGAACAATGGATGGAATCAGCAGAACGTTGATCGAAGTATGCCAACCACCATGGCACGCAAGAAGCTGTAGCATACTTCATTTAACAGTGTTGATTCCATCCGTTGTTCGATCTGTCTGCCGACACAGATCGACACTAGCCTTCACGAGCAAGACAAGTTCTTCATTCTATCATTTTCGTCACCTGTTGCCATGAGAATGCTGGAGTATTCACATCTACAATCCACTAAATTTATGGATGGCGAGTTTGTCAAAATGTAATGAATATCTCAAGCATGTTGGGAATGAACTAGATGCCACGATCAGTGAGGTATACCGCATAAAACAATTGAGGGGGTATCTGAATTTTCTCTATTGTAGAACTGTAGCAGGCTTTCATTGAACATTTATAGAAATGTCTCGAATGGGGTCTTGACGATCATTCTGGAATTGTTTTTGCACACTTTGTTACTGTTCAAACTAATGATTGAGAAAAATATATTATGCAGCTTTAACATTTTGTGTTTCTCAAAAGAAAATAAAAATAAATTGTGGTTTAAAAAAAATCCGTATTGGAGAATGTAAAAAAAACTGCAACATAACCAACCACAAAACGGCACCACGAGCACAAGCAGGATATCGTCAAAAACCAAAAGGCTTCGGCTGAATGGCAATTTCTATCAGCCCTTGTTGTGAGAGATGAGCAGCTTAAAAAAAAAAACAACACAAGACATAGCACACCAGTTACACAATGATGGGGTAATGTGTTTTCACTTTTCAATACCAATACCAACACAAAAAGAAGGCATGATAACAGAAGGTATGTTGAACTAGAATAACATACACTGCAATTCACCTTTGATTTGTTTAAAGAGTGTAAATGAAAACAACTTCCTAATGACATAAATAAAGCACAAGCTACACTGAAGCTAGAAAGTGTCTATTGCTTTTTTATTTTGCAATATATACAACATGCTAATCACATGATACAGGATGTATAAAAAAAAAACACCTTCACCCTTCATCTTATTAACATCATATCACTATGGCAATAACTAACTGTGCCTGAAGCCTTGTTATGACCATTGTCTTGAAGGCATGAAACCATCAATTATTATTATTTTTTTAACTTTGGCATTCTTTTGATGCTGCATGTCAAAAAAACTCATCCGTTTATTGTTGTTCCTCAGCTCAAGTGGCCGCAACACCGAAAAGATAACTCTTCTATGGCAGTTGGAGCACAAGGTTGTTTCTTTTTCCTTTTAAATACAAATATGTAACCTCAAAATTTAATAACTTAGCTGCGTGCTTTCGTGCAATGCAATGCTACAAAAGAGGAGAATAAACTGAAATGTGCAGGCAATGGAGAAATTCAGCTGCAAAGAAAAATGATTTTTTTTTAAGACTAAAGAGGAGAATAAAGACAAGGATTGAGACTTAATTAGAAAGCAAGGCAGGTGCCGACATTCGTTTTTACGTCACTTGATTATATTTTTCAAATTGTCGTTTTGTCCTTGACAGTTTTTCTTGAGCCTGTCGTATCAGCTGCGGAGCTCGTTAGCAACCAAAACCTTTAGATGCAGTCATTTTGTTCCCACAACTGAAGCAAGTTGGCGTCCTTTTTATCGATGTTTTCTTGCTGGACAGCATAAACGACTCGATGGAGGAGAATGTTGATAAGAGCAAAATACGAAAGTGAGGCATTTGTTTTATCCACAGAGGGAGCTTCATTAACTTAAGTAATGGACTTGTACAACAGGAGACGACAAACGCTTTTAAGATTGCCACAATGTCATCTGCAGGCACAGTTGATGACGGACATGTTGGGGTAAAGTTTGAGTACAACATTGCGTGTACTGTCAAAGAAAAGGATGCTGAGTGGTGCCATCTTGTCAGGAATACAGCAAGGCTCAGGAAGGCCCGGTGTTAAGTGAGCTGCTCGAACGATGCTCTGGATAGTAGCATGATTTGAAGGCTTTACTACCTGAGGGAGAACAGGACAAAGTTGGAAAATATATGAGGTTAAAGAGCTATTGTTGCACATTAATGTGTAGTTATGTTAACTTGAACATTGTCAAAGATATAAAATCTCAGCTTGTTGCATAATGCTGCCTCTGTGGTCTCGGTCTGTGCAAGTAATCTGCATTGTCAATGTTTTTTTCAAGTTATGTGAGAAGCCAACCTTGTTTACCAGTATACTTTGAAGTTTTTTTTCCCTGTAGATTAAACAGCTGTTTTTGCCATTCATATCATCATCAGAAACCACGTCCCATTAAGCATGAGTCACATTTGCTCTACGGCTAGGATACAGCGGCCGTACCCCCCCCCCCTGAATTGACAGAAACGTGCGGCGGCCACAGAGTTTCTGAGGTGGCCTCAGGGTGGCCTACGCCGTATGGCTATCTTTTACAGGCCGTAGGGGTCTCAATGGAATTAAGCGCGCAGTATAACTTTTTTCATTTCTAGGTTGGCCGTAGCAATTCGACAAGCCGTAGCCATGACGTAGATGTGTTCCACGTCGACCGTACGTAGGGCGTACGGTGGCTTGCGTTATTCGTGCAGCTACCGTAGGCTATCAATGAAAAATGAATTTTGCCAACCCCCCCCCCCCCAAAAAAAAACAAGCAGTCATAGACTGGTACTTACGAAATCGTCAATTGACCTCTGACCTTGTCTAATAAAAGCTGTCTCTAGAGAAGGTAGCGACGCAAACCAGAAGTTTCTATGATGATTCTGTACCAAACCATCAAAAATCGAATGTTGACCTCACTGTGACCTTGACCTTTGACCGATTTTGACCAAAATCTAATCAGCGCTAGCAATCACCCTCCTGAATCACGTGGTGTAATTTGACATTGGTAGCTTCTTCCGTTCTCGAGTTATCGTGCCGACAAACAAACAAACACACACACAAACAAACACACGAACAGATGACGGAAGTCATCAATATACTTACGAAATCTTTAGATTTCGTAAGTAAAAAAAATTACGTTCGTCTTAGGGCCCCCCTGCGGTCACCTTGCGGGCACCTTGAGGCTATCTTACGTCTGCCTTGAAAATTCTATGGCAGCCGCAGGGACGCCCTAAGGTCACCGTGCGACATCAAATCAAAGACCGTACGGCACCCCCACGTTTTCGGTCTCCACAATTTCTAAATACCCCGTGCGGCTCCCCGAAAATAAAAACATATGTGACTGCACATTGTGTGACCGTGGAAATACTGCGGCCGCCCTATAATTGCTAGTGGCCGTAGATTTTTTTAGACCCTACGGCCGCCGAGCCAAATGTGACTGAAGCATTAGTATGGGGTTGGCAGCACATAATAATAGCACACAGGTTTGCTCCAGGTATTTCACAAACAGCTAGCCAGGCCTGACATTCGAATGGAATTGGTTAGGATAGGAATGGGGAATTGAGACAGGGTATCAGCGATATCTTGTATACCATTTGTCCAAAAACACAGCGGAATCTTTAACTCCATCTGCAAACAATTCTGGCAGACTGGTCATCAGCTTAACATCCCATCTGATGGATGGTGCTTTATTCTTTTTGATGAAACACCTAACGTGGGAAACAATATCTTGACAGTGTTATATATAATTGGCCCAAGAATCGAGCCTCGAGTAGACCTCTCAAAGTGAGTTATTCATTTTGCACTATCCTGTCGGACAACGGATGATTTTGTTTGTGATGTATGTGGCAATGACAGCAAATATTTGTGATGTATCATCCACAGCAATAATTTTTCATACCTTGGGCATTGGAAATTCACATGAGCCGACACAGTAGTAGGCATTGTAGCCTGTGGGGGATATGATCCACTGATCCCAGCCAATGTCAGCAAAGTTCACTTTGAGAGGCCGGCGACTGCAGATGCGATGGCGGCCATTTCCACGCCTTCGCTCAGCCCTGCGTGTTCGTTCCGTTTCGTCAGTGTGCTCTTCTCCATTACTTTCTCCCCTTTTTGACCCCACTAGCCTCTTTTTAGCTTTTGGCAATTCATTTGTTTGGAGAGAGGCTTGTCTCCGAGACCGAGACTGTTCCCTTGGCTGTTGTGTTGGTAATTCACCTGGGGTGCTGGGTGCAAATGGGCCATTCTTCAGCATAACATCATCGGCATAGACGACAATGTAAGGCAAAGTTTCATCTGTCATAGTTGTCGGTTCACCGATAGAACCTTGACTGAAGGAAATGTGGAAAAGACCAAAGTTTTCATTTCTTGCCATCTGAAGAAGGCTCTTGATGTCTCGGGCTTCCCATTGACTCCGACTCCTCGCCATATATTTATAAGTTTGTGGCATAGTACTGTTTTGGAGGGAAAGGTCACCTTGTTGATATTGCCTTCCTTTAGATGGCCCTCCAATCCTTGAGGCCCATGTCTTGATGGAAACCAGGTGAAAGTGATGGCAGGAAGAAATTGAAGAACAGGGAGTTGCAGCATGATGCAGTGAGAAGTGCAAAGATGCAGCCAAGAGGGTTTCCGAATCTGGCACAGAAGATAGGTTGAAGGAGTACACTGGTCCTGGGCCTGTGAAATGAGAAGAATGAAAGCATCACATTTATTTGAAATTGGATTTTCCAAAGCAGTCTTTAGGGTAACACAATAACCTTTTAATTTGCCCTTTCAATATTGTCAGATATATTTAAAGTTATATTTCATAATTCAATAAACTTAACAATAAACTTAAATAACAATGTTGTCCCTTCGTTACTTTTCCAACCTGTCGATAAACTTAACGTTCCTGAAAATAAAGTCATGGTAAGACTGTGTTTGAGAAAACCATCATTACCGGTAATAGGGTGCATATCCTCTCAACAATCACAAGAGGGAGCAGTTGCAACAAGCATCACCAATTTGGTCATTTGCACCACAAAAATGAAGGTTTGAACAATTTGATCCATTTGCCGTTGGTCCATCAAGATTTCGGTCATTTAGTTCACTCACCCACATACAGTATTTGGAATTAAATTTCAGAGTGCATCACCAGTATGCATACGAGTACAAAAAGCTTATTCCTGGAGAGATAAAGAAAACCTATTTACTTCCCTGTTTAGTTGAGAAAATAAAATTTCTCAGGAAAATTGCTCTAGAATGATGAGGTTCCATCCATCCATCCATTGGGACCATACTCTGTGCAGAGCATTGGTGCTGCCTAAGCAGTCTCCTTGGCTACTGGGCACAATCCTGGACGGGTCACCACTCCGACACAGGATAGCAGCAAGCTGGCACTCACTTTGCCGACCTCGGAAGGATGACAGGCTGAGTCAACCCCACCTGGTATTAATTCAACAGCCAAGGGGGGATTTGAGACTCAGGAACCGAGGATCCCAAGCCAACAACCCTCACCATTAAGCCAACACCAGGCATAATAATGAGGTTATTTCTCTGAAATACTCATCGAGTGGGTCCGAGTATCCAACCCTCCATCTGTACATACGTCGTACGTGCGTAAGTCCGTTAACATCTGACTAAAAAAAACCATCTCCTCACAAACGATCCCACCAATATGGACCAAATTTCGTACGATGCATCAGGACAGCAAGGTCTCATGGGGTCGTGCTCGACATCTGGATGCACCCCCCGATAAAAGAGGGTTTTGCCGCAAATATTGGTATTTTATTCAAAAATGTTCTTCTCAGAAACCGCCAGACACATCCAGACCAAACTTGCCATGACACATCAGGACCATGCCTTTACCTTAAGTTGTGCTACCCCTGGCTGTATCTCCCCTGAAAAAGGGGCAACGGCCTCCCTCCCTTAATCACTCATATTCACTAAAGTATATTTTCCTCACAAACTACATGGCCAATATGGACCAAATTCGGTACAATACATCAGAACAGTAAGGTCTCGTGGAGTAGTGCTCCCGATCCAGACCCACCCAATAGAAGAGGCTGAAAAGGGGGGTTTCGCCTCAAATTCAGATAATTTATATAAATAAAACTTCAAAGAAACCAACCGCCAGATGCAGACCAAACTCTTTATGAAACATAAGGACCATGCCGTTAACTTAGGTTGTGCCCCCCAATGACCGTACCACTTCAGGAATGGGGGCAATGGCCCCTTCCCCCTAATCCCTCATTTTCACCCTGCCTGTTGGGTTAAATTGAAAACCCACTCCATGGGAATATCTCCTGTGCAGCTTCCCTTCACAGGACAGCTCACTGGATGATGGGATTGGGGCAAAGCCTTCGGGACCCCCAATCATTGATGACAGGAGGGAAACCACGGGATAACCTTCCCGGGTCAGATTGCGGTAGTGTGTGTCGGAGTGGTGCTGATGTGTCATTCACCAGACGGCGGTCTCCTTGGATTAACCTGGGGCGGTCCCTTCAGATGGGTGCCTGGAATGTCCTATCCCGAAGAGAGGATAATCACCTGTCTCTGTTATCATCTGAGCTGAAGCGTTTGGACATCGGTATTGCAGCACTCTCTGAGGTTCGGAGACCGGATAGTGGCGAGATCATGATGGGTGGTTACACCTACTATTGGTCGAGATGCTCTGATGATTACCATGCCCAAGGAGCTGCTGTAGCTGTGTCAAACAAGCTGACGCCAATAATAATTGAGGAAACACCGGTTAATGAGCGTATTATGAGACGAAGGATTTGTCACTCCTTGGGTGTCATTTCCCTGGTTTCTCGATGTGCTCTGACTGAGGCGAGTAATCTCATCGTGAAGGACGCATTCCATGCCATGCTTGAGTCTGTGGTTGTTCAGTGGCTCAGGAGAGATACACTTCTCGTCTTGGGGGTTTTCAATGCATCAATTGGAAGTGATAGGGATGGTTATGAGACGTGTGTTGGTCTCCATGGGTCTGGAACTGTGAACCTCAATAGCACTGAGTTTCTTGACTTTGCAAGAAGTCATGGACTTAGGGTGGCTGGTTCATGATTTCAGTGCCCACAGGCTCATCGCTGGACTTGATATTCCAACGCTTGTGGTGTGGCAAAGGAGATTGACTATGTGGTCGTTGATGGTTGCTGGAGGATGATCCAGAACTGCAGGGTATACAGTAGTGCTCAGTTCCTCAACATTGACCACAGGCTTGTAGTAGCAACTCTGAAGTTGCAGCATAACTCCGGGAGAATGGTACCATCCCAGCCTAGGATGGACATTGGTAAGCTCAAGGATGAGAGTGTAGCTGAGGAGTTTGCAAACAGGCTGAGTGAGGATTTGAGGGGTCTGGGTGCTTTGGGGAATCCTGAAGTGTTGTGGAGTGCCTTCTAGACCACCATCAAGACCACCAGTGGATGTCTTGGAACTCACAGGAGGATGAAGAAGAATTTCGTCTGTCAAGGGACACCGGATACCATTGATCAGAGTCGCAGGGCCAGGCTTAATGGCAGAGCTGAGCTGTTCAGGGAGTTGAGGCGTAAAACTGTACGTGCGCAGAGGGTGGAGAAGGAGGCCTATGTGCGAGGAATCTGTAGGGGATAGAGCATCACCTGTGGTCAAGTGATTCTCGTCTTGCTTTCAGGGGAATTCAAGCATTGCGTTCCTCCAAGCCTGTCCCTCGGTGTACTGCAGGTATAGCGGAGGCTGGTGGGCTCTTGACAAAGGAGTCCGAAGTGAAGGCTCGCTGGGCCGGTTACTTTGAGTGGCTGTAACAGGCTGATCCACCAGCTGTTGAGTTGGATGTCAGGGGTGTTACTGTCCCTATTACTGACCCTCCAATCAACTGATCCACCTTCATTTGTGGAAACAGAGGCTGTGGTGAACCAGTTGAAATGGGGTAAAGCTCCTGGGATCTGTGCCATCCACGCTGAACTTCTCAACGCTGGTGAAAATGCTGTACTCATGTTGTTGCATGCAGCTCTGTGCTCTGCCTGGAACACAGGCATCATCCAAACTCACTGGAAGAGGGGCCTTGTTGTCCCTCTCTGGAAAGGGAAGGGTGATCGCCAAGACTGCAACAACTACCGAGGGGTGATGCTCCTCTCAGTGCTGGGCAAGGTCTTTGCTCGGATAATTCATGATAGGGTTTGCCACCATTTGCTTGAGCACCAGCGCCCAGAGCCGTCAGGCTTTACACCAATGAGGTCAGCAATTGACTGTCCTTGCCCTTCGGGTCCTTACCGAACGCAAATGAGTTTCGGCAGGGGCTGCTTGTAGCTTTTGTTGATCTCTGCAAAGCATTCAATTCAGGTGAGTGAATTATTGGTGTTTGTGGGGTGCCACCAAAACTGATCAATCTGATGTCTCAACTACACTCTGGTACTGATAGTGATGTGAGATGTGGTGATACCATCTCTGGTTTTTTTCCAGTTGTTACTGGAGTTCGTCAGGAGTGTATACTGGCTCCCACACATTTTAGCACTTGCGTGGACTGGATTCTGGGGAGGACATCGGAGAGATCAAGCTGCGGTGCATCGTTTGGGAATGTCAAGATCTCTGATCTTGATTTTGCAGATAATGCAGTCATCCTTGCGGAGACTCTGGATATCCTTTTTGGGTACTTGAGGTGCTGAAGGAGGAGTTGGAGCCACTAGGATTACAGGTTTCCTGGGTCAAAACCAAGATCCAGGCTTTCAATGACATATTGGATGCTGCCATCTTGTCTGTACCTGTTTGTGCTGAGGATGTTGATCATGGAGAGATTCACTTACCTTGGCAGTGATACTCATGTCTCTGCTGGCTGTCAACCAGAGGTCAATAGACATCTGGGTCGAGCGTGGGGAGTCATGGATTCACTGGATCATGGGGTGTGGCACTGTCGGTGCTTGTGCAAGCGGATGAAAGTCTGAGTCTTCTGGTCCTTAGTGCTTCCATTCTTGCTCTATGGATGTCAGACTTAGACTCTGACCAGAGATCTGAGACAGAGACTGAATTCCTTTGGTACCAGTTCTCTTCAGAGAATCCTTGGCTGTCACTGGTCGGACGTTGTATCCAACTAGAGTTTGCTGAGGGAGACTCAAATGAGGTTTGTTACCTGCACAGTCTGTGAGCATCAGCTGTGGCTGTATGGTCATGTGGCTTGTTTTCCTGACACTGATCCTGCTCACCAGATTCTCTCAGCGAGGGAGCCTCGTGAGTGGAGGAAGCCAATGGGCTGACCACGTGCCTCGCAGTTGCAGCAGATTGATCAGTATCTCAAACAGATGGAGATGGGCCAGGCTTCTGCCTGGGGGATGGCCAGCCGGAGGCCCCTGGAGTACCGGCAGAAAGTAGACGCAGCGACGCGCTGCTCTGGTGCATGCTCCAATACCTGACCTGACCTGACCCCTATGGGGCTATTTTTTTGAAACGCACAAGCAGAAGTTGGAGTTAAATCTACAAAATGCTCTCCAAAGACTTATCTCTTCACTGTTTCATTTTTCTCTGGCATCACAAGTTTATGAGATAAATGTAATTTGAATTTGCCAATGAAATATATGATTTGTGTTTGCAAAATATATCACTCATCTTTTCATCTTAGCTGACATTATCAAATTATCCTTATTGTTGCTTTTGTCGCTTTTTACCCCCGTCGAAGGAGAAGGTATTGCATTTGGGCCTGTTTGTTACCCTCGCCGAAGGAGAGGGTGTTGCATTTGAGTCTTGTTGTTTGTTGGTTACTTGGCGAAAAAAAATTCTAGCCAAGTATGTTGTTCTACAGTGTTTGTCAGTCTGTCTGTTTGTTTGTTTGTCAAACGATTTTTGGCCACAGTTTTCAAGCGATCGTTCTGAAATTTTTTTTGTGTGCGTAGGTGACTGGCATAGGACAGCAATGCTTAGTTTTGGTGAAGATCCAAATCTGGATCCAGATCTGAGAATTTTTATAGTGATTCTTCACTATTGGGAGATGGGGCCAAAAACGATATATAGCACGATATCTCAAAAAGTTAATGATGGATTCACACGAAACTTGGTGGACTGGTTGGGAGTGTCACTAGGAAGAATTGATTCAATTTTGGTGAAGATCCGAATCCAGATCTTTATATGAGGATTATTTAATTTTTAACTGATTCTTCACCTTTGAGAGATGGGGCCAAAAACGATATATAGCACAATATCTCAAAAAGTTATGGATGAATTCCGCAGAGACTTTCTGGACTGGTTGGGTGTATGAAATGGACTGTTTGATTCAATTTTGGTGAAGATTCGAATCCGGATCCGGATACGAGAGAAGTCATTCTTCACCATTGAGAGACGGGGCCAAAAACTATGTATAGCATGATGTCTAAAAAAGTTATGGACGAGTTATGACAAAACTAGGTGGATGAGTTGGTTAGGTGACAAGAACAAGCCCATTCGATTTTGGTTAAGGTCTGGATTCAGATCTAACCTACCAGTGGCATACAAAATGTCAACTATTCAGCCTGGCAGAGGTATGTTCTCTTCCGAGTGCTGTTCCGTTTCACCACGTTGTCACTCTAGGAGTGATTTTTCATTTGTTGTCTGTCTGTCTGTTTGTCCGCACAGAGTTTGTGTTTTTCTCTGCAACTGCTTGTTGCAGAGTTGAGAGGAAATTTTCACCATCGGAGCAACTACTCATGTAGAATGTTGTATTGATAATTATGACATCATAGGTCACGTGGTGTGCCATGTTGGAAAAACGGAAAAACTTTGGACCTCTGTATCTCTGAAACCGCACCAAGGAAAAAAAATGGAAACTTGGCAACTTGCAAGTACTCATCACGGCGAATAAGTATGATCTTTTAATGACATCATAGGTGCCTTCGTTATGATGTCATAATTGCATATGTAGAACGCTACATCTGATCAGCAAGAAAATTTGAGGGTCATCGAGCGATAAAATGGTCCACAGAAAAAAAAAATTGATGACGTCATCGGTCATGTGATTTCGCAGCCATATTGTTTTTTGAAAAAAACTTCAAAAAATCTTCTTCTCTGAAATGGCTGAACAGATCGAGGCAAAACTTTACAAGAATGACCGCCTATCCATGAGGAACAAAAGGTTCACACATATGATGTTATAGGTCACATGGTTTGACAGCCATATTGGATTTACCCTAAAACCTATAAAAATCACTTTCTCCAGAACGGCTGGACAGATCGAGGGGAAACTTCACACAAATATTCCCCAAGCTTTGGGGATACCAGGGTATTCATGAATAGTTGAAGTCACATGGTCTGACAGCCATATTGGATTGAGCAAAAATCTTTTTTTTTTTTAATTCTTTCTCTTTAACCGCTTCATCGATTCATACGAAATTTCACAATTATGATCAAGTAATGATGGGGAATATATGTTTTAAATTTCAACATAATCGGACACATGGTTTAGCAGCCAGGATAATTTTATTTTTTTGATCTGGGGTCTTTTTGATTTTTTTTTTTTTGAATAAGGCTCACTTGGCTGTGCCTGGATGGGATTGAGGGTTAAGGAGTAGCAGCTGAAATGCGAATCCGATCCAAGTTCCTCCTGATGACTTCATCTTTGCTTTTTGCTTGTTTGGGTTCCTTCTGATTACTCCAATGCAGGACTGTACCAGTGTACCTATTTGGTTTTCCATTTGATTTGAATCGAATTTATTTTAATCCCATTCTAAATTCAATAATGATAATAAATGTCATTGGTCAGGGTCAGGTGTTCGATCAAAGTGGGGGGGAGGGGTATTTTTATTTTTTTGGTATACCTTGTCGAGGCTCGTATGAGAGCTAACACACAACGCACAGCAAGGGGGGCATGAAACAAGAGGGGCGGAAGTGGGAAGGACAAAACAGTGGGGAACAGAGACATTAGGAGATCTGTGGAAGGGAGAGGGATGGGGCGGGGCACATGAGGAATACAAAATGGACATTACAGGGATTTTCAGGAAGGAAAGCAGGGAATTTGAAGGAGGTGGGTTTGGGGTGGATTAACGGGTTTCATCAAAGCGGGATGTCTTGGTACCCGGTCATCACTGCCAGCACTTATAAAGTGGCAGTTCTAGTTATGTCTCATTAATTACGTAACACGCCAGTACACAGACGCCACACAAAATACACCACACAAAACAAGTCCTGGCAAGGGTCTGCAATCTCTGATTAGTATTTTTCTTGTTTCTAAGATATATTCTATACACTGGTAATTTGTGAATTAATGTCCTGAAAGGCCGATAAAGCCTTTCTTCTTCCACCTATCAATCAAGAAAAGGAGTTGGCAGGATAGTCTGGAGGTGCACACACTCACTTCTAATATAAGCTGTCTAGCCTGGGTTCGAATCTCGGTCCAGCTATAAACTGTTATCATGGTGTTTTGCAGGTGAGGTGATTCATCAATGTGTGTGATGTCCCTCAAGTGGGCATTAAACTGTTTGTCTCGTCTACCAGCACTAGTTGGTGGAGGTTAAAGATCCATGGTGTCCTTCACAAAGAGTGGGTGAGCTTTCAATGGCACCATGATCAAATTCCAAATTCTTCTTCCAAGCTTCAAGGGCACTGTGTTCGTAGCACAGTCGTGCCTCCGGCAAATGATGCTGTGCTACATACGAAAAGAAGAAGAATAAGAAGCTATCAAGAGAGGTGTGACCATGTCCTACAATACAATTAGCATACAAGAGGAGAAAAACAAATGATGTCATGAAAAGTTTGAAGCCTTGACAATCAGGTGCCATTTTTCTCCTGTTGTTACCAGTCCCCCACTCGGCAAGGGGTTCCTGAGAACCTTTCGAGCCCTCACCTTCCAGCGTCAACAGTTTTGGTGTAAAATTTGGAAAGAAATGCAGAAAATTTTCCTCATGGAATATCTTAAAAGATTGTACCCCCCAACCCCCTGTATACTTGGGATAAAACACTCATGCTTCGTGAGACCGTTTGACTGATTTGTGAATGAATGTCCTGAAAGAAACATAAAAATTGCCAGCAATAGGAGTGTAGTGAATATATGTAGTGAATGAGATCGATATTGCTCCCTATGAACAAAGAGGCACCGTCACACGCACGCACACACACACACACACACCCCAAGCAAAAATGCTACAATTATAACTGTAGTATTTGAGAGTAATACTCTCATATACTATAGTGGGTAACAGGTCCTACTACAGTAGTCTACAGAGAATTACTTCAGGAAAGGAATGCCTGGGACACACACTTTATGTAAATTCTGACCGATAACCATAAAACCCATGAGCTGACCTTCTGCACCCAGCATTGCTATAACTGCATGTCATGAAATGAAAATAGCCTTGAGATGGTGAAAGTTGTAAACAAAGGTCATGACAATACAATGCAAGTTCTGGAAAGGAAAATAACACAAAAAAAAAGAGGGAATGAAAAGTGGATTTAAAAATACGGTTTAAAAGCTGCAGTATAAGAATATGGTAAATAAGTTCTTCGCTTGCCTGCCTTTCTGTCGAAACAAGTCCTGTGCCTCTAATGGGCGTCGTAGAAACCCCATGCCAAGGCAGCTGCAGCCTGTTTGCCAGCGCTGCCAGCGATGCAAATTCACAGCAAATCCAAATTAAATCAGTGTGTGAGTTGGAGTTAAACCCCAAGCTCATAGCTCGCATTACATACATTTTCAACTGTAGGCCTTAAAGATGCCACAGTCAAAAAAAAAACATTGTGGTATTTCTATCAAAGAGCAAGTACAACCCCCTTATAGGCAAGTTGGTTTGTTATGGCCTTGCTAAATATTAACAACAGATTTACAAGATTGAATTCAAAAGTGAGTATTTACAGGAGTTACAACTTTAGATATTTTTTTAACATCATTGGAACAACAACTGCTGCAGCCTCTCCCACCAGAAATACTGATGACGTCGTCAGTTGACATCAATAGATAAATGTCTATGTCCACACAACCAATTTTCATCATGAGACAGTCCATGCTATTAACTATCTTTCAATATTAGAACAAAAGCAAACTAGAGAAAATGAGACCATTGTTCTTTATATTTAAATGATTGTTTTTATATTATATTATCGATACTTCCTTGAAGTTTTTACAAAAATTGTTGGATGTTAAAAAGGTTGTAAAAACAAAAGTGACGTTCTTCATAGGGAGCAACGACCTCTTCTATCATACCAATTATACCAGAGTGCAACTCAAAAGCACCAAATCAATGACGTTTCGACATCATTGATACTTCATTTTAAAAAAAATCAGTTGTATAATAATTGTTATCCCGCGCACGCAAAACGAAAAGCGGGGTTAATCAACTGGTTCATGTCTGT
Source organism: Eptatretus atami (assembly GCA_035128595.1). Lineage (NCBI taxonomy): Eukaryota > Metazoa > Chordata > Myxini > Myxiniformes > Myxinidae > Eptatretus > Eptatretus atami. The sequence goes on along the minus strand of CM068954.1, from coordinate 81,194,975 downwards.
CCGTCTGTCTTATCAGTTTATGATTGTCAGTTTATGATCGAGGAACAACGTATTTAAATGGAATGATATATTTCGATCGGAACATGAATAGGAAGACCTCGTTTTACCATACTTTGGCTCTGAATTTGTCCCAATTGCACATGCGCAGAGAGGAGTGAGATAATCTTTTTTTATTCTGTCTGCCTGGCTTGCAGTCAAACAAAATGGAAAATCATTTCAACCAGGAAGCTTACTGTTTTCAAGGATATCACAATGGACACATACAGCAGGCACGAATAACCAATGCAACGTGTTAGATAGGGTGATGTAATAAACACTGGGTAAAATGGCGGTCCAACACGGAATTAATTTGTCTGTGTGCCTTTAAACCTCTTTAAACGTTTATTTAAATTGAATTATACACTTGAAAAGTGTAGAACACAAATTGCCTTCATAATACTTCCAAGAACCATGATATACAGAACTGCATATCGATATATAGCATGAGAGGGCACGCCATGTGAGAGGGTACAGTATCGGAGTGACAGGTCACCGATTTGGCTCTCTACAATGCCGATTGATGCGTTCTATGGTGATCAATAAAGTCTTCATCTCCTAAACTGCGACTCAACGTCGTCTTATTACAGCAAGATTTGCTGGTGTGCTAATAAAAAACAGAGCGCAAGTGAATATGGGTTGTGTATAAAACTTCTTCAGTAGCAAGAAATTTCCGGATTTTAAAAAAAATGGTCTTTAAAATCATTATTTTATTAGAAGTGAAGTATATACTTGAACTCTAGTGTGTGCGGTATCGTGTTCTATGAACTTTCCAGTTACTTGTGTGACACAGCATCAAAAATTGTAACAGGTTTCCAGGTTTGTTTTTTCTCCCCAGTATCCTTCCTCCTTCCTCACTGCAATTCACAGAATGGTGTTTGTGTGTTTGTGTGTTTGTCACGTGACTCCTCCGACAGTTCTGGGCTGATTACATCCAGACTTGCTGCATAGGATCAGCATGAGCCAAATTAATGCATCGGGGTGTTTTTATTTTTGCCGGTGGTCTTGAAGGGGGTGGACGCAAATTCTCGATGTAAACGTGTATCGTATAGCGCCGCCTCCAGGTGGGGGACTGCACCACTACAAATCTCCACCATTTACAGTGCAGTATTCCTGTTACCACGTTTTCCAGTGTAGTGAGGTGTTTTGCATTATAGGCAGTGGGTATGTTTTTGCTTCATGCACGTAACTCAGATTTTTTTTTTTTGCCTACACAGAGCTGTTAGTTGCCTATACCTTGCCCAAATAAAGGTATGCATCAGAAGAATATGTTGCTTGGTTGGAACAATATCGCCCGTAGGGAGGGTACTCCACGAGTATCACATAAATAGTGGAACTCGAAAATTAAAATTCGATTTCTGCAGAAGTGGGTCAACAACATCATTATGATAAGGCAAGCAAGGCAAGCACACACACTTATAAATGTCTCAACTACATTGTACTTTTACCCAGTGTTTATTACATCACCCTATCTAACACGTTACATCAGTTATTCATGCCGTCCCTACATTTGTTACTACTACTACTGCTCCTGCCATTTACACTACAAATAGGGAATGGTCTGTTTATTCACTGACACCTCTAGATTTTTGCTGATCTCGACCAAACTTGAGATTTGAATTCAGGGTTCATGACAAAGGGTCACAGCTTCATTTTCATGAAAATAGCTCATGTTCATGACGAAGGTACAAATTCTTACTGAAAATAATGAGGGTGTAATGTGCAGCTGTAGAAATAGTCTCTGAGTGGCAAGTGGGATTGAACAACGTCGACTTGAAAAAAGGGTGTCGTTGGAGTGTGAAAGACAAAACACTCGAATTTCTGAAATGCGCAACCCAGAAAAGCTAGGTTTTGGACAGGGCGCCATATTTAGTGAATCCCTATTTTAAATAATGTCGATAGGTTGGTGCAGAGGTAGCGCACTTGCATTTGAGTTGCCAAGATTGATTCACGACATGACCCTATACTGTCTGATTGATGTTTCGCAGACAGGACGTTGCATCATAAAGTGTCCCGTCCCTACATTGTACTTTAACCTGAGTGTCCCGTCTGCAAGCATTAACTGGTGGATGTTGAATCCCATGGTGTCTTCCACCAAGAGTTGGCGAATTTGTGCTGGCACCATGGCCAAACTTAGAAATATTTACCATGAATACTGTTGGGAAGGCAAAGGCAAACTACCCAAAGTCATCCTTATCACAGAGATGCTTTAGCAACATCATACCTGCTTTCGGTCAGAACACCAGAACAAAAATTATTAAAGAATAGCTACAGTATGAAGTATGTTAGTATGTTTTAATAATTTGCACCCTTTGTCCTTCTTTCATATTTTTGCCCATATACTGTGGCATATAGGTACCTCTTTGGTAGTTCCAGTCATAATACTAATAATAATAATAATAGGAGCAATAATAATACTAATAATGGTAATTAAAAAATTCATATTACACCTAATTCGTTTTCATGACTGAACAGTTGGTCCTGGATTAGACTCCAAGCTGAATCAAATATGATTAACATTACTGTACGGGCCAGTGACAGCAGCAGGGTACTGCATTGTCGAGTACGCTATCTTCCATCGGAACTGTTATGTCGGCTGTTTCATGCGCAATCTGTACATAAAATATCTCATTGTATCTTTTGAAAGAACTGAGCATTGAAATACAAAACTTGCTTAATTTCAACTTCATCCAATGTTCCATCTTCCTAAATTTCCACTATCCTGGCCAGATGAAGTGGAGAGTTGACATCTTTACCTGTTTATGACAATCAACACCTTACAATTTTGCAGCAGCTCTCAGTAAGTTCCGTAGATGGTCAGCCTCTCACAGGTAATCAGATCCAGGTTAAGATGATGACAATGATAATATTAACATTACTTATATTTATTAGCAATACCTCTTCAGTGAAAATCTATTTCAATTTCATAAAATGACGTGACAAGAAGAATTGCATTACGAATGAAATCATCCAAAGGATTCTTGACTTGCTCAAATAAACTTGTGATCAGTCATGTTGAATATGAATCTCGATTGTGCAGAATATTCCACCATAGTTATGTTTCCATGGTAGCTTGTGACAAATTCATCTGTAGATAATAATGTGTTGGTATCAGATCAGTCATTCCAAAGTTATAGTCCAAACATATAACATTTATGCAAACTTTGGTGCTCTAGACAGATGACTCAAATTAGTTATTCAATTCTGTTTGTTTTTGGAGATTAATGCTACTTTCAAGATTTTAGAATTTTATTGGAATTTTGAAAGCTGCCGGTAATATTCGCTCACTCCAGAAGTGATAAACGGTGTCAATACCCCTCCCTCTGGCCAGATTCAGTGGTTAAACCACTTGCACGATTACATGTGCACAAGAAAAAAAATCGCATATTGTCTTCCCACTCTCATGGTGGGGGGCAAAGAGGGATTATTTTGTATCTCAGACCTGACCCTGGCTACCCCGGGCACATATGCAAAATATTATTCGATTCGATGAGGTTCAGACATACCCACATATGGAGAATTGCCAAATTTTAATATGATTAAATTTCGAATTTGGAGAAGATTGTTACCTTTGGAGATTAATCAACTACAACCTTCAGTAAAATGAGATCAACATTTCTTATATTATAACTGCAACTTCTTAGTTTGTTTGCAGCAGCAAGGCTGCGGGGTAGCATCATTGGCTGAGGGTGTGGCTGTGCCACGGATGCAATGCCCACTGTAGGTTAGGACAGGAATTTGGAATTTGTCCAGGATCTCAGCAATAGCTGGACAACTATCTGCAAAGGACACCGTGGGATCTTTAAAGTATACCAAATAATGCCGGCGGACGGGACACCCGTTAAACGTCCATCCGAGGTATGGCACACACACATGAGAAACGATGTTTGATTTGAGCTCAAAAAAGTTCCAGCCGAAACGAGTTTACAATTTCTTGGAAACAAGAGATTTAAGTGAAATCTTTAAGGTAGAGGTATTTTGAAGTTAAGTCAAAGGATGTAAGGAGGGGAACGGTGAGTGAGTGAAAGTGTTAAAGTGGGTTTGATTCCCAACTCGACTATAAACTGTCAGATCGACATTAGCCTTTACAAGTTAGACTACTTCTGCATATATACTTTCGACCTGGTGTTACACTGGAAGGCCAACACATCAATGAGTGTGCCATCCATCGGAATGGACATTAAGCTTGGGATGCGTCTGCCAGCATCTGCTCGTGGAAGTTGAAGATCTCACGGGGACTTTTACACACAGTAAGTAGGCGATCATCATCATCATCATCCTGAACACTCCTTCTTTAACGACCCCCAATTATTCTCACCTTTTTGTGGGGTCGGCCGTGCAAAGTTTTTGGCCAAAATCTTTCACAAACTGGCCTGGAAATTCGAGTGAAGATGGTTCAGGAAGAAAGTTGTAACTTGTTCAGGATGCCACCAGCAATAATTCACCTCTTTGCGAAAGACACCGTGGAATCTTCAACGTCCACCAACTCATGCTAGCGGATGGGACGCAGTTTAACTTCCATCCGAGGAACGACACACTTTCTGATGCAACACTCTGCCTGCGAAGCACCTGTCTGACAGTTTATAGTCGGGTTGGGAATCAAACCCAGTCTGCACTACCTTTGTACTATCCTGTCGGATTTGCAGGAACCCTTAAAATATTCCCAATTCCTACCTTAACCTACAGGTTGTACTGCATGAACAGTGCAACTGTGCTCACACATATGATGGAACCAGTAGCCAGGTGCTGCATACGAATAAACTTTACACCATGGTAGAGAGTTTACGAGACATTTATGTCGTGAATACAACGTTCAGTTATCAACAAATAAAGTGGGAATGTGTTTACATGCTAAGTACTAGTTTGTGATTTCCACGTATTAAAGTTTTTAAGAAATAAAAATTTCCTGAACTCAAAACGTCCAATAATCTTTAAAAGGTAAAATTTTAATGTGAGAAATTGTTTAGGTGTTTGAAGTCGAAACTCACAACATGGAGTATTTACTTTTTTATGGCCTGCAAATCTTTTTTAACCGTTCACCGTGAACAAAACAATACCGCCGACAAGTAAGTTTATCTGACATGTATTACATCAAATTGCCGAAACACAAATACATGGACTTTGGCTTAATCATCTTGTTACAAAATGGTGTTTAATCATTGGCTACATGGTTTGCAGAATTTTCACATGGATTACAGTTTAAAAAAATCATATTTTCAGAGTTGTTTCAAGGTGGAGAATAAAAGGAATAAATAGCATGTTTTTATGAGATATCATTATTTTTACCGTTATTGCTTTAAATCAAAGGGGACACCATGAATGGCATTTCACTGAAACCTAGATAAAACAACATGCAACAGTAAATATATAATTATCACAATGGATTTCTATACCAAACCTAACCTATCCTATCCTAACTTATCCTATCCTAACTTAACTTATCCTATCCTATCCTAACTTATCCTATCCTATCCTAACTTATCCTATCCTAACTTATCCTATTCTATCCTAACTTATCCTATCCTATCCTAAATTATTATATCCCATTCTAACCGACCTTAATCCTATTCTCCAACAGGCTAGTTCGGTCAGAATTCCACCACAGGACAAATATCTCCTTTGACTCATGCTTAGGGGTGTTTTGCAGACTCACCACATTTGCCAAGTGTGGGTTAGTGTGTGTGTGTGTGTGTGTGTGTGTTTTCTTACGGGGTCGGCTGCAGGATGTGGATCGACATAAGTCTTTCACAGACTGGTTGGCCAAGCTGACGTTAGGCTGGCACTGATTAGTTGTATTAATTTGGAATTTGTCCTGCAGAGTGCCAGCAATAACTCGCCTACATTTCTCACAGAAGAAAAGCTGTGGGTTCTTTAACATCCACCAACGATAGCACCCAGCACAACGTCCATCCGATGCACGTCACATTTTGTGATACAACATCTTGCCTGCAAAGCATGAATCCGACAGTTTATTGTCGAACAACAGATGACAAACAAAACATTCAATGATGTAGATGAACCGCCATGGGAAGGAAAAAGCATCTGGCACTTCAGATGATATAACCCTTCATTGGAGCCAAAGAGAGAGAAGGGATAGGGAGTGAGCGCTGATATGGAATTGGAGTGAGTCATAGGTGGGTGTGTCAGAATGGGGTTGGGGGTCAGGGGTCAGGGGTCTGGAAGCATATGGGGAAAGTGGGGTGGTTGGGAGCAGGAGTGGTTTTGACAGGGAGGGTCAGAGTTAATGGGTTAAAGGTCAAAGGGACTGAGACTGGGAGAAAAGTGAAAATGATTGATAAAAAAGTGACAGGACATTAGATATAGTTGACGAGAGTAACTTCAAAGAGTGGAGTAAATAAAAATAATAATATTAACAACTAGAAGGGCACTCGGTAGAGCACATACCTCTGTCATGCAATGCCTGATATGGAGAACATTGGGCCAATAAGTTTTTGAGATATCAGGCTACATATCGTTTTAGCCCCATCTCTCAATGGTGAAGATTCACTTAAAAAATTAAATAAATCTCGTATCCGGATCCGAATTTGGATCTTCACCAACAATTGAATCAATTTGGCCTTGTCACACACAAACCTCTCCACCAAATTACATCTGAATCCGTCGACAATTTTTTTAAGATAGCATGCACACAAACAGACAAACAAACAAACAACAAAAAGACGTCATACAGAGAGCACGATATTTGTAAAATCCACCCCCCTCCCCTCTCCAAAGGTTGCCATGGATACATCAAATTGTCCATTTAATTTAGATTAAAATTAATATATAAGGAGTCTTCATCAAAGCTCAGGTGAATCGGTTGAAAATTGATTATTTTTCAGATTGAAAGTGATGATTTTTAAAGTTTGACCTTGAGTTGACCTTTGCCATTTTGACCTCAAAAATAGTTGGTTTCCAAATTCAGTGATGGACTTTGCAATTGCTGCTTAATTTCCAGGTTAATCGGGTATAAATTGAAGATTTTTCAGTTGAAATTTCATGATTTTAGAAGTTTGACCTTGAGTTGACCTTTGATCTTTTGAGTTCACAAATAGTTGATTTCCCAATTCAGTAATGCACTAGGAAAATCCTCGGGCACATGTTCAGCCATATAGCAGTCTCCGGTATCTTTCTCTTTTCGAGCGTCATGGACAGTCACTCGCGCAAAGATCAATGACATCTTCAGAATCGGCATGTTGGCTCCCAATTGGATCAATGAGAACTTTTCTTTCATTTCGACTTCATTTAGACCCCAATAACATTTCAATCCTTTCCCTTACCCTTCCTGGTTT
>CM068954.1:81171203-81187637 GCA_035128595.1 Eptatretus atami | reverse complement strand
TTAATTTCTTTTATCTTCCTTCCCTCCCCTTTTGCTCTTCTCCCTCTTTTGCTTCCCCTCTCCTTTTTCTCTCTCCTGCCCTCCTTTTTCTATTTTCATAGCTCTTCCACTTTTCTCTCTCCCTTTATTTATATCAGTCTTCTTCATTTAATTTTAATTATTATTCATATTTTAAGAATTATCATTATTTTTTTAAATTATATTTTCAAATTCCTTAATTATTCATTTTTTACCTTCAGGTATTTATTTATTATTTTCTAGTATTTCTTACCACTATTTATTCATTACTAGCAGAGTACCCGCCCTTTGGGTGATCTTGTTCGAAGCATGCAACACGTTCTTCTGATGCATACCTTTATTCGGGCGGTGTTTAGGCAAGTGACAGCTCTGTGTCGGCCCAAAAATAAATAATAACCCGGGTTACAAGCATGAAGAAAAAAACATACTGACTGCTTGTAATTCAAAAACACCTCACTGCACTGGAAAACGAGGGGGACAGGAATACTGTCCTGTAAATGGTGGAGACTTGTAATATTCTCCCCCACCTGGAGGTGGCACAACATGATACGCATTTACATGGAGAATTTGCGTTGCCCATCCTGCACCGCCAAGACCACTGGCAAAGATAAAAACACCCCTTATATATTAATTTGGGTCATGTTGATCCTATGCAGCAAGTCTGGATGTAATCAGGCCAGAACTGGAGGAGAAGTAGTGCGACAAACACACAAACACCGGTCTGTGAATAATAGTAAGGGGGATCTATCTATCCGGCTGATCTATCCTCCCCCACCCCCGTGTTTCCTGACCCCTGAACCCCACCCCCACTATGACACAGTCACCTTGTACCCACCCTACCCAGTCACACCCAACTACTTCACCTGAGAATGTGGAGACATTTCTGGCAACCCTAGACTCTGCTTCTGTTCCTGGCCAAGATGCCATCAGAGCACATGTCTTAAAAACCTGCTCCGCTGCTCTTGAACATCCTCTTTCTGCTCTATTCACCCTATCATTTGCTCTTGGATATCTTCCATCCACTTGGAAATCAGCCAACATCACTGCATTACACAAATAAGGTTTAAAAACGGATCCTCTTAATAACAGACCTCTCAGCTTATTTCCAATCATCAGCAAGGTGATGCAATTCATCATTGCAGTTAACATCAAATTCTTCCTTTTCTCCAACGACCTCATCTCAGATCATCAGTTCAGTTTCAGACCCGGTCATTCTATCTTGGACATGCTGCTTCTGCTCGTCCAACAATGGATGGAGGCCCTTAATTTCAGACATGAGACCAGGGCCATCTCTCTGGCCATATCTCAAGCATATGATGCAGTCTGGTGCCCCGCTTTGCTCTCCACACTCTCTGCCTTTGACATCCAAGGCCTACTCTATTCTTGGGTTACTGACTTCCTTTACTCCCGTAGCCATGTGGTTCTTAACAGAATCCTTTCTTCTCCTCTCCCTGTCAAGGCTGGGGTTCCCCAAGGCAGATCTTGGCCCAGTCTTATTCCTAAATAATCTTCATCAACGATCTCTCACTTTGGAATATCCTCCATATATCTTTGTTGACAACTCCACTCTCTCTACTCCCTTCACATCTCTCATCCTTCAGATAGGCAGGCAGCAGCCTCTTCTCTTTCTGAAGACCTTAATTGTGTCATGAGCTGGTCAAACACCTGGAATATGTCATTCAATACTGACAAATCTCATACTCTCACTCTATTTCACCGAAAATACCATCTGGCAAACCCTCCCATCTACTACCTAAACAATCCTCTTGAAGAGGTTCAGTCACTCAAACTTTTGGGCTTCTTTAGGCAAACGACATTTATAAGTTGCCTTCCAACAATTGCCGACTTGGCATTCTTCATCATGCAAAGTCTTTCCTTGGCACAACTGAATTTTTCACTTCCTTACAAGGCCTTCATCTGCAGCTTTATGGATGACTGCTCTCCCCTGCTCAACTTGATACCATGGAAACCAAGGCCTTCAAGGTCATTGGAATCTTCTGGGATGAAGCTGAGTCTATGGACCTATCACTCTCACATCACAGATAGGTCAGTGGTCTCTCTGTCTTCTACTGCTTTGTTTCTGGTCTTGCACCCTCTGTTCTTTCTGTGCTCTGCCCCCTTCCATGGTTTCTGCAGGGCACACAAAAAAACTCTCAGTAATCAGTCTGTCAGTAATCCCCTTCTGGTGAAACTCTCAAAATCCAGACTCACTGCTCACCTCCACTCATTCATTCCTCTTTTATCCCTCCTGTGGCACCAACTTCCTCAGTCTATTCAATCTCAATCTTCTGTTCAGGGCTTCAAGACAGCTGTTCATCAACATCTCAGGTCATCCCCCATCTATTATCTTTTCTACGCATACAAACCCTCCCCGAGTCCACCTCTTTTCAGGTTTCCAGTTTTCTCTTCCACTTTTGTGATAAAGATTTGCGGCTGTATCCTTCCCGTTCACTCCCTGTATCCTCCCCGTTGCTCTCATTTTTTGACATATCCCTTATCCCCTCAAGTTTCCCTCTATTGGTGTGTCCCCACTCCCTGTCTACTGTTATTTTTCATTCTATTATGTCCTGGTCCATTGTGTGTTCACACTTCTTCACAAGCCTCGACACTGCCAATTTTTTTTTTAACTGTGAAACTATGCTTGTCCTTTCTCCTGGATCACGTTATGATCAACTTTCCATACAATCTCTCCTGTTATCATCAAACATCTGCCCTTCTTGGCTCTTCTGACTATGTTCTTGTCAAAGCCCATTTCTCTGTGGGTATTGTAAGAGTGATATGTTCACACAGACCAACGAGCAGAGACTGCTATCTGCCCTCATATAACGATTGGGCTGAAATCTACATGGCATCAAACATTGATTCTGCCTGGGGTACTTTCACAAAAGCCTACTTTCTCTCATGCATCGGTTTACCCCATCCTGCTTGCAGCTATTGTATCCATCCTCGAGGCCCTGGCATACTGAATCCTGCAGGAAGTTGGATGTGGTCAAGCGGTGTGCTTTTTCAACATGGAGCGCAATCCCGAATGTGGGTAACTTTATGTCACTGCATACGGATCACAAATACTCATCCATGCTGAGGCAAACCAGACAACATCATCTTGCAAATTTCAATGTTGAACTGTCCAACCAGTCTCCTTCGCCAAAGTCATGTTGGCACCTTGTAAATTACATCTCTGGCATATGCTCCTCCTCCACCCCCTCCATAACCCCAAAAGGTATCTCTGTAGACTGCTCGATATAAGGCAGATTGCGTTAACTTCATGTTTGCCTCCAATTTTTGTGCATCCAACTCATCACTTTCTGTCCCCATATTACTGCCTTGTACATGTTGTCAACTATATTTTGTATCTTTCTCATATGAGAAGGTAAAGAAAGTTATATCTAGCCTCGAGCCTGGTTTTTGTAAAGAAAGTTACATCTAGCCTCTCGCCTGATTTTGCGATTAGCCAAGTTTGCATGAGTTCCCATGTTCTCTCATCCTGCTCTGCTGGGCTGTTTCTCTTGCTTCTCCTCTATTTGCACCTCTCATGCTATCTCTCCTTTGGCAGCCTCTTGTCTCCCTGGAGTTTATCAAACCACACTTCAATCCACAAGAATGATTCAAAACCAGATGCTATCACCTCATTGTGCTGATGTCAAGTCTTTCCTATTTTCAAACAGCCTGATCACTGACCATCAGTTTAGATTCTGTCCTGGTTACTCAACTCTGGAGAGGCTGTTAAACCACACTCAGCAAAGGTTGGAGGCCCTAAATCCCAAAACAAGAGGCCAGGACCATCTCTTTGGATAAAGCTCAGGCATTTGACACAGTCTTGTATTTTGTTTACTTGCCAAGTTCTCTGTCTGTGACATGGAAGGGTCCCTTCATTCCTAGATTTCTGACTTCCTCCATTCACGCAGTCAACGTGTTGCGATCAATGGAACCCTTTCCTCCTCTCTCCCAATGCAGACTGGAGTTCTCCAAGGCAATATCTTGGGCTCACTTTCGTTCCTCATCTCCAGGAAATGATTAGATGCTGGTCTGATAAATGGAAAATGTCCTTCAATCCTGGAAAATCAGTCTCAACCTGTTGCTCTGAGAGGATCATCAAATGAACCCACCTATCTCTTTCCATGGTAACCACTGGGAGAGTTTCAGTCTCTTGAGCTTCTGGGCTTCAACATCAGCCATGATTTCTCCTGGGTCAACCATACAGCAAAGCTGGCCTCCAATGTCAGCCGCAGACTGGGAATGATCCTCCCATGATCCAAGTCTTTCCTATAAAAATCAAGGCTACTCATAGTCTACAAGGCCTTTTTTGCTGAATTACCAAATGGCTGGCACCGCAGCATCATATGCGTCTCCTGAATTATGTTTGATCTAAAATTCTCAACATTATTGGAATCTCCTGCAATGAGACCGAAGCACAAGGTTTGCTGCTCTCAGTGGTCTTTCTGTTCTTTACCACCCCTCTTCCGGTCTCGCACCCTCTACTCTCTCAGTCCTCTGACCCTCCACATTAACTCCTGGATGTATGTGTTCTTCCTGTAACCCTCTCCTGGTTAACATTTCAAAATCCAGGCTAACTGCACACCGACTCTTTTGTTCCTCACTTCTTGGATAAAGACCCTGACCCAAACTCTAACCAAGTCCAGAGACTGTTCTTACCTTTCCCTCCAGGTGTCACCCACCTCCCTTCCTCCCTGCTTACCCACAATCTTTATTACTCCCATTAACCAATTCTAAACCAATCCTCTCACTTGCAGGTTGCAATGTTTCCTCCCTTTCTCTCTGTCCTCTTTTCCTGTTCATTCATTCCCTTACTTATTGTGTCCAACTGTCAGCTCATACCTTCATCACCTTGCTCTTCCGTGAGCCTGGATATTGTAAAGAAAAAAACAACCTGAAGTCCAGTCGTAAAACACGGTGATGATAACAGTGAAGGTTTTGGTGTTAAGCAAGTGTGTGTTGGTAATATGATGAATCAATATGACGGTTGAATAAAATCACAAATCCACTTCATTGTTTCCACTGAAACAATATGGTCTCCTTCATACAGATAAGCACAAAATAAAAAGAACAACGACGTGACTAACCACACTTAATGACAGGCAATTGTATTAAATCTCAAAGATATGAATGGCTGATTGGCAGTCATTTCGCCAATAGAAATACTGCATGTATAAACCCAGAATATTTGAATTTTAAACACAGAATAATGGCTCTATGTGGTTCTCATTGATATGAGACTTTCAAAATGAGGTATTCCACCCCAGAATGCTTGGCACACATGTACAGAAACCCCTATAAATAGATATCTGTGGAGCATGTGAACTCGATCATGCATGCCTGGTAAGGATTGTTACCTAAAATGGTTCACAAACCTTCTAAAACAAGCAGGAAATACTTGGAAAAAAGCACTTGAGAGAAAGCTGTGGTGCACCTCGGCACAACGAAAGAGTTGGAGGGAGACACCATCTCTGGTTTGGGTGCTTCTGAATACTGGTGGGAAGGTCATATCTAGGGCTTGTGAATGCAGAGGGTAAGCTTAAAATGATGATATTTATGATTAATCATGTGAGGTGGGGTGGGGGCTGTGATGGCTGTTATATACAAATTGTTTATTCGGTTTTGGCACCACAAGAGAAACAAGAACAAGTGCAGTCACAGAATGCAGACCCTCGCCAGGACTTGTTTTGTGTGGTGTTTGTGTAGTTTTTTGTGGTGTGTTTTGTGTGGTGTTTGTGTACTGGGCGTTTATAATTAATAAGAGACATAATTAAACTGCCACTTCATAACTGCTGGCAGTGATGACCGGGTACCAAGAGGTCCCCAACCCCACTTTGATCAGACAACTGACCCTGACCCATGACATTTTCTGTTTTACTATTCAATTGAATTTAGAATGGGATTAAAATAAATTCAATTCAAATCACATGGAAGACCAAATAGTATTGTCCTACATTGGAGTAATCAGAAGGAATCCAAACAAGGAAAAATCAAAGATGAAGTCATTCAGGAGGAACGTGGATAGGATTCACATTTCAGCTGCTACTCCTCTACCCTCAAACCCGTCCAGGCACAGCCAAGTGAGCCTTATTAAAAAATAATTTTTTTAAAAAAAGAACCCATATCAAAAATTAAATAATTTTGGCTGCCAGACCATGCGTCCAATCAAGTTTAAAATTAAAACATGTATTCACCATCATGACGATATCATAAATGTGAAGTTTCACATCGATTGGTTAAGCGGTTCCAGAGAAAATATTATTTAATATTTTCTTCAATCCAATATGGCTGCCAAAGCATGTGACCTATCAATTATTCTGAGCAAACTTGGTACACCATGGCTTGAGGAACATTTGGCATGAAGTTTCACCTCAATTTGTCCAGCCATTCTGGAGAAGGTTTTTTTAATGTGTTTTAGGGTAAATCCTATGTTGCTGCCAAATCAGTGACTTATGACGTCATATGTGTGAACTTTTTGTTCCTCATGGATAGGCGCTCATACTTGTAAAGTTTCGCCTCGATCTGTTCAGCCACTTCAGAGAAGGTTTTGAGAGTTTTTTTTTTAAACAACATGGCTGCCGAATCACATGACCGATGACTTATCATTTTTTTTTCCTGTGGACCATTTATCCCGAGATGACCCTAAAAAATTTACATCCTGACCAGATGTAGCGTTTTACATAGGCAATTATGATGTCATAACGAAGGCACCATCATAAAAAAATCACACTCATTCTCTATGAGGAGTACTTGCTGTGTGCCAAGTTTCAATTATTTCTTGGTGCTGTTTGAGATACAAGGTCCAAGTTTTTTTTCCGTTTTGCAACATGGCTGCCAAGCCACATGACCTATGATGTCATAATTATAATTACCACATTCCACATGAGTAGTCGCACAAATTGTGAAAATTTCATCTCCATCTAACAAGCAGTTGCGGAGAAAAACATGAAAGTTCTGTGCGGACAAACAGACAGACAGACACAAACAGACAGCCAAACAAACAAACAAGACAACGTCGTGCAGAGCACGATACTTGCAAAATCCATAAAACAAATTTGACTTCAAAAATAATTTCTGGTTGAATTAAATGACCAAACAGGCAACTCTCTTCAAATTTCAAGTGAATCAGAAGAAAATTGACAATTTTAGAAGTTTGGCCTATGTTGACCTTTTGGCAGATGTGGACCTCAAAAAATAATTACTGGTTGAATTAAATGACCTGAAATATAAATCCTATTCAAATTTCAAGTCAATCAGATGAAAATTGAGGATTTTAGAAACACAAACTTAGTTGTTGACCTTGGCCTATGTTGACCTTTTGGTAGATGTTGACCTCAAAAATAATTGGTGGTTTAATTCAGTGACCTGATATGCAAATCCTCTTCAAATTTCAAGTCAATGGGTTGAAAATTAGGATTTTATAAATCACCCTTAGTTTTTGACCTTTGGCCTATGCTGACCTTTTGGTCGATGTTGACCTTAAAATAATTGGATGGTTGTATTCATTGACATGAAATATATATATATATATAATATATATTATATATATATATATAATATATATATATATATATATACTGTTGCGGGTGCCGGTGGCGGCCGCAAAACGACCGCTCTGATGGAGCTGCAAGTCGAGTCGGCCCGACCGATCGCCCGGAATATAGATCGCCGCCCGGATAAGTCCGAGTCGACGGGTCCTTGTGCAAGAACCGAAATACGCCAATGGGCAGACCACGTGGGGTAGGGTCGATTGCAATCTTCAATTTACCTAAATACCCACGTGATCCAACTACCGGGGTATTCCACCCTCGATGGAACTCGTACGGAACAAGCCGCTGAGGCGAGTCTGTCCCGTGCGCGATTCCGAGCGGCTTAATCGCCGAGAACCGTCGTCCAAATGTCCCCCTATTACGGCAAACCAACGGCTTTCTAACTCCCAACACACAAAATGCTCAGTCAATGAAAGAATCGACACGACGAGCTGAAAACATTTAACAATTGGGTATTTATTAATAATAATGGGGAACTAGGAAAGCACGTAAGAGCAGAACTATACCGACTATACGAAATGCAATGCAAACATTACAGCACACAAAACACTTAACGATTTCCTACTTATTAGACGGGCCCACGGACACACGTACGCACACACACACACCCAAGAAATGGTGGCTGAGGCCTTTAATAGCGGGCTCCAGCTCGGAGGACAGGTGAGCTGAAACCCAGGACCTATCTCGAACCTCTCCACTGTGTGGTCTTCAAGATGTTCAGACCCCGGGCTCAAGCGAGAGCGAGCTGGATCCAATCGCCGTGAGCCGCGATCCTTCCTGAGCTCCAGCGAATCCTCTCACGCTTCTGAACACGTGCTGGTCAGACAAGGCGCCGATCCTTCCCTGAGGAACCACCTCCAGATGAGGCCGATGAGTCGCACCAAGCCGGGAACCAAGCGGAAAACAAAGAGCTCACGAACCAAGAAGAGCCAGCCGAGCAACAGCTCAACTCTCTTCCGATGAACAAAGCCTCTCACAACATGAACCAAGAACAAGAGGCCACCACCAGCAGCTCGAGCCGAGCAACCAGCTCAACTCTCTTCCGATGAACAAAGCGAGGACAAAGAACTCGAGCCGAGCAGAACCCGAAGGCCTGCTGAAAAGCCAGGCCGAAGCAAAAAGCTCTCCAAAAGCCTCCAAAGCAGAAAGCTTACTAAAAGCCAAGCCAAAGCAGAAAGCCTTCAAAAAGCCTTCAAAAAGCCTCCTCCCTAACCCAAGCCAAGCCAAAGCAGAAGCCAAAGCTCTACTACTGAAAGCCAGCCCGAACAAAGCAGAGTATCCCTTTTTTATTCCTATTCGCCCCTCCCCCGCTCCCGGAGTGACTCATGCCCTCATGATCCATCCCGCTCAATCACGGTGGGAGGAGTTTGTTGACGTCATGAATCATGGGACGGGAGGGCTCTTCTTCCTCTTCGCAGAAGAGGGGGAGGGCATCTCCATTGTGTTATGATCGCTCCCTAACTATTAAATTGAATCGCGCAGCGCACTTAATCGATTTCTGCCCATTAAACAATGGAAGGTGAACTATCTAGGGAACAAGCACTTATCGACATAACTGACTAAAGGAACCTGAATGTTGCGTGCAATCGAATTCCCAAATTCGTAACAATACATATATATATATGTATATATATATATATATATATATATATATATATATATATATATATTATATATATATCACCTCTTGAAATTACATGTCAATTGGATAAAAAATTGACAATTTTAGAATTTTGGCCTATGTGGACCTCACAATTAATTGGTTGTTGAATTCAGTGAACTCAAATGAAAATCCTCTTCAAATTTCAATCAATCGGATGAAAATTGAGGATATTAGAATACAACATTAATTGTTGACCTTTGGCCTATGTTGACCTTTTGGTCGATGTTGACCTCAAAAATAATTAGCTGTTTGAATTTATTGACATGAAATATAAATCCTCTTCAAATTTCAAGTCAATCGGATGCAAATTGAGGATTTTAGAAACACCACCTTCGTTGTTGACCTTGGGCCTATGTTGGCCTTTTGGTCAATGTTGACCTCAAAAAATAATTGGCTGGTTGAATTCATTGATTTGAAATATAAATTCTCTTCAATTTGAAGTTAATCGGATGAAAATTGAGGATTTTAGAAATACCACCTTCGTTGTTGACCTTTGGCCTATGTTGACCTTTTGACCTATTGACCTTCAAAACAATGAACTTCTGCTTATGCTAAACTCTACCATGTGGTCAAGTTTTGTGAAGATCTGTGAAAATTGTGACAAACAGACAGACAAACAGAATAACAAAATCGACTCACCAATATACTTGAAAAATCTTCGATTTTGCAAGTAACAAACCCAAATGCAATGTCCTCTCCTTCGGCGAGGGTAACAAACAAGAGACAGACAAACAGATGGACCCAAATGTAATACCCTCTCCTTCGGCAAGGGTAACAAACAAACAAACAAACTGACCCAAATGTAATACCCTCTCCTTCGGCAAGGGTAACAAACAAACAAACAAAGACAAATAAATAAACTGACCCAAATGTAACACCCTCTCCTTCGGTGAGGTGCGAAAGAGAGACAGAGACAAGAGACAGAGACAGAGACAGAGACAGAGACAGCCGCCACTTGCTTTTATTAACTGGAAATTGTTGGAATTTGACACCGAGCATCCACGGATATTTCTCGTATTTCTGTACATTTGGCGAGTCTGATTTGCATCTCGGAAACAAATCAATTATGGCTACCCATTTTCAAAATTGCCACCCTTTGTTCAAATCTTGAAAATTATGTTTAAAAGACTATTTGAATGACAGATTTCACCCCGGCAGGTTAAAAGTGCCCGCGCCAGCAGAAATACAGTGGGTCACTGGAAACAGACACACAAAGCGCGTGCACGTGAAAGATGATGTCATTAGCATTCATACGTCATTTCCAAAATCCCATATTACATGCGTGTTAGTAAAGTTTTTAAATGTTACAAGTGTAGGATTAAAAAGAGAGCTCAAGTGCCTTCCGTTGTCTTAAAAGTTATAAATACTAAATAATATTCCCACACACTATTAATTTGCTAAAGTAGTAGTCTATGTAGCTCTGAGTACATCATCCTTTTAGTCAGGACATGAACATATTGTGCCATTAACGAGAGTGACTTGTGTAGATTAAACGTCATGCAGGTTCTCGAGTCGACAGTGGCCCATTATGTGCCAATTCCAACATCCTTCCTCTTGATTGGCAGCCATACTCATTCCTGTTTGTTACAGGGGTTTTTTTGTGTATTTTCTCATATCAGGATTGATATACCCAGGGAATCGTTCTGTGGCTGGAATTGCCACATCATTTCAATCGATTCATTCTGGGATTGAATAATTACGTTTCTGGAGAAATGACTCATCCACGACAAGTCATTAAAACCCCTTAACAAGTTTACCCTCTGTCACACAAGCTAAATGCCCTCTTTTGTTCTCCACAAGGTTGAGGCTCATTAAAGAACAAGGTTGTGAACGGACAATCTGGGAGCAGGGCCACTCTTGAACACAATAAGCAAGAACACAATAAGAACACAATAAGAAGTGTTCATGGGGGTAACATAGATTGTGGATAAGGGTGGGGGATGACATGAGATAGTAATGCACTGCTTGCTTTTGAAGCCCTGGAGGGATGGGTGTGATGGCACAGCTTCTGGAAGATGGTTCCACACATTAGTGGGGCAGATAACAGCAATTTTTGAGAGGAATCGTGCAAATGATGATACAAGCATCAAATTTTGTGGAAAATTAAGGATTTTATAAATACCACCTTTAGTTTTTGACCTTTGGCCCTATGCTGACCTTTTTCGCGATGTTGACCTTAAAAAATAATTGGAATGGTGTATGCTGATAATATATATTATATATATATATAATATATATATATATATATATAGTTATATATATATATATATATTACTGTTGCGGGTGCCGCTGTGGGCGGCCGGCAAAACGACCGCTCTGATGGAGCTTGCAAGTCGCAGTCGGCCCGGACCGATTCGCCCTGGAAATAGGGATCGCCGCCCGGATAAGTCCGAGTCGACGGTTCCTTGTGCTAAGAACCGAAATACCGCCAATGGGCAGACCACGTGGGGTAGGGTCATATGCCAATCTTCAATTTACCTAAATACCCACGTTGATCCAACTACCGGGGTATTCCACCCTCGATGGAAACTGCGTACGGAACAAGCCGCTGAGGCCGGAGTCTGTCCCTTGTCGCGATTCCGGAGCGCGCTTAATCGTCCGAGAACCGTCGCTCCAAAGATGTCCCCCTATTACGGCAAACCAACCGCTTCTGACTCCCAACACACAAAATGCCTCAGTCAAATGAAAGAATCGAACACGACGAGCTGAAAACATTTAACAATGTGGGGATATTTTATTAATAATAATGGGGAACTATGAAAGCACGTAAGAGCAGAACTTATACCGACTAAACGAAATTTGCAATGCAAACATTGACAGCCACACAAAACCACTTAACGATTTCCTACTTATAGACGGGCCCACGAGACACACGTACGCACACACACACACCCAAAGAAATGGTGCTGAGGGCCTTTAATAGCGGGCTCCAGCTCGGAGCAGGACAGGTGAGCTGAAACCCAGGACCTATCTCGAACCTCTCCACCTCGTGTGGTCTTCAAGATGTTTCAGACGCCCTGGGCTTCAAGCGACGACGCGAGCTGGATCCAATCGCCGCTGAGCCGCCCGATCCTTCCTGAGCTCCAGCGAATCCTCTCTCGCTTCTGAACACGTGCTGGGTCAGACAAGGCGCCGATCCTTCCTGAGGAACCACCTCCAAGATGAGGCCGATTGAGTCGCACCAAGCCGGGAACAAGCGGAAAACTTAAGAGTCCACAACAAGAAGAGCCAGCCGAGCAACCAGCTCAACTCTCTTCCGATGAACAAAGCCTCTCACAACATGAACCAAGAACAATGAAGCGGCCACCACCAGCAGGCTTCGAGCGGAGCAAAACCAGCTCAACTCTCTTCCGATGCAACAAAGCGAGGACAAAGAACTCCGAGCCGAGCAGAACCCGAAGGCCTGCTGAAAAGCCAGCGCCGAAGCAAAAAAGCTCTCCAAAAAGCCTCCAAAGCAGAAAGCTACTAAAAAGCCAAGCCAAAGCAGAAAGCTTTCAATAAAGCCTTTTCAAAAAGCCTCCTCCCTAACCCAAGCCAAAGCCAAAAGCAGAAGCCAAAGCTCTACTACTAGAAAGCCAGCCCGAAACAAAGCTAGAGGTATTCCCTTTTTATTCCTATTCGCCCCCTTCCCCCGCTCCCGGAGTGACTATGCCCTCATGATCCATCTCCCCGCTCAATCACGGTGGGAGGCGAGTTTGTGACGTCATGAATCATGGACGGAGGGCTCTTCTTTCCTCTTCGCAGAGAGGGGGAGCGGGCATCTCCATTGTTGCTTATGATCGCTCCCCTAACTATAAATGAATCGCGCAGCGCACTTAATCGATTCTTGCCCATTAATAACAATGGAAGCGTGAACTAATCTAGGGAACAAGCCATTATCGACATAACTGACTAAGGAAACCTGAATTGGTTGCGTGCAATCGCAATTCCCAAATTCGTAACAATACATATATATATAATTGTATATATATATATATATATATAATATATATATATATATATATATATATATATATCACTTCTTGAAATTACATGTCAATTGGCGAATTAAAAATTGACCAATTGAGAATTTGGCCTATGTGCGACCTCACAATTAATTGTTGTTGAATTCACGTGAACTCAAAATGAAAATCCTCTTCAAATTTCAATCATCGGAATGAAAATTGAGGGATACTTAGAAATACCAACAATTTAAATTTGTTGACCTTTGGCCTATGTTGACCTTTTGTCGATGTTAGACCTCAAAAAAATTAGCTGTTTGATTTAATTGACATGAATATAATTCCTCTATCTTATTACAGTCTCGGATGCAAAATTGAGGGATTTTTTAGGAAACACCACCTTCGTTGTGACCTTGGCTATGTTGGCCTTTGTCTTTGTTACCTCAAAAAATTGGTGTGAACGATTGAAATATAAATTCTCTTCAAATTTGAAGTTAATCGGATGAAAATGAGGATTTTAGAAATACCACTTTCGTTGTTGACCTTTGGCCTATGTTGACCTTTTGACCTATTGACTCAAAAAACAATAGAACTATTGCTTATGCCAAACTCTACCGAGTGGTCAAGTTTTGTGAAGATCTGTAGAAAACTGTCGGTGACAAACAGACAGACAAACAGAATAACAAAATCGACTCACCAATATACTTGAAAAAATCTTCGATTTTGCAAGTAACAAACCCAAATGCAATGTCCTCTCCTTCGGCGAGGTAACAAACAAGAGACAGACAAACAGATGGACCCAAATGTAATACCCTCCCTTCGGCAAGGGTAAACAAACAAAACAAAAAACTGACCAAATGTAATACCCTCTCCTTCGGCAAGGGAACAACAACAAACAAACAAAGACAAAAAAATAAACTGACCCAAATGTAACACCCTCTCCTTCGGTAGAGGACTGCGAAGAGAGAGACAGAGACGCAGAGACAGAGACAGAGAGAGACAGAGATCAGAGACAGAGACAGAGACAGAGACTGGAGAACTGAGACTCGAACTGAGACAGAAGACAGAGACAGAGACAGGAGGACAGCCGCCACTTGCTTTTATTAACTGGAAATTGTTGGAATTTGACACCGAGCATCCACGGATATTTCTCGTATTTCTGTACATTTGGCGAGTCTGATTTGCATCTCGGAAACAAATCAATTATGGCTACCCATTTTCAAAATTGCCACCCTTTGTTCAAATCTTGAAAATTATGTTTAAAAGACTATTTGAATGACAGATTTCACCCCGGAGGTTAAAAGTGCCCGTCGCCAGCAGAGAAATACAGTGGGTCACTGGAAACAGACACACAAAGCGCGTGCACTGAAAGATGATGTCATTAGCATTCATACGTCATTTCCAAAATCCATATTACATGCGTGTTAGTAAAGTTTTTAAATGTTACAAGTGTAGGATTAAAAAGAGAGCTCAAGTGCCTTCCGTTGTCTTAAAAGTTATAAATACTAAATAATTATTCCCACACACTATTAATTTGCTAAAGTAGTAGTCTATGTAGCTCTGAGTACATCATCCTTTTAGTCAGGACATGAACATATTGTGCCATTAACGAGAGTGACTTGTGTAGATTAAACGTCATGCAGTTCTCGAGTCGACAGTGGCCCATTATGTGCCAATTCCAACATCCTTCCTCTTGATTGGCAGCCATACTCATTCCTGTTTGTTACAGGGGTTTTTTTGTGTATTTTCTCATATCAGGATTGATATACCCAGGGAATCGTTCTGTGGCTGGAATTGCCACATCATTTCAATCGATTCATTCTGGGATTGAATAATTACGTTTCTGGAGAAATGACTCATCCACGACAAGTCATTAAACCCTTAACAAGTTTTACCCTCTGTCACACAAGCTAAATGCCCTCTTTTGTTCTCCACAAGTTGGGCTCATTAAAGAACAAGGTTGTGAACGGACAATCTGGGAGCAGGGCCACTTGAACACAATAAGCAAGAACACAATAAGAACACAATAAGAAGTGTTCATGGGGTACATAGATTGTGGATAAGGGGTGGGGATGACATGAGATAGTAATGCACTGCTTGCTTTTGAAGCCCTGGAGGGATGGGTGTGATGGCACAGCTTCTGAAGATGGTTCCACACATTATGGGGGGCAGATAACAGCAATTTTTGAGAGAATCGTGCAAATGATGATACAAGCATCAAATTTGGCACATTTGTCTCCAGGGGATTCTAATCAAATCTGCCCGATTGGCCATTTGAAAATCCAAATTTTGAAAAATTTGAAAAAACAAAAAAACTTCAAAAAACTCAAGATCACAAATCAATGTTGGATGCTGGCTGAGATTGGTGAATGTTCAGAAACATCATCAAAGACGTTCCAAGTCTGCCATGCAGTTTTCTTCCATTTACCGCAGAAGGCAGACACGACGTCACATCCAGAGAACGCATGGAAGTATGGGATCCCTCTAGCTTCTCAGGCCCTATTGCAGAAACTACCTCATGACTGGAATCCATCACACCTTGGCTCCTTGGCCAAAGGCAATCCACATGTTCTCAAGACCTAGGTCCTTAAGGATGGCAGTACAGATATTGCTTATGACTAGTACATCCGTGTCATTAGCCTTAATGATAATGACTTGCTACCATCCGTCGTTGCATTCCCTGGCGTGTACAAATATCGAGTTGTCAGCTTCTTCATGACAACATGGAGACAACAGCATCCAGTGACTTCCTTGTGTTGCTTATGGCATCTTCTCCTTTTGTGACCAATGACTGTGCTTGTCCTCTGTGCTTCCACACATCTTTTTCCGCAAGGAAGTGAAACAGCTCAGTCTTGTTGCTGTCATCTCGAAGAAAAGCCTTCTTCCAGTACTTGGGGTCTTACTGGTTCCTGTCACTTTCTTCTGATTCCTTGCCCCCTTTTCGACCTTGCCTCGGACTTCAACTTGACTTCTTGTACACATCAAACACTACGTCCACCCTCTCGTACCTGGCACCATAGGATCCACCTTTGAGATGATGTCTTCTTAGCATATCATCAAATACTTTGAAGTGCGTGGAGGTAGGCATTGATAAGTGCTGAGCCATCAATGATGACTGCATCTCTCCTTGGTTCTCTGTCTGGATGTTCACTTGCGCTTCAAGAATTTCAGCAGCTGTGACTTCAAATTTTTTTGAAGTTTTTTTTTTTTCTTTCAAATTTTTCAAATGGCCAATCGCGGCAGATTTGATCAGAAAGCCCTGCAGAAC
>CM068954.1:81121654-81154920 GCA_035128595.1 Eptatretus atami | reverse complement strand
CCACCTTAGTTGTTGACCTTTGGCCTATGCTGACCTTTTGGTCGATGTTGACCTTAAAAATAATTGGATGGTTGTATTCGTTGACATGAATATATATGTATATATATATATATGATATCTTTCACAATTTCCAGTTAATCGGATGAAAATTGAGGATTTTAGAAAGCTCACCTAAGTTGTTGACCTTTGGCCTATGTTGACCTTTTGGCCTTTTGACCTCAAAAACAATAACTTCTTCCTTATGACAAACTCTACCATGTGGTGAAGTTTTGTGAAGATCGGTTTAAAATTGTGACCTGTCAGGCGACAACAGAACAGACAGACAGAATAACAAAATCGACCAACCAATATACTTGAAAAATCTTCGATTTTGCAAGTAACAAACAAACAGAAATGGTTGAAAACATAACCTCCTTCACCTTCGGTGGCAGAAGTAATAAATCATCGAAAAACCAGTCTGTTAGTCACAGAATGCAATGAGGTTCAGTGTACGAGAAAACTCAAAGAGCGAACAAAGCACGCTTTGATATTCACTGATCATGCAATTACAACCTTTCATTACAACAAGTGATGTATAAAAATGGAACAATGGCATAAGACATGGGACAATAAATTAAAGAAGGATTTGTGAAGATACTTGTCTTTATAAAGAATATAAATTAAGATTTTTTGAAGCATTTTCGCGAACTGCCGTTTCACTGAACTTATATAAAGCCATCACTCACTTATGCAAATCAAAACTAATCTCATCCTTTGCAGATGTGGTTTTTGCATGACAGAGTATCCTCACGAGAAGACATCAAACTGGCTCTCCCATCTCTGAGCATTTGTTTGTGGTTGCTAAAGGCATGGTCACACCTTGACGATTTAGCCAGCAATGGCAACGTATAAAAATGTATGTAAAACGTTGGCGTACCGCTGAAATTTTGATGTTTTTTTAAAGTTTTGGTCGTATTCATAACGTGTTGGTCGTATGCATAACATATTAGTAATGGGCACAGAACGTTTCGTTGTCTTATAGATAACTTATACCAACGAATGATTAGCGTGTTGTCGGCGTTCACAACCTATGCCCAACGATAGTTTAACTTAGGCATAGTGCGCTGCACGTATCGCCGACGAACTCGTGGCGTAGCCTATTAAAAACCTGCCGCACGCCGATTAAATCATAACCGTCTGAGAATTGGAAGTGTCAACATCGCAGTCACACCTTGACGATTTAGCCAGTGTATGCCGACCTATGAAAAATTTGCCGACCAAGCTGGCACACGTCGAATACGTTATGGGTAAGTTGTGTATACGTTAAGAGCACGCTGAAAAACGATGAAGTACGCTGTCATATTTCGTGGTACGTCTCGTACGTCGTGAAATTTCAAGCATGCTGAAAATTTTATGACGTACTCGCCGTATGGCTCACACGTTCCGCTACGCTGGGAATAAGTTGTAGGCACGATATGCGATCGTTGACACACGTCGACACAAGTTCCTTGTAAGTTACTCATAAGTCGAAACACGTCGAGGTAATGTTTAGCATACCCGAAACTTATTTTCTCCGTCAAGGCACATTTTCTTTTTTCTCCTTGGCTCCGTGAAGGCACGTGACGAAATATCTGAAGTTGTTGTTGTTGTCGTTTTTTTTTTTTTGTTTGTTTTTTTGTTGTCTATCACGAATTTTAAAATATATTCGGACATTTGCTTTTAAGTTTCGACGTCGACGTGACAATATCCTCAAACAGAAAATATTCACAGAGGAGGAACTCAGAATAAGACATGAGCAAACTGAAGAGGCAATCGGACGTGACGTAACGGCACGTGACGAAATATCGGAAGTTATTGTTGTTGTTGTTTTTTTAACGCGTGCCAATACGCCATTATACGGTAGCTGTAAATTAGAAACACGTTCAGTAAGTTCTGTGGTCATCCGGAAGACGTCAATCAAATACGTCTACATACGTCAATATGCGTTGGAGGTACGTTACACATAGGTTCAAAGCACGTTACTCATAGGTTAGAAATAAGTTTTGGGCACGCTAAACATTACCTCGATGTGTTTCGACTTATGAGTAACTTACAAGTAACGTGCCTCGACGTGTGTCAACGATCGCATAACGTGCCTCGACGTGTGTCAACGATCGTGTAACGTGCCTACAACACGTTACTCATAGGTTAGAAATAAGTTTTGGGTACGCTAATCATTACCTCGACGTGTTTCGACTTATGAGTAACTTACAAGTAACGTGTGTCGACATGTGTCAACGATCGCATAACGTGCCTACAACTTATGGCCAGCGTAGCGGAATGTGTGAGTCATACGCTGGCATACGTCGTAAAATTTCAAGCATGCTAAAATTTGAGGACAACCGCAAAGTACAAGATGAAAGCCAGCGTACTACGACGTATGGCAGTGTTTTTCAGCATACTCTTAACGTATACAAAACTTACCCATACGTATTCGACGTGTGCCAGCGTTTTAGACAAATTTTTCATAAGTCGGCATACGCTGGCTAAATCGTCAAGGTGTGACAGGGCCTTAAGGACCACACGGTACCTTTAAACTCGGATACAATCCTCATAGGACACAGCCCCGAACCACACCTGAAAAAAAATGGGAGGTGTAGATACAGGGTGTTCCAAAAAGACCTGGACAACTTTGGTTGTTAATATATTTAGTGCCCCAAATGATACAACGATATCCTTTTGTTTATATGATACAGAATCTCATAAATAGGAGGCCGTCATAATTATAATACCCTTTGTTTCACAGAAAGCCGTCAGCTGCCTGTTCAACTCAGTCGTCAGTCGCCTGAATTTTAAGAGATTTATAATAGTCGGGAATAATAGCAAGGACCTGCATAACCTCAGTACAATGGGTACAAAGAAAAAAAATGTAGAAACAAATGTAGTACAATACTGTACTGAATTTGTGCAGCACAGCTACCCCAAAACGATTGGCAACGTTTTCTCCATTCTCATGCAATGACGACATTGAAACTAGAGAGTTCATAGAACACCTTACTGCCTGCAATATTGAGAAAAAGGGACATGGGTGGGGTCTGCGATCAGCAAATTTCATTGATTGAGATCATGTAACATGTAAGCCTGGAGTTGGCTTAATGGTTAAGGTTGCTGGCTAAGCTCCTAGGGTCTTGAGTTCAAGCCTCTTTACCATTGAATTAACACCAGGTGGGTCGATTCAGACTGCAATTCTTCTGAAGTTGGCAAAACGATTACCAGATACTGGTAAAAGGGCACAACAGTGCCCTGAGAAGATAATGCAGCCAAGCAACACTGCATATGAACAAAAATGCAAAATGCTGTAATGTTTTGTCAAAGTATTGAAAAACAAAAGGTTTTTGAAAGTGCCAATAAGGCGATTTGCATTCTACAGTGTTGAAGTACATAATTAAATTGAAATAAAATCAGGATTTTAAGGGTTGTAGAAAAATAAACTTTTTGGAAGTTCACCGCTGTTGAAGCAGCGTCTTTCACCCCACCTTGTTTAACACGTCACATTACTTTTTTGTGCCTGTTGTTTGTGTCCTTTATGATGTTGTTAAAAACAGTAAGTTTCCTGTTTGAAATGATTTTCAATTTGGTTTGACCGCCAGACAGGCAGACAGAGTAATAATATCATCTCATTCCTCTCTGCACATGCGTGGTCGGGCCAAATTCAGAGGAAAAGTATTGCTAAACTACAGGTATGTTTTCCGATTCGTGTTCAAATTATAACATTCAAATGAAATGAGTTGTTCCTCGATCATAAAATTACTTTTGTACACAGAAGAACAGACAAAGTGAACCAATTGCTTAACCCCGTTTTCGCTTCGTGCGTGCACGTGGGGTAATAAAGTTTAAAAAGTGTTTGGGCGATATAGTACAATCCTGGTGCAAACCATTCTTAACTTCAAATCCTTGTGATACGTTTCCATCAACTGTGAGTTCGACCTTCATTCCAATATGAAGGGGTCGAATCGGTTTTCCCATTACAAGAGGTATACCATACTGCTGTAGCACCAACCAAAGAGCCTGATGGGGAAGAAATTAGTCCAGAAAAACGCACCTCATGCACACATGCACACACACACAAGCTACAGAAACAAACATATGCTTGTACAGCTTGATATCACCCTTGAGATGACAAAAACAACTTTCATCTATTATCACATCTTCCATCAAAAAAAATGGCCTCTGTTTTATTAATATCACTTAACATTCCAGAAAATCGTGTCACTGCATGAAATATTTGCGACAGAGAGCAGGTGGCCACATAATCTAGTTCATCTATCTATGAAATTCATATTTAATGTGGATTCAAAATGCACATTCGGTCTGCTGATTAAGTCATTAATGACACATACTGTTGATGCAATATAGGATGAAGAACTCGCTGCTGAAGGCGATTAGGTCCACTTCGGTAGACAGGTCGAACAATGGATGATAAGAACAGGATGTTGATTGATGTATGCTATATGCCATGGGTAGCAGGATAAGCTCATGTTTCAGGTGTTAAGCCTGTATTCCGCCATCACACCTCAATCAACATCCTGTGGATTTTTCTGTAGATGCAACAACCTTGTAGATTGGAGCATTCATTTTGATTTTGGCTATGGTGTCAGCATTGAATGATCTACTCGTTTAGCCCAAACAGAGCTTTAGCCTGGATGGGGTCTTATATATTTCGGGTGCTGTCATTTGTCTGTACAAAGCCTCTTCTCAAAAATTACTGGACGCATTTCTTTCTCTTCGGCGCATACATGCAAAAACATCCCAGGATGAGGCATGTCAAATTATTTTGGGATCAGAGCCAAAAGTCGAGACAATTTTATTACCGAATTTTGGCCATGTAAAAATAAATAAATATATATATATATATATATATATATATATAATATATATATAATAATATATATATATATATATATATATGGCTTGTGCTCCGTCGTGTGTGTGTGGTATATATATATATATATGTTTAAAAATAAATCTGTTTAAAAAATATATATATAATATTATATATAAATATGAATAATGAAGAACCACCCACATCTCTCACCTGTGAATGGAGGAATAACCAATCAGCTCTCACCCAAATCAACTAAACCCAGGTGGCTTGGATTATATAAATAATTGACAGCTCCCACACTCCTCGAGCCAAAGAAGCTACATAAAGCAACCCAAGAAGGCCTACGCAAGGTAAGCACTTTGCTGTTTCAAACCCTTCCCAGAGTTTCTCCACAGCTATGAAGACGTTCACACACAGTACACACATGAGAATCCCAATGATACACACCCCCTCAGCTGCCGGATCGGTTTCATCACTTATTGGTGAATCATCAGTGACAGCGCAGACAGCTATGCATACCAATGAGGCTCCCAAGCATGTACAACATGCAAACGTCACGAGCAGTCAATATGGCTGGAGAAGTGTGGCAGGTGTCAATTATTTATATAATCCTAGCCACCTGGGTTAAGATGATTAGGTGAGATCTGATTGGCTATTCCCTCCATTCACAGGTGAGAGATGTGGGTGGGTTATAGCTACCATAGAGAGGGTTCAGGGGTCTTAAGGCATATCCTAGGTAACCTCGCTGTGCTCTGAAGTCGCTGTTTTTTGGTCTGCTCAACCATGTCTTGACTGGGAACAGTCCGCAACGATTTCTCAACGATAGTTTTTTTTTTTCACTTTCCTTACTCATATTATTGAATGCCTGTTCATCATCGCTACGAATCGCTGCATACATCACTTTTGTAAGTGCTTTAGTTTCCAAATTAGGAGCTTGGAGCGATTTCATGCATTATATGACGCAATTTTCCACGATCTACTCTCACGGACGAATTGAAGTATATAATCGAAATATTATTTCGGCTTTGAGGATCAGATATCAACCGGACTAAATAAGTGTAAAAATCTGCAGTGAAATCTGATAATTTAAGGGAAAGTGTGTGGTCGGTGTTGTGTATGCTTCACCCTAAAACCACCCCCGCTCACCCCCAATTTTTTTTTCAATGATAATTATAACTGAATAAAAAAAAACACAAACAAATCCCTCTTTTTTTTTAACACCCTGGTGATATATCTCTACCTGCCACACTTTTCTCATCCCCAATTAAATCAAGTCATTAACTTGACGGATATATTTAATCTGGTGTTCGTGTAGTGCAGGCATGATGGGCCGAATGGCCTCCTCCTGCATCAAATTTCCTCATTGAAGGGGGAAGCCAACAAGGCAGTGACTGACTAAAGATACCTCGGGGCAATTATTGAATCTCATGGAGGTATCTCAAAGGATATACAAGACAGGATTGCCTGTGCCTCAAAAATGTCGGAACCCTATGGAGACCTGTATTCAAAGACAATTATCTTTCCTTGAAGCAAAAAAACTTTTTTTTATTGTTCTGTAGTGCTAAGTGTGCTGTACTGGATGGGGCTGAGACATGGACTAACAAGAGATATATCCAGGAAGATTGAAGACTTTCACAATTGAAGACTTAACCAGAGGCTCAAAAGGTGCCTCTGTAGCTTATTAGATATCAATGAAACAACAATGGGTACGGCATAATAGTCGTGTACAAGTAGCGAGACAGTTTGGGATGGAGGAGCCACTAGAGGATATTATTGCAGCCAGAAGACTCCGTTGGCTAGGTCATCTTTCTTGGATGGAAGACAAACATCCCTAAGAAGCTTTTATTTGGATGGTTGCCACAGTGCTGCATGGCACATAAAATCAAGCTGAGGTTGACGGACAATGATATAACACCTGGATAGGTTTGATATTAATGAAGGTAGTTGGTTCCATGTGGATCAGAAAATAGGTTATTGGAATACAAAATTAACAAAGGTGTTATATACCTGGACCCACCCAGAACAGAGTGGAGATGGAAAGAACAAACTGCGATGCTGTTATCCTTATCAGGCAAGAACTGGCAAGTGTTATTGCCAATTTCACATGTGATACGTGCACAGGTTCTTCAAGGAATGGATGATATTGCAAGACATAAAGGCCTAATAACTCACCGACATGGTGGAGATAATCCCTGAAGATAAGTCCATCAACGCGCTCAAACTGTCACATTCGTGGCAGAAAGGCATCGTCCATCGGATGGCTTTTTTCAAGGTAGGTACTGTGTGTGTGTTTATTTTTTTTTCTTATGTCTCTTGTTTTTTTACCTCTGCCACTGAATGTGGGTGGAGGTTATGTTTTCACCCCTGTCTGTCTAACTGTGAACATGATATCTCAAAAAGTTGTGGACGGATTCAGACGAAATTTGGTGGACAGCTTGAGTGTGTGACAAGAATGAATCAATTCGATTTTTATGAAGACCGGAATCCAAATAAGAGAATTTTTTCAGTGATTTCTTCCACATATAGCATGATATCTCAAAAAGTTGTGGACGGATTGGGACGAATGTTGGTGGATGAGTTGGGGAGGTGACAAGACAAAGCGATTCGATTTTGAAGGTCTGGATACAGATTCATCCCATCAGTGGGATACAAGACGTAAACTGTTCAGCCTGGCGGAGGTATGCGCTCTACCGAGTGCCGTTCTAGTATGTTTTTCCACATCCTTCTCATTCCACTCAGCCCTTCACAGTAAGATGACCAATGCCCCACCCAAAATGCGGTTCTAGATAAACGTGTGTGAAAACTGTGAGAGAAACAAAAAGGACACCAACGACATACGGATTGCCATTTTTTCACAATAATCAACATTTCGTAGTCTCAAACCATTTTAAATGTCTTCATATGCTGTCGATTGAACCCAATGGGATTGAGACTGCACGTATGACATTGGCACCTGTATTTTAACTGCACTTCACTAGTACCGCACTGCACTCACGGGTCTTTGATTATGGATTATGGGAAGCGCGTGCATCCAGCCAAAGCCACAGCTTTGGATCACATGTGAAACGGAAAGGCAAGGGCAGGAAATGTACAAGCAGCTCGCAATGGAAACACTGTCACAACACCATGCTGAGACACAGAGGGACCAGTGTGTGCAAACAGAATGGAAAGAGTAGGAAACCAAAACAAAATATTAGCCCACTTATAAATGAAGCATATGAAGTTTGTTTATTTGTCGCTTTGCATAATAACCATTAAAGAAGACTTCGTTGTCCATGAGACCTTGCAATGAAAATGGTTGACCAGTTGAAAGCTGCCGTCAAATCCATGTGGGTTCCGATGCAGCGAGGCATCCCTGGACTACAAAAAAGTAGCATGCAACACACTAAGGGGGCTTCTATTGATTACATATGCTGAGGTGAGTGACAAATAAATAAATAAATAAATAAATAAATAAATAAAAATTGACAGAAGCAAAAAAAAAAAAAAAAGAGGATGACAAACTGCGTTTACTTATAAACGTTATGAGCTTTACGCCTGCTCTCAAATCAAGTCCTTCGAGAGAAATGACATCTATTTTTAAGATCAAAAATGTTTTTTTTTTGCATTTAACTGCAATATATATATATATATATATAATATATATATATATATATATATATATATATATACATACATACACACACACACATATATGGAACAGGTGTGTAAATTTGCATGGTGAAAATAATTATTAGCACCACTTTGCAGCATCTTTAATGTCACTATCGTTTAAAAAAATGCTCCAAAAGCCAGCCATTAAAGAACCAACGGAAGTTAAGTGAAACGGTTCCAGATCTGTCCTGGAGGATGAATGGATTAGCACGGTGCGTGGAATGTACGTGATGGCCGAATGCAGTTATGAAAATTTCCTATGAACTCCACTGTTGTCGTGGTGAAGGATCAGTTATCTGCTGTATGTACATTCAAATATATATACAGTATATACATATAGCCACAATAATTCACATACTTATTGTGGGGTTCGTCGTGGCAAGCATGGCCCAAGTCTTTCATGGAACGGCTGGCCAGGGCAGACTTGAAACAAAAGTTTGGGCAGGAATTTGGAATTTGTTCACGGTGCCGGCGATAGCTCACCTATTCTTCAAGAAGGACACCGTAGGATCTTTAACGTCCACCAACTAATGCCAACAGATGGGACACCCGTTTAACATCTATCCAAAAGATGGCACACACATTGATGAATCACCCAGCCGATGAAACACCAGGAAGAAAGTTTATAGCTGGGTTGGAATATGAACCCAAACAAGACAGCTTGGAGACAAATGTGCATACCTCTTGGCCCATCATTCCAGATATACATACATACATAGTACATACATATACAGTATTTCAAAACATGAGGAGTGTGACAAGTACTCCACTGAACCCCATTGGACACAGGCCACATCAAAGCATCGTCTCCAACACAAAGGCTTCGGCCCGGTGACTGTCAAAAAGACAAATATTATATGGCCATCATCAGTTAACCATTTGAAACTTACGGTTCTTGGTTTGGAGCGTCGGCAGGTCTCTCTCAGGGCTCTCTGCCGACTTTCTCAAAGTTAAGTTTCCGGTCGTTATCTGTCACGTTTCAACTGTTTATTTTCTCACCTCCATGTTACTGTGTGTTCCTAGTTCGGTTTTGTTTCAAAAATCGGGCTATTTTGTGAGTTTTCGTCGACCTTGTCTTACCGGGTTCCTTGAGGCCTACCCATCCTTCCCCTCTCGGTGTAGGACCGTGTTTATTTGTATTCTCTCCCGATTACCTTCAATTCCTATTCCCCCCACTTTCCCAACGTCCTCCATCCCTCCCAATGAAACACTATTTCTTGTCTTAAATCCCCCCCCAAAAAAAACTACCTTTCTCCCTGCATACCCACAAGTCGCGTTCCTTCTTCTTCCTCGTCTTCTTCCTCTTCTTCTTCTTCTGCTAGCACACCATCTTTATTCCACTTGAACTGACCCACTCTCGACATTACCTTCACTATTTCTTCCTTCAACCTTCCATTCCCGAATCTTACCTGTTCTTCAAAAATACATCAAAAATCAATAATCTTCCTTGTATCCTTTCGATCTATACACCTCCTGTAATCACGTGTCTCTCGACTCTTCCTGGTACTTTTCATCGACCCAGCAGCTTCGCACTGCGTTTACAGTTCCAAATTCACCACACACTTCCACGATTTTACTTCAACCTTCCCTTTTCCGAATGATATGCAATCCTTATTTAAAATAAATAATTTCACTTTTGACTGTACACCTCCCAAAGCCACGTGCTTCTCCCGTAACCACGTGACCTGTTTACACCCCCTGCGTTTACCGATCCAAATTCAGCATTCACCTCACGATTTTTTCTACAACCTTCCCATTCCCTAATCTGATGAAAACTCTCTCAAATAATAATAATAATAATACTAATAATAATAATAATAAAAACGATCTCTTATAATGCTTCATCTTCCTCTTTCACACGTCTGGTACTCTTCACTGTATCATAATGCACTACTCTTCTACTATTTAAACAGACTGCTCTCAATTCGACCTCCTTCATACCTTGACTAAAAAATCCAACTTTACAGCGTTTCTTCTCTCCATTCTCTGAATTCGCCTTTATTGCTTCATCAAGAAACGTGTTTAATCGCATCTCTGACCTAAAACTTTTTAAACCCCAGTTTGCTATGAGTTCACTTTCCATCAACCATTCTTTTTTTCCAACTTCAATTCCAACTTCAATGCCAACTCACCCCTCTCACCCCTCCATCTCAAAGCAACCATCACACTCTTCTCCCTCCAACACAGCCTCCCCCTCACCTCTCTCAAAAACTCTTCCCTCACCTTTCTCCCTCGACTCTCCCCACTCACACTTCTCCCACCATTCATCCTCCTCACTCACCCTTCTTAAAGTTGCCCCCCCCTCTCATCCACAAAGCTGCCTCCTTCCACTGCCCTCTCACCTCCATCTCATCACTCCACCTCCTCAAATCCTCAACTGCCTTCTGCCCCTCCCTTGCCCCCCTCTCCACCAGCACACAGAGCCTTTCTCCTTCTCACCGCCCCCTCCGAGCTATTCGCAATCCCCCACACTCTTCAACAACCCTCCTTACCTCCCTCCTCCTCCCTTGTTCCGACCCTCCCCTCCCTCCCACCCCTGCACCCAAAGCCTCCTCCCCTCCCTCTTCATTAATAGTGTGGACCTCAAATATCCGGGGCCTTCGCTCAAACCTTTCAGATCTTTCCATACAGGTTGCCACTGACAAACCAGACATAATCTGCTGAAGCTTGTAGCGAGGCAGTTGTCCTGAAACAACTTGCCTTTGCCTCATGGAAAGCAAACTCAACTGAGCGTAATCTCAGTTCCTTCCATAAAGCTTAGAACAAGTGTGATCTACCCTCAGGAGAGCCAGAAAACAACATCTCCTGGTGCGTCTAATCAAATCTGTTTCTGGTGTGGTTCCCCTCATCCCCTCCCTTACCTCAAACAGCCTCACTGCTGATACCGCACGTAAAAGGCTGAATGCCTAAACTCGTGTTTGCATCGAAATCTATGTCCAAAACCCATCGCTTTCTCTACCCTGTTACCCAGTCACACCCAACTGTCCTGGACTTTGTGTCCTTTCTCCTGACAAGGTGGAAGCTTGCTGTCAAACCTCGCCTCAGATTCTGCAACCGGTCCAGACGGCATCAGCCCACGTGTCCTAAAAACCTGCCCTCTGCTCTTCCTCACCTCTCTCCTCTCTTTCTATTCACCTCTCATTTGCTCAAGGTCATCTGCCATCTGCTTGGAAATCAGCAAACATTACTGCTCTGCATAAAAAAGGTGCAAAAACAAATCCCTGCAACAACAGACCAATCAGCCTTCTCCCAATCATCAGCAAGGTTATAGAATCCATCATCACTTCAGCATTAAATCTCCCTCTTCTCCAATGGCTGATTTCCGATCATCAATTTGGTTTCACCCAGGTCACTCTACCTTGGATATGCTGCTTCTGCTCTCCCAACAATGGATGGAGGTCCTCAATGCCAGACATGAAATCAGAGCCTATCCCTAGAGAGTGCTTTTGACACATTCTGGCACCCTGCCCTGCTCACCAAACTCTCTTCCTATGGTATCCAAGGCCATCTCCACTCATGGCTCGCAGATTTCTCTCTTGTCACAGTCAACGTGTGGCCTAAATGGAGTTCTCTCATCCCCCTTCCTGTCCAGGCTGGAATTCCTCAAGGTAGTGTTTTCTGCCCTGTTCTTTTTCTGGTTTTCATCAATGATCTCTCTGACTCTCTGGAAAATCCTCTTTATCTCTTTGCTGATGACTCCACCCTCTGCCATACCATCTGTCATCCTTCAGACCGGCAAGCAGCAGCTTCTTCGCTCACTGCAGATCTGGATAAAATCACAAACTGGTCATTTCTTTCAAGCTTCTGGTCTCACGATCTGCCATGATATTTCCTGGGAAAGCCAATTTCAAACCTGCCCCAAAGCCAGTCGCCGACTGGGAATCCTCCGTCGTGCAAAGTCCTTCCTCGCCCATCTGAGCTCCTGACCACTTACAAAACTTTCTTCTCAGCCTGATGGAGTACTGCTCTCCCCTCTGGCTGGTGCTCCTCCTCCGACCTTCTCGCTTCACGCTGTGGAAATCAAGGCATTTCGTTCATTGGCATCTCCCGCGATGAGGGCGAGTCTTTGGGCCTCTCACCTCTCTCACCGCAGGCAGGTCGGTGGTCTTTCTGTCTTCTACCGTCTCCTCTCCAGCCTTGCCCCCTTTTCTCTCTTCGATTTGTCCCCACCACATTTCCGCAGGGCGCTCAAGGTCCGCCACAACCCCTTCTAGTAAAACTACCAAAATCACGAATCACTGCTCACCTTCACTCTTTCATTCCTCTTTTTCCTGCCTTTGGAGTAAACTCCTCACTCTATTCTTTCCATTCTTCCCTCCAGGCCTTCAAAACAGCTGTTCACCACCACCTCTTATCTTCCCCATCCAAATCCTCGATCTTTTC
The DNA here is from genome assembly GCA_035128595.1 of Eptatretus atami. Lineage (NCBI taxonomy): Eukaryota > Metazoa > Chordata > Myxini > Myxiniformes > Myxinidae > Eptatretus > Eptatretus atami. Next base: position 81,142,040 of record CM068954.1, on the reverse strand, counting down.
TACCCCGATAATCCACCCCAAGCCCACCTCCTTCAAATTCCCTGCTTTCCTTCCTGAAAGTCCTGTAATGTCCATCTTGTATTCCCCATGTTCCCCACCCCATCCCTCTCCCTTCCACAGATCTCCTAATGTCTCTTGTCCCCACTGTTTGGTGATTTCCCATTCCCACTCCTCTTGTCTCATGCCCTCCTTGCTGTGCGTTGTGTGTTAGCTCTCATACGAGCCTCGACAAGGATACAAAAATAAAAACCATGAAACCAAACCACCAATCAAGATGATCACATTCGTCGTTTATACATCAGATGCACCTCTGACTGTTATAGTGAGCATCGCTATGGATTATGTCTCACACGGTTAAACTGCATAATCCGCACAGAACAACCGTCCGTCTGCCACCCAGCAATTGTTCCTGCAAATGCAAACCATTCAACCAGAAGGCACGTGATATGACCAGCGGGAAATCGAAACATGAGGAGTGTGACGATCACTCTGCGGATCCCAATTGGACACAGTCCATCCTGATGGACTGTGAAATGGATCAACCATCCTAATGAGGGCAAATAAGCCATAAATCCAGATCGTGTGGTTCCGTTTGATGTTTAACTAATGTGGACCGTATAATCTTTGTCTCTTTGACAGAGTCACCGCCGAAGCCTCTGTGATGGAGTTAACCCTTTGATGTGGACTGTTCTGTGCTGATTACGCAGTTTCACCATGCAAGACATAATCTGCAGCGATGCTCACCATAACACAACACACACCACCCCACCCTCTCCCTCTTATAGTATACGAGCAAATACACCCATTGCTTCGTTCTGGGCGTGTTAAGGGGGTCGGGTGGGGAAGAAAGACAGAGGAGAGTGAAAGATAGGAGAGAGGAGGGATGTGATAGCTATGAGGGGAGATTTGGAAGGAGGGGGGGGTGGAGAGAGCAACGCCTCACAAAATGTTGCAATACAGTGGGAGGGTGTGGGAATGGGAACATGGGGAGAGAGGAGGGGAGGGGAAGTGGGAGAGGGTTTGGAGAGGAGGTAAGAGTGAGGGAGGGTTCTAGACTTTCATTTGGTCAGGGGACTTGAGGAAGAAAAGTGTTCTTGAGTTGCGTTTGATAGTGGGGCTTGTGGAAAAGGGGGAGGGGGTAATGCAGGATTGAATGAAATGGGTGCATTAAAACAGCATGTTCGGACAGCATGCGGGGACAACCCAGAGATCTCCATGGGGATGGAGAGAGGATATTTTGGAGGAGGTAAGTGTGAGGGAAGGGGAGTGTAGACAGCATGATGAGTACGGAAGGCAGTGTGAGGGGAAGGGAAGGCAGCATGAGGAAAGGGAAGGCAGCTGGGGAAAGGAAAGAGCAGCATGAGGGGTGGAGAACGAAAGGCAGCATGAGGGGATGAGAAGGGAAGGGCGATAAAATGAGCCCAAACAGCAACATTTCTTTTTAAACACTGGGTTCCAAATAAAACTAGGCAGGAGCATTTAAAACCCACACTATCCACTTGGCAAAGGCCTACCTGCATGTATGCCTGCTCATACCTGCAGCGGCCTTTGCACACCTCCTTTCGGCTCACTCTGAATCTGATTCATACATGCTACACTCTGGGGAAACCATTTTTAATTAAATACTACACCTTCAGTCCTTAACAACCCCCTTAACAGAGGGGGAGGGGTCCAGATGAGGAAAGTGGGGAGAGGGGAAGGAGATGGGTGGGGGAGAGAGAGAGAGAGGGAGAGGTGTGGGAGAGGGGATGGCAGAGATAGGGGAGGGAAAAGTGAGGAGGCAGAGAGGGGGATTCCAGCAGATGTGATGTCAAATTTAATGTCCATGCGAGAGATGGAACACACATTGATGAATCACCCTGCCTGTGAAACAACAGGATGACAGTTTATTGCTGGGTCGGGATTCAAACCGAGACAAAAGAGCTTCGAGTGAGCGTGTGTACTTCATGGCGATCCTGCCATGATGTGGCGATTCATTGCTTTGTAACAACTGAAAACATTTTTTACTCATTGTAATCATCTAATTTATTTTACCTTCCTATCTCCGAAGCTTGAAGAGTGCTCCATGCAAGCATTCTAATGAAATGATGGAAGAAACTTTTAAAAACGAAATGTTTAAATGTTTTTTATGTATCTATCCATGTCAAAATGATGGGTCGAATAATGATCGATGGTACAAAAATGGGAAATGTCAAAATAAAATTGCACATCTTCAGCAAGCAAGCCACCGCCCGAGGGACTGCACGACAATGCGGGGTCAAATGGAGGCGAGTATACAGGGCCTGAACTTTGTTCAAGTCGATCAATATATTCATTAATAGTGCGAATACTTTTGCCGTGTATGGCCATGGAATGGAAACGAACAACCAAGGAGCTTGGATAGTATTTGCTAAGTGGCTTAAGCACTCAAGCAAGCAATCCAACAAAAAAGTTGAAAAGGAACGGCAGGTTTGGCAAACAATTATTGATCACCGATCGGTCAATCGGAAAACACCATGCACCCGGAAATTCCTATAATGTCAAGCAATGTCTGAATTAGACAAATGAGCAGTTTTATATCAGTTGGAACTGCAGCTGAAGTCAACAAAAGATTTAAATTTCGAAAATCGGTTCAGATTAAGTGATTCTAGAGGTTATGGGATGTGCGGAAATGAAATAAAGCCATGAATGCTGGTGTCTCTGATCGTTTATAAGCATTGGAATGTATCCAGCGATTTGTACATACGATGAACAGGCATTCAATGATGTGTGAGGAAAGTGAAAAAACTTTTTGAATGACAGTCATATGTCGAACTATGGAGTTAACGATCATCTATGTAATAATTATGAAAAAGTCTGACTTTTTCACCCCCCCCCCCCCATCCCACTCTACTTTTTCTACTGTACATGTAATATATAGATGGTCCCTTGTAGAATATTTCAGCGCTATAGGCCCATCCATGGAAGCCAATGCAGTTCTGATTTTGACAAGTCTCTGCATCTTGATTGACCATGACCATTCGTCATAATTTAGGGCACAAATTTACTGATAGGCCCTCGCTTATTTCAAAAGCATTTTGTAAAATTTTCTTTCTGTTGTGATGAACAAATGCAAAACAAAACTCGAAAGGCAATCGGTGGAGCGCATACAGCCACCACTCAATGCTTGATCCAGTATAACATATTGGGCCCAATAAATAAATATATATCATGCTATAAATCATTTTTGGCCCATCTCTCAATGGTGAAAAATCACTTTAGAAATAATTTTTTTTTATCATATGTGGTTCCGGATTCGGATCTTCACCAAAATTGAACCTATAATTTGGTCCTCGTCAAACACCAAAACTGCTCACCAAGTTTTGTCCGAATCTGTCCATAACTTTTTGAAATATCGTGCTATATATCATTTTTGGCCCTATCTCTCAAAGGTGAAGAATTGCTTAAGAAATTCTAAAATCCAGATCCGGATCCGGATCTTCACCAAAATCTAATCAGTTCATCCTTGTCCCATACCCAACCTGTCCACCAAGCTTCGTCTGAATCCATTCACAACATTTTGAGATATCGTGCTATATATCATTTTTAGCCATATCTCTCAATGGTGAAGAATCACTTCGCAAATTAAAAAAACTCTAGTATCCCGATCTGAATTTGTATCTTCACCAAAATCCGACTCAATCAGTCCTTCTCACACATCCAAACTGCCTAGTAAATTTCATCCAAATTGGTCCACAACTTTTTGAGATATCCTGCACACAAACAAACAAACCAACAGAGAAACAAACAGACAGACAGGGGTGAAAACATAACCTCCTTCCACCTTCAGTGGTGGAGGTAGCTCGAGTGGCACTGGGTCGAGTGCATCGTCTCACCTCGCATGTTCATTCTGAAAATAAAAACACCATTGTTAACTGAACACGCAACTATTATGGCCCATATACCCATATCATCCATGCACTCGATTATGTCACATATATTGCCATTATCCATAGTTTTATTGATTATTGATTAGTTATTAAGATATTTAGCAACCACTTTTGTGAAAATTATGGCTAATTTCAACAATTAAGGTGAATACGAAAAAAAATTCAACTATCTTCCTCACGGATAGTCAATTATATGTACGAAGTTTCGTATCGATCTGTTAAGCAGTTCTGGAGATTTTTGCCTTTTTATTTTCAATCCAATATGGCCACCAGACCAAGTGACCAATGATGTCATAAATTTAATTCTGCACTCACATCGGATCATCGATCAGATATATGAAGTTTCAAATTTTTCAGATAAGGATTTCGATTCAACCAAATTTGGTTGGAATACCACTTCACCAATGATGCCATCGTCATCACTCGATGTACCCCATGCGGAGTTTATGATATGTGCCAAGTTTCAATTTTTTTTCATCGAGCAGAATTGTATATCCAAATTTTCCCTTTTAATCCAATATGGCTGCCATACCATCTGACTTATGATGTCAGAGTTATCAATAAAATATTTCCCATGGATAGTCCCTCCTCTGTTTAGTTTTGTATCGATCAGATAAGCCGTTGTGGAGAAAAATTTTTTTTAAAGCAGAAATATATAGACGTGGATGTGGACACACCACACACACACACACACACACACCACACACACACACACACACAACACACACACACACACACACACACACACACCCATATGGTCGCAACCCCTTCTGGGTGAGCAAACGCAAACAAAAGCGGCACTCAGTGGAGCGCATCCATCCGTCAGGCTGAATAGTTTAGTTTTGTATCCCACTGATAGGCCGGATCTGGATCCAGACCTGAACCAAAATCAAATCGGCTTGTTCTTGTCTCCTATCTAATTCATCCACCAAGTTTTGTCAAAATCCATCCATAACTTTTTGAGATATCATACTATATTTTGTTTTTGGCCATATTTCTCAATGTCACTGTAAAGATTTGAAGAGACTTTAAAATTCTAGGATCCAGATCTTCACCAAATCTCATCAATTCGTCTTTGTCATACACCCAACCTAAACACCAAGTTTTGTCCGAAACTGTCCTAACTTTGAGATATCCTGCTCAGAACAGCCAAACAGACAAACGGGTGAATACAAAACCTCTGTGCACCTTCGGTGATGGAGGTGATTATACTAAACATCAATAAAACATTGTTCAAGCTTTTGGCACTATATTTGGAGTCATTTGAAAGAGTTTGGAGTGGAGGATGTGGAGGAAGGTTGGGAATAGACTGGGGTGGAGGGTGGTGATGGAGGGGGTATTTGGTGAAGTTTTGGCAGGGGGCTGGTGGAGTGATGTGGTTGAAGAGGAAAAAGGAGGAAGAAAAAACAAAAGCAACACAGCTCAATCAGCCTGTTCCACAGCAGCTGGGCAAATGAAAGGAGCTCAGGTGCACCACCGGTGGAAAAAAAGAAGTTTTTGGTGGGACTAGAAACAGCAGCAAGCAGGCAAGAGGGCCGAGGCACACTGCAAGCTACAAAGTTGCTATTTCAGGTGCGTGTTGCCAATCAATCTGCAATCCAAATCCGACGCTTTTGCCTTTTACTGGCTGCCTCGTTTCCCCTGTTAGATGGACAACAGGCGGTGGAGGCAGCCTGGTCGACCATTCCAACATTTTACCTTTGCACCACCTGCACCCCTTCATATATTCCTGCTGTTCCTTCCACATGCCATTAGAATCTTCCAGTGAACAACGCGTAAAGCTTTTGGTGTAACAGATACAACTCACTGCGGCCATCGCACCCAAAAGCAGAAGGAACTTGTTGAGTTTGACCCTCATATTGACTTTAAAATGTAACATGCCTTAATTAATCAACTAGCGCATTTCGGTTCAATAGACTTTTTTCGAGTCTTGCTAGGACCCTACGGTTCAATTCCCATATTAATTATATAGTATAACATGTTGATATTTTTCAGATTGTCGACGCATGTCCTCATGAACGATATTAAAAGTACACTAACATCTTAATGTCCTGCAGGTGATACTGTGATCACAATACTGCATTAACAAATGATGCATACAAACAAGCACCTTAATTAGCTTTATGAGACAGTTACTCAAAATGCAATAAAACATGTGAACGACTCGGATTTCCAGTATTATTTACTCGATGTTGGTAGCTCAAGGACATGGGGAGGTTGCTTTTATAATACGGAAGACGTTCAAACTGTTCTCGCAATGCTTCAACAAAGGTGTTTCCCTTTTTAAATCTTCAATTTATAATGATATGTGATTAGGAAGGAAATATTTTTCTTCCTTATTTTTATACGTCTATGGTTTGAACCTTGCCATTTGTTGGACTATTGTGAGAATGTCGTTCCGATACATTTTTTGGACGTTCCGGTCGTATTAAAGTTCCAAAGGATGTCTATTAGTCCTATAGCTCATGTGCTGTATTCGCTAAATAAGCCATATTTGTTCAATACTAGTCAGAGCCGTTCACCAGACGACTTCAAAAGACAAACACAATGCAATGATCAAAAAGTAACAAAAACTTCAAAAGAGCAGAGGTTACTTCCACACCTAAGAAATATGATACACCAGGGCCATTCCATGAAGCGCAAAGGTGATTTCAAAAGTGTAACAGTTATATGATCATGGTGATGCAATTTGTGTGGATTTTTTTAAACCTGACTCTTATTCTCATCTTCTTGAATTTAGAATGGAGTTTACAGGTGAAACAAGTAAATGTGTGAGTCCGAAGCTCTATGTGTGTATGTTTCATGCATTTCCATAATTTGGCTATGATTTTCAGGAAACAATTTAACACCGTTTGCTTTCTACAAACACCAAACGGTTTTAACTTTTTATTTGTGTAAATATCAAAGGGGAGTCAAAATAGAGGTGAAAACATTATGGTGAGAAAACGAAAGTATAGCATTTGATACTTTGCACTGGCAGTCAATAACATCCAAACACTGCACTTAAATTACAGCCACAAAAATAAATAACAACACAACAACGTTTCAAGCGGCGAAGATGTGAAATCCATCAAAGAAAACATGAAGGGGAACAGCCCGCGGATATTGTTGTGTACACAGGTGGGGAGGGCTGACCAGGCTTGCCAGGAGGATCAAAAATGTGGATCCGGGTGAGAAGGATTCATGTATTCAAGTGGCTGTTATAAATGTCGGCACTTAGGTCCGACAAAGCCGAAGTTCTCTGGGTTCTGGATTCGGTCCGATTCACCTTCTGCTTATGCAACTCAACTTATTCATCCTGAAACTTTTATCCTTGTGCCTACAAGGGACATTCCTGCTTTATGTCATTGTCGTTGTTATGTTAGCGTTGAAAAATATATATTCATTTTGAGTAATCCTTGTTTTTACTTTTACATAAGAAGGAAGATTATTAAATACATCCACAGTACTGTGCATACAGTCTGATAATGCAGCTCAGTAGCAGCTTGTTCATCAGTGAGTTGTCTATTCAATCTTAAGATTCGAGAGAATTTGGCTCAGAGTACAAACATTTGTCCTGGTGCTTTGCAGACAGATTGTAGAATGAGAATACACATTCCTTTCAGAATATATCAATGAATTTTTCCCTTCTATTAGCACTTGCTTGCGGACTTTAAAGATGGCACAATATTTTTCCAAAGAGGACTGTGTCAACATCTGGTAATACCATAACATAATGTCAATAACCTATGGGGGCACTGCATCGTGCCGTCGCTGTGCCTCAGGTTGCAACTAAAAGATTCATTTCATAGTTGAACCTGAGTGGAATATACACTTGCTACATGTACTGATTTGTGTGGCCACCTGACTTATGAATCAATTATGTCTTGCAAGGATATTAATATCAAAAATCATAAATAAATCTAATAAGTCACCTGTCTAAAGGGGTCACAATTTTTATATAAGATGTGATCATAAAACTGCATTTCTCACTGTTGCAAGTAAGAAATTTGATTGCACTGCCTTGAATACCACTGAGAACCCAACAACATAGTATCAGCCACCATAGTTGCTGCCAAAAAGAGTAACAGAGGAAATGGTTTTATACCTAACAGCAGGAACAGATCCACCTTTGGAGCTTAGGTGGCTGTTCTCCTCCTCCCTCCTCTAACAGTTTATTTTTTGTAAAATTTATATATTATCCTACCTCTCCCTAAACCCATCACGCAAGCACACACATCCACAACAACACACATATACACAACACACAACAAACTTTAAAAAAAAACTTGTATACAGTCTAGACTCATGGAGCACTGAGAACAAAGAATGGACGAGGACATAATAGAACGCAAAGAACAGTGGAAAAGGGGTGTGGAATGGAGACACCAACAGCAGGGTTGAGGGACAAAACTGGGGGAGACTTGGAAAAATAAAGGACATGGTGAAGAATGACAGCAAGAGGAGAACACAAGGGTTGAACAAGCTGGATACAGGTGCAAACTCTCAATCACACAAATGCAAGGGAAAACTGGGGAAGATGCAGAAATGGAGCAAAAAAACAAGTTAAGTTAAAAACTTTGAAAACTTCTTTTTTTTTTAAGGTAAAAACTTCTTAACTGTAGAAAAACTTAAGAATCCATGCGGCCAATAATGGTATTCTATTGAAGTGAATAACCTTAAATTAAACTTACTCCAAAAAAGAAGAACTTCAACAAATGAAAATAAGCATTATTCACTGCTACAACCTTTCCCAAATCTTCTTCGTTTTTTAATAAGCAGTTTACAATTCTAAATCCTCACTCACTTTCCTGTGGTACCACGTCATCATTCTGCCAGTTTAGGCCAAGAGGTCAATATTATTTATCGTCCACATCATGAAAACAGAGATTGTGCAACCACTGGCAATTCAATGAAACAAAACATTCAAAAACATGAACTAACAAATACAACATCAGGAATTTCAGAGTAGCTTACCATAAACATAAACATAAACATAAAATGTTACATACATCACAATGACAAAGCAGGGGCTTAAAACATTTTCTCTCTAAACTTTGCTCTATAACAAAAACAAATGCCTTTAGCCCAATCTTATATATTATTTCCGAGTTTGTGGTTTCGTGTCGCGCTATCTTCGACTTTGTTCTGCGCTCGAGTAACGTGATATTCGGCTTACATTATCTCAAAGACCATATGAGGTGCATGGTACAAAAAAAAAGTAAATAAAATGGTTCTGAAACAGTGAAATCGTATTCCACTTACTGCTTTAAAGTAAAATTACTACTGATGCTCTGCATCAGTTCCTTTCTCAAACACCACCCACCCAACATGTCGCGCAGAGCGTGGGTTATGCTAGTAATTTAGTAAAAGTAAGTTTTCACTGTAGTTGCATTTCATGCAAAAAAAACAACAACAACAAGAAGATGCAAACTAACGGAGGTGTTGGCCACTCACTTATGATGGGCATCAAGGGAGGAGTAGTCTGTCCAAGTTTCTCTCCTGGAGGCCTGAAGTCAACAAAGTGTGGGTCACCAATCAGCCTTAATGTCATGCAGATTACCAAATATTTCACAGCAAGTGTTATCCAGGACCTAACAAATTAACCACACAAGGTCTTTGAGCACCACTAAAGACGACTATATCCTGATGAGCGTTGCCAACTGAAGCATTTTCTGCAGTTGACAACGGTTCATTGAAGCTACCGATATGAACAAGTGGCGACACTCATCTCCTGAATCATTGCTCACACGGGTTAGTTCAAGGAACTACAATAGGCAACTTATTTCGTTATTTTGGCTGATTGTTGACTCCATTGTTAAATGGGTTTCACAGATGATTTTTGATTAAAGAAAATTTCCTAATCAACTTTGTATTTGGCATTAAAGAGTACAGCACTGCAGGATAGCGCAATGACCATCACCTCTGTGATGGCGCATGTGAATGGTTCACTCGGCATCAATTGAGTGTCCCATTGGTCTCACATACAGAGTGACACACAGATTTCATATATTAATTTATCAACCCTTTATATTTCCACATGAATAAATTGTTTTCTTCATTTGATAACTAATGGTCTTCCACTTATCAAGTTCTTATTTTGTCTGAAATAATCTTGTTCATGATCCAGTCTTCCCTCGAGACTTGTAAAATGAAATCTTTACTACCCTCCTACTGTTGGCTTCCATTCTTACTCCCAAATCCCTGAAATCTTGCCATAAAACGTAAAATAATGGCATTGCTTTCCCAATGGAATCAAAGGCATTTAATGTGAAGTAATGGGAATTTACAATGTAAATATTTGGAACATTTACGTTACGATTGTACCAGAAGCAGCCAAAATAATAAACACACACACACACACACACACACATGACCACCAAATTATGCATCTTGCGAACAACCTTCACTCATGGCATGCACATCATTAGCAGCTCCCTCGGGAGGCCCAGAGCCATCGCTGGCCAACTGCAGCCGCAAACTTAATAAATAAATGGCTTCCTTCCTGTTGCAAACTCTGCCTTTCACAAACACAGCACCGAACTGAGCGCTCGGACATTGCCAAAAGTCACAGCACTCACTGGGAGCCTTCCAGTATGCCTCGGCCCAGTCTCTATGAACCGTTCCACTTAAAACATGTCAGTTTTATAGCTCTGTTTTCTAGCCCTTCCAGAATAAAATGATCACAACAGAGCCAGGGAGATGGCTCATTTGTTTCATCAATTTGCAGAAACTTTGCCAATACAACCAACAGGAGAACTCTGGTGGTGCGAATGATAACAAGTACAGTGGCCTGTAAAAATATTCAATCCCTACCAATAATGCCACATTTAGATGAATTATGAATTTTATAAAAACAATTTTTCCAAATTAACTTTATTATTCATAAATGAAGAGATCCAACTAAACACTGTTATAGTGGAAGGAGGTTACATGTCAAGAATACCTGAAAAACACATGTACAAATCAAAATTCACTGGTTGTAAAAGTATTCAGCCGCTGAGGTCAGTACTTGGTGGAAGAACCTTTCCCAAAATGACTGCTATGAGTCTTTCTGGAAAAGTCTCTACCAGCTGTGCACAGTGAGATGGTGAAACCTTTGCCCATTCTTCATGTGTAAATTGCTCTTGTTCTGCCAAGTTTGATGGGGATCGTCGATGGAATGCGATCTTCAAGTCTCGCCATAAATGTTCAATTGTGTTCAAGTCAGGACTTTGACCGGGCCACTCAAGAACATTTATTTTCTTCTTATCCAGCCACTCCGGTGTGGCTTTAGCTTTGTGCTTCTGATCATTGTCCTGCTGAAATGGGAATCTTCTACCAAGTTTCAGATTCATGGCTGACTCAAGCAGGTTTTCATCAAGGATTCTCCTGTACTTTGCACCGTCCATTGTCCCTTCTATCCTGACAAGCCTACCAGTTCCTGCTGATGAAAAACAGCCTCATAACATGATGCTGCCACCACAATGCTTGGCAGTAGGGATGGTGTTGAAATGGGTGATGTGCACTGTTAGGTTTGTGCCAGACTTAACGCTTTTAATTTAGACCAAAATGTTCAATTTTTGTCTCGTCTGACCACAAAACTTTTCTCTGCCAAGTTTCTCTCCTGGAGGCCTGAATCCTGCAATATCATCAAGATGCTTTTTCACATACTCCATGTAAGCATATCGATGCATCTTTTTCAGTCAGCCTTCTTTCTTACCATCTGTCCTTCGAGGCCAGCTTTGTGAAGGGAACGGAATATTGATTGATAAATACTGACCCCCATCTCGGACATGGAGCCTTGCAGATCTTTCAAAGACATTGTTGGATTTACAGTGACCTCCCAAACCAGTTTCCTGCTTGCCCGGCTGCTGAGTTTGAATGGGCGACCTGAACAGGGTACAGTCTGGGTGGTATGATGCGTCTTCCACTTCTTAATGATGGATTTCACCGTACTCAAAGGGATGAGTGACTTTGAAATCTTCTTATAACCCTCTCCTGAATGGTGTTTCTCCACCACTTTATGTCTGAATTCTTTGGATCTGAAAACAATTACGTTTATTTTATAACCTTTAAAACAAATAATTTGCTCCTGAAGTGATTTCGGGTTAATTAGGCGTAGGGATTGAAGGCAACTGAGAATCATCTGATTTTCTCTGTTAATCAAATTATGCACCTTTTATCTATATTTTTCAGCTCTATCACTTTGGAGTAGTTTGGGGAGACTCAAAATATTAAGTTTGATTTGAAAGCATCATGAAATAAGCTCAGGTGGCATGAAAGTGTGAAAAATTTGGAGGGGGGTGAATACTTTTACAGGCCACTGTATATACGAGGGAGGTTGTAGATTTACAGGAAGTTTTTTTTATTGTAGAACTTTAAAAAAAATAACAGTTCAATGCTGAAATTTTGTGAAATTATATTGTCAACACAAAACAATTGTAACGGAGGAAATTATATCTATTGCTCAAAGCGTTCTGGATAAAACCAAGCTAGCGGTCAATGTAATCACATGTGATGTGAAATAGAGGTAAATCATCAAGTTCCATGTCAAGAAGAAACATCAAGAAACACCTTGTCAAGAAGCTGCGGAACGCAGCTGAAGCTGAGCGCTGATGACCCAGGGATGACCCCGGCACGTCTTGGTAACAGCTCGCTTCGCCATGCTTGCCTCACTTGGTTGTGCTGCCCCCTCAGCTCAGTTGCGCTTGGAGGCTGGACAAAAGAGACCCTGAACGAAAGACACCCTGGATGAAAGAGACCGACTGAGCCTGATTTGCTTTCTTTTATAGAGCGTGGGTGAGGGAGGGGCCAAAAAGTGGATCAGAAGGGCTGGTAGGCATTTCTGATCTCCCTCATTGGTGCGTAGCCATTACCCCACGCCATAGCCACGCCTCACCAGACTCCAGAGTCGAACATGGCTTAATTTGCTTCTTGGCCAGGCCACACGACAGAGCGCCACAATTAACATTGGACGAGGGGTTTTGCGAGCGCTCTCCGGCCAAGAACGGAAAATTGGATTCCGTTTGAGCACGGTTATTTTGCGGAATGCAGAAGCTACCTGGACGTCGTTGAATGAACCTTAGCACACGTTTGCGCTTCGAGATACATGCCGAAACACCCCGGCTCGCAATGTACTTCAATCCCTCGGCGCCCTCTGAGACTCTGATGAGCAGCCAGGGAGCTATCTGTGGTTGGGGTGGTTTATCGTGGTTGTGAGGTAGAGGAAGCGCTGAGGCATTTGTGGTGAAGACGTTGAAGCGTTGGGAGTGGTTGAAGCAGTTTCGGTGAGGAGACTGAAGGGGTTGGTCGTGGTTTTGGCGTTTATGGTGAAGAGGTCGGGCGTAGGTTGTTACAGGGAATTTCAGAAAGTGTTTCTAGTGATCATGGTGAGCATTATAGCATCATCGTGAGCTTGGTGAGGGTCTGATGGGAGGCATCGGTTGGTTTATGGCACGCTGTTTGAACAGGAACTCGGTACGCATATGCAAATGAGCTGGGTCGCTGCGCCTCCAGATGTTCCTCGAGTAGCGTTACTGATCCAACGCATAATGTTGGCCTGACATTGGTAAATCGACATCGTGTTTACAAGCAATTTGTAAAAAGGGGATAGGTTCCTGGTGGTTTGTGATTCAGAAGGGAAAAATCAAAAAGCCCGTGAAAAACCATGAATACACCTGCGACAAACCGCGAATACATGTGGTTAACATATACCACCAGCCACAGCCAGCAAAAACAACACAACAAACAAAAACAACACATTTTGCTCCCATAATTCACTGTACCAGAAATAAATACTGTAGAAATTAACCCACAAACCAACCTCTCAAAACTATACCATTTAAAAAAATCAAAGGCAAACAAAACGTTTCTCCTATTACACCACCCAGACATCTCTATACATCCTTCACTCTCACAATCCAGTAATGTTGAAGTGGATGGAATCACCAAATACCCAACCTCACAATATACACGACTCAACCTGCTACCATGAACTTCCTCCAAATCCAGGTTGAGCCTTCACTGCTACCTGAGCCACTTTCTCACATTTTTCTTCTTCCCTGGCCTCCCACCCACTCCAAATGGAGCTTTAAAAAAAAAAGCATAAAAGGAGTCACCAAGATACCTTCTGCATCCCACCTCACAGGGCTGACAATATACTCCCCAACACTTCTCCCTGCACTCCGTCTCCAGCTGACACTACCTTCCCCCTTTGCCTCTTATGCACCTCCTTCATGTTCTCCCCCCAAAGACACTGTTAACTCCCACAAAACGACCCTGACTTGTTGCAGCCAACCAGATGACAATCCCTCCACTGGGACCATACTCTGTACAGAGCATCGGTGCTGCCAAAGCAGTACCTGGGCTATTGGGCACAATCCTGGACAGGTCACCACTCCGACGCAGGTTCCTCGAATAGCCCAATGATCCCAGCAAGCTGGTACTCATTTTGCTGACCTCAGAAGGATGACAGGCTGAGTCAACCCCACTTGGTATTAATTAGATGGCCAAGCAGGATTTGAACTCAGGACCTTAACATCCCAAGCCTGCCCTGTACAGGCCCCCCTAACCCTTAAGCCAATGCTAGACATACGTCATGAAATTTAGAGGAAAATTATTCAAGTTACGATCAAAAACGTGTTTTTGTAAATGAAGTCATAATCTGACAACGTCGGTCCTCAATCTGGTCATTCAGGGGCCAGCTCCACCTCTGTCAGCTGAACGTTGGACAGCTGTCATATCATCCATGAATGCAAACATTGCTGACAAGCTATAACGAGAGGCCAGCTCCACCTCTGTCCCTTATCCATTCACGGCATGTATCAGCAACTCCATAACCAAAAAACAAGATGGGGGAGATGGCACATTCCATTGGAATCCCCACTTCCAACCCCTGTCAGTCTGTTGTATCGGACTGTGCCACAAACCGTACCCAAAACTGATCATTAAACGCCATCAGAAAATCCCTGAATCTCCCGAGCACCCAAAGGTATTCCCTGGTATATGTGATCAGGGCATTTAGCATTGACCCAAACACATTCTCCAAATACAGCCATACATCACATCACAATATATTTATATATTTTCTAAATAATTATGTCTACTTATGTATGGACAAATTATAATAAACGACTTGTCATTGACAATTGTATGTCGTTTGTACATGTTTTCCAACACCCTATCGTACTATGTTGTTTTATCCATTGTCTACTTACATCTTTGTATTTCATTGAAAACTATATTCATGTCTCCTCAACTCTTTGTTCTGTATATCACTGTAAAAACATAAATACAAAACATTATTTGACTTTGTAAACACACAAGCACCAAAAGGTGTCAATAAGGAAATGATTGACCAATTAACATCCTGCATCATGAATGATGATTGAATGAACGGAGACACTACATTGAACTGGAGTGGTGTCCTGGTGAAACGGTGCACCACATCTCATCTTTCCTCACCTCTTTTCTTTAATTACATCTTGAATTTTTTTTATATTTAGGTCTGGATAATACCTGTGATTTACCTCCATCTTCTATATAATCAACTCATAGAACTTCATCCTCTTAAAAAAAGTTAACTGAGGCTCTTTCTTGGCACCGATCTTTGGCATTCCTCTAATTTTCAGCCAATATGGCATTATGGGTTATAATTTTATTAACTGGACCGAATAAAAGGCATTCTAAGAAATCTTTCCTAAAAAACTAAATCTCCTTCATTGACCAAGTCATGGACCTCTGTCTTTTTTTTTTTTTTAAACTTTTGGACAATTCAAAACGTTTCCCCCAAGACCCTCTTCCAAATTTGATGTGATGGGGAAGGTTTTGCTTGTTTCAGTGTTCTCTTTTTGTTTAAGAAACCTCATAACTATTTGCTCTCAGTTACATCTCATTTTCAGCTCACATACAGCAAGATGATTTCAAACAGCAATTAAAAAAAAAAACAATTGCAAAATACATTCAAGATAAAAGCTGTTTGAAAAATCATTGTGTATCTAAGTATATTATGGATTCCACAATTGGTCATATCTCGGGTGTTTACATCTGAGAGAGTTTATAAACACCTGGGAGATTTTCGTGTGTTGCGATTGGTCAGCTCAAGTTGGTTACTAGTGTCTTACTCAGGCTCACTAAGCATGGGTGTTATGTGTGGACCTAGGGCACCGTAGTGAGTGCACCTGTAACCCGGGGGGGGGGGGGGGGGGGGTGTCAGGGCAAAAAATAAATAAAGGCCCTTAATGGTGTTTAAAAGGTGAAACCAACATACGACAGGAGACAGAAGAGTAACTTTATAAACCAATATTTATTAATCCCTACTGTGTACCTTAAGCACAATAATATGTACTAATTAAAAGTAACACTTAATGACTTTCCTAAGAATCCCCAAATTAATTAAGTACAAACATCACAGACAACATTGCAGCTCAAAGATAACTCATGACTCTCGAGGTGGCAACTTAGCCAAAGCAAGAAGTTGGTACGGTAAACCCCAGCGGGTTCAAATTGGGTGAAAGGTCGGCGGTGACCATGGTTGAAAGGATCTAGTCTGGAGGGTGAGCACAGGATGAAGCCGACTGCCACAGTCACGTTTTTCATGTCCTCAGAAGGTGAAGTTGTCGTATCATTGAAGCATTGAGAAGAACCCGAGTCCACAGGTAAAGCTGTATCACAGATTTTGTAGGGGGGGGGACTACAAGCTGTAAAGGATGATGTGTTACTTGAAGGAGAGGAGAGGTTGGAGGGACGAATAAGCTCCAAGAGAATGCAGTCAGCCAGCCGCGTGTCTTCTCAAAAATGGCATGTAAATCACCAGAAATTATGCCAACGAGGGTATACAGAGAGCAGCTTTGAAATTTTTTCTGAGATAACAGCAGTGCAATGTCTGACAGATAGGTTCCATGGGTAAAGGGAGTTCAATGAAGAATGCCTCACGAGGTATGATACAAGAAGTGAAGCTGAATATCCACAGATCAACACACAACGGATTGAAGTTGGTCCATCATGGTCAGGGAGTAGGTGAGCCACTGAAACTCCCAGGTTCGCATCCAGAAGACCCCAATTCCTCCTTCACTGGGTATGTTGGTTTAAAAATTATATTCACCGCTTGAAACAGAGTATGAGAGCTCAAAATAAGGTGTCTATGCCTTCTCTCCTCATTGTCCTTATCTCCTTCTCAAACTCCTTACCTTTTTTCCTGTTGTTGTTACTTAACAGCTAATATATCCTTCACCAAAGTAGAATTAAATGTTATACTGGTCTGTAACATGAGTGTCAGGAAAAAGTGATCATATTAAGGATGGATATCTTTGGCCAGAAGGTTGATGGGATGATGTCTGATTAATGCTGAAGGTGACTTGTATACAAGCAAATGCAAAATAGATCTGGATTCAACTACAAATTCACCCCTCTGGCTGCATCATTACCGAGGTGGAACGATGCTGATGATGCAGTGCTCCTGCAGATTCAGATAGGAATATGGATCTTAGCCACAACAACAACATACAACGGTCAAATTACGAGTGCACAGCATACCAGCACACAATGGCAGGTTCTTTATGAAAGGTAACGTGAGATCTATATGTCTATCCCTGGGTGTTTATAGATATTAACTTCGCATTCACGCTGAAAAGGAAGGTGTACTCGTTGATGCACTACCCTGCCTGTGAAGATGATGATGATGATGATGATGATGATGATGATGATGATGATGATTTCATCAATATATGCAGGAGCATACACGATGAACAAAATACAAACAACACTTTGTTTCAGTTTCACACATGTATGCAGCAGTGAGAAGGAACACGTGCCATGGCTGGGTGCCTTGTGGGCTCCACACCAAGCGGGCTCGGGCTGGGCGAGGGGCCGACGTGACAGGGCGCGCATCCAAAAGCAATCCCACCGAAGAGCTAGGAAAATATGGTGGTGCCGGATTTGAACTGCCCCTGGAAGGAAGTGAACATTGGTGGAAGCAGGAAGAATTACAGAACGTCGGGCTCGCCTGGAAAGTATTGCGAGGTACTCGAGAGGGCAGGGGGAACCCAACTGCCCTGGGACGGCCGAGGGTGACCATCGCATGTCGCTGCCTTGGATTCAGGGTGAGGTTTGGAGGTGTTTCAGGATCACAGGATTGCCTTTATGCACTATGCTCACTCACAAGACATGTGAGAGTCCTGGGAGAAGATAAAGTGCAGCAGATGAGGAAACATTTCTTGGAAAGCACATCCTTCATTAAACATGAGTTCTTGAGGAAGAAGAATGTGGAACTGTCTTTTCTCAAGAAAGCCATTCACTGATGTAACTTCTCTGGAATTAGTTGGTCTCACCTGTTGCGATGACTTATTTTGCGCTGTTGATGCTTCAGAAATGGCGTGTTCAACAGGTCAAGTTGTTCGATGATCGATGTCAGATGAAATAATTTCCTAATATGATCAGCTTCCCATCTCGTGACAATCTACACATTACTCTTGTAAAAAATCGTGGAATTTTGAGCCCCTTCCTCTTTCCCAAGCCATATACTTAATAAATCCCATCTACTCCACCTTCAGTTAGTCCGAACACCCTCTCATTCCATTGTCTTTGATCTCTGTCCTCCTCCACCTTGTTTTTCCCCCTTTTATACTTGCCCCTTTCATTTACTTTTTTTCCAAATGTATTTTCTCAATCCCATCAGCATTTTTTGGCATACATTGTACGTAGAAGACCTCTTAATCAATTCCAAAAATAAATAAATGTTTAACTTTACAGAGATTGCTAAAAAGAGGTTCTAAGAATAACACACACACACACACACACACACACACACACACACACACACACCATGCTCTTTACAAGGTTGTTGCTGCTGTTATAGCCAATGCATATTCAACTGGCACTCAATTCTGAATTAATTCTGCTGGTTTCATGATTACTGAGGGGTGACTGTACTATGGATGATGCAGTGCCCCGGCACATTCAGGCAGCAATTTGTACTTGGCCAGGGTGCCGGCAATAACTCACCCTCCTCTTCACAAAACACACCATTGGGATTTTGTCGTCCACCAACGAATGCTGACAGATGAGACATTACTCATTTATTTAATTTTACATGATCTAAGGCTCGTAGTGGAGATGACACACACACACAATGAGATAGGTACATAGACATTCAGAATGAACATAAGCAACACAACACAAGACTGTTGGACGAGACAAACATAACCACTGAGTTTTGGGATGTGCCGTCACTTCCGGGGGCACTGTAGGAGGAGGAGATTGAGACCATACTCTGTGCAGAGCGTTGGTGCTGCCTAAGCAGTCTCCTTGGCTAATGGGCACAATCCTGGACGTGTCGCCACTCCGACACAGTATACCAGCATGCTGGCACTCATTTTACCGACCTCGGAAGGATGACAGGCCGAGTTAACCCCACCTGGTATTAATTCAACAGCTGAGCGGAATTTGAACTCAGGGCCCAAGGATCCAAAGCCCGCCACCCTAACCATTAAGCCAACACCAGGCATGGGGCACTGTGGGTACCACCAACGTCACAACAATGGCACCTCTTTCAGAGGAATTTCCTCCTCCCCATGGATGACAACCATCCGAGGGACGGCAAACACATTGATGCTTCGCCCTACCTGTGAAACACCAGGATGATCTGAGTTTATAGCTATGCCGAGATTCAAACCCGGCCCAGACAGCTCAGAGACGAGTGTGCGTACCTCTAGGCTATTCTGCTCGAGCAAAATAATCAAACAGACAAACGTTATTCTGGTGAGCAAGTTTTGCAACACTATTTTCGTGGGGACATTTTATTTATTACATGGAACTTTGGTGCAGGAGGAGGCCATTTGGCACGTGATGCCTGCACTATACCAACACGGGGAACTATCACCCATCCCAACACAAGCTATCTACAAGTCCCACCAATATGCCTGCACTGTACCCCCTCTATATCGAAAGTGTCTGGGTACCTATCTCTTTTCAAATTAAACCCATCTCCTTTTTCTGTTGTCACGACCTTTCTAGGAAGACCGTCCCATGCATTAATTACACTCTGAATGTAAGACACTTGCCTTATTACTGTCCTGACTCTCAAGCAATGGCCCCTGCTCATATCACTTTAACTCTTATACGAGCCTTGACATTATATATATATATCACTGTCCATTCTGTTGAATAATTCTTCTGCACTTATATTGTCTATGCCCTTCATTATCTGAAACATCTCGATCATATCCCCTTGTAACCACCTCCTGCCGCTCCTCATATCTTAGCCAAGTTAGCCCCAGAATCAGTGTAGTAGCTCTACGCCATATTAATCACACAAATATAGCTTTTCAATCCCTCACTCAACCCCACCATATTCTTCTGATATGAATCGATCCCCTTCCCTTTGTTAAATCTGATCAATTCCCACGTTTCTTTATTCCGGCTCTCCTCAATCCCCAAACCTGTCTCCTTCCTATGATCCTCCTCCTCGCCATTCTGTCAATGTTTTTGGCGTGCAACTATCGCTACCTCCGCACCTACCT
>CM068954.1:81093447-81113447 GCA_035128595.1 Eptatretus atami | reverse complement strand
ACAAAATTTGACAACGATCCAAACAAGAAAAGGATACCAGCTATCAAAGCTTGGCACACAATGTTTAAATATGCCAAGTTTACATCGCACTTAATTGAGCATCCAGCACCTTATATCTCATTCATTAGGAGAATAAGATAAAGGCAACACAAACAAGCAAGTGCTCCAAACATGCAAGGATAATGTAAAGTTACACCAATTATAATGTCATTTTTTTGTTGCAGCTGTGAGCCATAACTGTTTGTTGCTTGAGATGCAGAAACTTCCATGTGGGCAGAAGATGTGAATGTATATTCACATCTAAACCAGACTCAATGGGCATACTGGTTAGAACATCCACTTTGACTGTGGGGAGGTGGGGTGGGGGTCAGCGGTTCAAGCCCTGACCGAGTCGTACCAAAGACTTTAACAGATTGATGCTCAGCATTTAAAAAGGATAGAGCAAGGACAAATAGCCACAACTTGGTCATAAAAGCACAGGCTAAGATGGGCCTAATGCCTCCTCCTGCATCAAAGTTCCATATATATATAAATATATTGTTGCAGCCAGGGGTCGGTGAGAAGACCACGAGGGGGGGGGGAATCTATCTCGGGTTCCCACCAGACTCCCGGAATTGCAGGCTGTCGCACACGGATACTTCATGACACGGCGGGTCGCAACCGACCGTGAATAACTCAACCACGTGACTTAGGGTCCTCCGTATAATATTTGTTACCGAAAAATAATCACGTGACCTAATTACCGGGGGACACGCCCTCAGTATGCTTGTCCGAACCGGATCACTTACCAGATCAGATGCAGCGAGCGACACTGCAAGGACGTACCGCCTAAAAGAACTCATCGTTGGGAATAAAGTCCCGGGTAGGCTAGGATACGGACCATGCTGATCAATGAAAGAAAAGCAAAACGACTGGAACATTTCTACATAAGGATTTATTACAGGCAGGCGAGGAAAAATATGTGGCACAGTGAATAGATTTATTGTTGTGTGGAAGTAGAGATAGAAAGAAAGTGAAAGGTGCGACAATTAAACAAGCAACTTACAAAAGCAGACACAGAGCAGACTTATCCCGATATACTTCTGCAATCTTAACTTAAAGCAGGACAGGCGGAAACAAACATACACACACACACACACACACACACACACAACCCGATGAAGAAGAGATAATGAGCAAAAAGAAGAGGAATGATGCTAATAGTCGTAATACCTTGCACAATTGACTGACAGCGCCACCCAGTACGTTTTTGGGGGGATGCTCGCCTGAACGATCCCTCCTTGATAGTTGGCGCGATCGTCTCCGCTTGGCTATGGTGCAGCAAAGTGTCTGCACCGATCCAGAGAATGGGCGCGACCGTCAGGGTGAGGGAGGGACTTTGGTGGAGCCAGCGACGCGTGGGTGAGAAACAGAGTCGAGAGCGAGTGGGCGGAGTGCCAGCAGCAGGCGGAGTCAGGCGGGTGGGTGGAAAGGTGGAGAAAGTAGGTGGAGTCAGGCGGGTGGGTGAGCCAGCGACGAGTGGTGAAGAAACAGAGTCGAGAGCGAGTGGCGGAGTGCCAGCAGCAGGCGGAATCAGGGGGTGGTGGGAAAAGGTGGAGAAAAGTAGGTGGAGTCAGGTGGGTGGGTGAGCCAGTGACGAGTGTGTGAACAAGAAGACGGCGTCAGCAGGCGCAGCAGAGACCGATCCAAAATCAGGCAAGGAAACTGAGGATGATCACCACGACGACGATGACGACTCTGACGACTCTTTGAGACTCTGGATGGCTCTGACCTCTGACGACGACCACAACTCTGTGGACGGCTTTCGCGATCCGTCCTTTATAGACCCTGCAGTGCAGGGCGGAGCGCGGCCCCGAAGCGAAGCGTTGTCACCCGAATGGGTGCTCCCATTTGGCCCGCCACCACTCGACCCGATTGTCATGCCGGAAGCGGCTAACTTTACATCAGCAAATATGTCTGAGTTGGCGGAATCGTCTCGCTCGGAACCCTGCGAATGAATCGCCTTGCTTGTTCTGTACACCATGCAGCACGAGTGATCCGGGCCGTACAGCACACCTCTGCTTGGTAGCAGCTGTATCAAGGTGGAGGTGCGGGAAGATGTCTGCCATCCGTGGGAGACATTTGTGGCCGTGGTGGTGAGAGAAGACCGACGGAAAGACGGCGTTGTGAACCAGCGCACAGACCCGAACAAACATGTGCATCATGTGCGGCCCCGACAATGTGATGATAAAATTCCATTGTAATCAGCGCGCAGACCCAAATCAAGAGGTGCGCTATTTGTGCCCCGTACTGTACGATGATAAATTATCATGGGGCTGCACGAGGGGCCACACACCATCGAGCATGCGGTTATTTATCACAGTTGGTGGTGTGCGTGGTGCCGGCTCTGATCGGTGTCATGAATTGAAGGAAAGGATTGGATGTAAATTTAGATGCAGAAATGGGTTGAAAAGAACGCACCGCGTGCGTCCTGTATGGTGGGGTCGAGGTTGTTTATTGTTTGCATCTCCTGTTGGCCTTCTGAATACGCATTCTTATCGTGAAGGGTGTGGCTACAGTTCTTACAGGTGGCCGTCTGAGTGCAGTGCCTGCTTTGATTTATTTCAGGGATAAGAGGAAAAGAGTTGGAATGAAGTTAGACATATAATCAGACCTAACTATGACATCCACATAACGCACTTCGTCCTGTTTGACCCTTTAGACATGAGGGAAAGGTCTAACTGTACGTACATTAATGAAATAATCTGTCTGGAACCACTGTATGATGGATGCCATTGCATTGGAGCATGCGGTTTCTAGAACCGCAACAATATATATATACAATATATATTATATATATACATACATATATATATTATATAATATAACATACATATATATAGATATAGATAGAGATATAGATATAGATAAAGATATATAGATATATATATTGTTGCGAATTCGCGCCCGCCGGCGTGCGAACGGCAACGTAACTCGAATCGCGGCACGTCGCCCACCGGACGGACAATTCTGTCGTGACCCTCTCGGACCAACGCCGGGAGCTAGTCACGGGTGGGCCTTTCGACCTCACCACAAATCGTGCCAATCGGCCACCCGCGTAGGATAGGGTGTTTCGCCAAACTCGACCTACTAAGTACCCCCGCGGATGGTAAACCGGGCGATTGTACCTCGCCACAGGTCGACTCCGGACACGAGCCGCTTGGGCGGCCCGTTCCGTACTACGGGATAACCGAGCGGTGTTATCGTCGACCTGGACGGTTCAGATTAATTACCGGATGTTGCACCCACTACGAACCCCTTACGTGATGCAAGATGGAGATTCAAATGGAGAAAAGACGAAGCGAAACGGGCACAGTTCAACAAGCAAGCATTTTATTACGCGACACATGGAAAGCACGTATTACAGCCATACACAAAAAGCAAAGGCAAGAAGAAACAGTTGACACCGACCTAACACGTACACACGGCAACACTTACACAGTTTTACTTCACAGATGGCGCCAACACACATTTACACAAAAGCAAAAGAAGGAAGCACCCTCACAGACAAGGAGGCAGACAGGCCCGTAGGCCAATGTGCGCGGGCCTAGAGGAGCGGCCAGGTCCGCGAGACCGGGGGGTCTTACCGCGTCCTCGTGACGCGTTGGCGGGCAAGCCGCAAAGTGTCGCGCCGCTGTGCCCCGACTCCGTGCCCCTGGCCTGCTCGTTGGCACCCGTTTGGGGTGGGGAGGAGGGGCCCCCCTTTGCACTATCGCAGCGCAGGGGGAAATTGTTAGATGCGGGGGGGGGGAGTGCTGCTGGCTTGGGTCCCGCGAGAGACGAGCGATCCCACCCACGCCTCGTTGCGACCGCCATCCTTGCTCGGACCCGATCTCCTTGCCCCGACGCGCTGCGGCTCCACCGCGCATCCACCTCTTCCGGCTCAACTCTCAACGACGCTCTCCCACGCTCAACGCTCCAACTCACGCTTAGCTCACCAGTTCCACACTCTCCCGCGAGTCGCCTTCCGCTCGCACCTTTATAGCTCTCAGGAGGCGCCGACATGCAAATTCCCGTTCAGGACGCGATTGGAGGAGGGGCCACACGCCCCCCCCCCCCCGGTCAGCCATTGGTCGGGCAAAAATGGGCGTGAACCTCCCCTGATCCTAAAATTTGCATAGACGGACCTAGACGGATTCACCTACACGCGCCTGGAGGTGGGGCCAAGCCGCCTCACGCTTGCCCATTGGACGGAGGAGAAGTGGGCGTGAAGCATTCCTGATCCGCGATCGACGCGTTCGGCCTCCATGGCCGAACGGCTCCGGAACCGACGTTTGTGACGGTGGTGTTTGGGATGGCAGTAGAAGCGATGATGTGGGATGAAGTTGTGAAGGTAAAGGCGAAGGTGGTGGTGTTTGCGAATGGTTGTAGAAGCGATGATGTGGTAGCGTAGGTGGTGGAGGTGGCGTCGTTGTAGTGTGGTTGGCGCTGTGGTGGGGATGGCGTGGTTGTTGAGATGCTGTTTGTTTGAAAAAAAGATAGAACAGAAAAAATGGCTAACTCAAAGCGTCGCAGCCCGGAAGGATCACATAAATTCCCTCTATACAACGGGTTTGGGCCAACTACACATGTACCTATGGGATATCTCACCTGAGCGCCCTTTATGGTGTAATGCGAATTTCCACAGCCGTAACAATATATATATATATATATATATATATATATATATATACATATATATATAATATATATATAATATTATATTTATATTGTTATGAACTCGGGTTCGGGAATTACCATGAGGGGAAAGCATTCAGATCCTCCCGAATGCCCTACCCTGTAGGCCGACGTTCCGCAGATAACTCCGTGGCCCAAATTCTTTGTTTGGCAACCGTGGACGCTGGCAAAAGCAATTACACTGAGCAGAGTCCTCGTGTCCACATCCGCGTTACCTACTCATTGATACAATTACCTGAGCTAGTGCCCACGCCCTCAGCGCACACTCATGTATCACTACCGAGCTAAACAGAGAGTGCATTGCTAGCTAACCCACAGAGCCAATTAGGAAGAGGAAAAACTTCCCATCTTGCAATTATGAACACATTTTACCAGACCAATGAAGGAAAGGACAACCAAGACAGATGTGAAAGAACAAACAACAATCTTTTGTTTCACAAGCGAGGCAATCATTAAAGCGAGTATTTATAAGCAAGCAAAAGGCACTGAAGAGCAGACATACCCCTAGCACATATTCCCGTTAGACAGACTTACTTAGCCAAAAGACATATGGCCGTCATTCAATCTGGTAAGAAAGGAGAAAAGCAGAACGGAGTGTGGGGGTGATCTTCTCTCTTACCCCACGCAACCATGTGAGGTTACGTCGAGCCAAATATGATGAGGGGTGTGGGTGGGGGAGGGGGGTTAGGATGGGAAAGAGGTATGATGGGGTGTCAGAGGCATGTTGGAAAGTGTGCTGGAAGCGTGTGGTGCGAGTCTGTATGGAGCTGCATGACACCCCAGGAACTGCACCATGCTCCTAGGTCATGGGATACTCACGGACTCGTTCTTGTGCCTCGTGTCCCAGCACAACTGGGACTAGCGCGACCTGCACTCCGGTAGATAATCTCAAACCGGCAGTCTGAGACATGCGCAATGCCCTTTGTGCATCAACAACAGATGCGAACGCTCCTTGCATTCTGCCTTTGGAGTATCGATGAACAGCGGTCCTTGTTGCATTGACAACAGCCCCAAGGGAATCAACAACCGCAGCAGCTCCCAGGTCATTAACATCTGCAGCAGCTCCCATGGCATCAACAGCAGCCGTAGCCTTTAACTTATTTTTAAACTAAATTCAAAGTGGTATGTCTGGCACAAGCATAACATTGCAGATCACCCAGTCAACATCATCACTACTGTCAAGCATGATGGTGACAGCATCATGTTATGGGGCTGCTTTTCATCAGCAGGGACTGGCAAGCTTTTCAGGATAGAAAGGACAATGGACAGTGCAAGGTACAGGTAATCCTTGATGAAAATCTGCCCAAGTCGGCTATTAATCTGAAACTGGGTAGGAGATTCACATTTCAGCAGAACAATGATCCGAAGCACAAAGCTAAAGCTACAATGGAGTGGCTGTATAAGAAGAAAATAAATGTTCTTGAGTGACCCATTCAAAGTCATGATGAACACTTCGGGTGAGACTTGAAGATTGCAGTCCATTGACGATCCCCATCAAACTGGGCAGAACTAGAGCAATTTTCACATTAAGAATGGGCAAATACTTTACCACCTCACTGTGCAAAGGTGGTAGAGACCTAACCAAGACTTGTAGCAGTCATTGCTGCAAAAGGTGCTTCCAGCAAGTACTGACCGAAGGGACTGAATACTTTTGCAACCAGAGAATTTTGATTTGTACATGTTTTTTGCAGGTATCCTGACATGTAACCCCTTTCAAATGCAACAGTGTTTAGTTTGACCTCTTCATTCTATACGAATAAATGTCAATGTGTGCGTGTCTCCTCCATAACTCCAAAAACATGGAACTTAGCAATCTGAATCTTTGCAAGCACACTAAGGGAGCTCCAAGGAAATGCATGAGTGAAATTTGGGTGTTTGGGCAATTAATACACCTATGAAGATAATAAATGGCCTTATTTAATTATATCCTTCATCAAGCGATCCTCAGCCACCTCGCTCTCTGGGGTCTTAAGGCGTATCCTGGGTTACCTCACTGGAGTCTGAAGCCACCATGTGTTTTGGACTGCTCAACCATGGCTTGACATGGAACAGGCCACAACAATTTTTTAACGATAAAGTATATTTTTTCATCTTCCTCACTCATATTATCGAATTCCTGTTAATTTTGCTGTGAATCGATGGGTACATTGCAATGCTTATAACGCCCGGAGACGCCTGCGTTTGTGGCTTTATTTCATTTCTGCACACGCCATAACCTTGAGAACCTCTTAAACTAAACCGAATTACAAAATTTAAGCTCAAGATTTGAACTTAGCAGCAGTTCCAACTCCAAAGAAAGTGTTCATTTGTCCAATTCTGACATAGTTGATATTTTGGGCGTCTCCGGAAGGGTACTGTATGTGTTTAATATGATGATTCGGAGATTGCTATCGCTTGGCAATCGAGCCGTTCCTTCTCAACTGTTTTGTTGGAGTGCTTAAGCTACTTGGCGAGTGCTCTACAATACTTACACTGCCACTGAATACTGCATGTCGATCGACTTGAACAATGTTCAGGAGGCGCTCGCCTGTGTTGGCCCCGCATTGTTCTGCGGTGTATCGGGTGATGGCTGGCTCACTGAAAATGTGCAATTTCCCCTTATTGTTCAATATTCTTTCATTATACAACCCGTCACTTCAGCATAAATAAATGGAAATTAAAAAAATGAAACGTTTCATTAACATCACGGCAGGATAGGTGAGAGATACACACGCTCGTTCTAAGCTGTGTAGCCTGGTTTCGAATCCCAATCCAGCTATAAACTGTCATTCCGGTATTTCACAGGCAGGGTGATTCATTAATGTGTGTAGTGTTAAAGTGGACATCACATCTGCTGGAATTCTCCCCCCTCTCCTCCCCTCCCCTCCCCACCTTCCCATATCTCTCCACTCTCCCTCTCTCATCCCTCTACCTCTCTCTGCCTCCCCCTCCCCAATAATCCCTCTCTCTTTCCTCTCCCACCCTCTTCCTCTCTCCCCCCACCCTCTTCCTCCCCCCCCCACCCCCATCTCTCTCTCTCACTCTCTTCTCTCTCTCTCTCTCTCTCTCTCTCTCTCTTCTCTCTCTCCTTCGTCTCTCTCTCTCTCTGAATGTATCTGGACCGTGGTTATGCGCCGGATGGTAGTTATCTCCACACACGTATCTGAACAGTGGTTATGTCCACACGTATCCAGCTGGTGGTTATGTCCGATGTATCTGAACTGTGTTTATATCCGCACATATCCGAACGGATGTTATGTCCGCACGTTCCGACATGGTTATGTCTGCAAGTATCCGAATGGTTGTTATGTCTGCACGTACCCGAATGGTTGTTATGTCCGCACGTATCCGAATGGTGGTTTTCTCCACACATATCTGAATGGTGGTTATGTCCACACATACCCGGATGGTGGTTATCTCCTCACATATCCAGACAGTGGTTATGTCCGGATGGTGGTTAGCAACACACGTGTCTGGAGGGTGGGTATGTCTAGGCAGTGGTTATCTCCGGATGGTGGTTATCTCCATACGTGTCTGGACAGTGGTTATCTCTGCACGTATCCAAAAGGTGGTCATCTCCGCACGTATCTGCATGGTGGTTATGTCCAGATGGTGGTTATCTCCGGATGATGGTTATGTCCAGACGGACCATCCCCTCACACTGCCTTACCTTACGCTCCCCTGCCCTCCCCTCATGCTGCCTTCCCCTCCCCTTCCCTCGCGCTGCCTTCCTACTATCCCGTCGCACTGCCTCCCCTTCCCTCGCACTGCCTCCCCTACCCTCGCACTGCCTCCCTTCCCTCGCACTGCTTCCCCTTCCCTCGCACTGCCTCCCCTTACCACGTGCTGCCTCCACTTTCCTCGCGCTGCCTCCCCTTCCCTCGTGCTGCCTCCCGTTCCCTCGCGCTGCTTCCCGTTCCCTCGCGCTGCCTCCCATCTCTCGTGCTACCTTCTCCCCCCTTGCGCTACCTTCTCCTCCCCTCACGCTGACTTCCCCTCCCCTTCCCTCATGCTGCCTCCCTTCCCTCGTGCTGCCTCCCTTCCCTCGCGCTACCTCCCCTTCCCTTGCGCTGCCTCCTCTCCCCTCTTGCTGCCTTCCCTTCCCCTTGTGTTTCCTCCCTCTCCTCACGCTGTCTCCCTCCCCTCACGCTGCCTCCCCTCCCTCGTGCTGCCCTCCCTCCCTCGCGCTGCCTCCCCTCCCCTCGCATGCCTCCCCCCTCATGCTCCTCCCCTTCCCTCGTGCTGCCTCCCCTTCCCTCGCGCTACCTCCCCTTCCCTTGCGTTGCCTCCTCTCCCCTCTTGCTGCCTTCCCTTCCCCTTGTGTTTCCTCCCCTCTCCTCACGCTGTCTCCCCTCCCCTCACGCTGCCTCCCTCCCTCGTGCTGCCTCCCCTCCCTCGCGCTGCCTCCCTCCCCTCGCACTGCCTCCCCCCCTCGCGCTGCCTCCCCTCATGCTGCCTCCCCTCACACTGCTTCCCATTCCCTCGCACTGCCATCCTCCCTCGTGCTGCCTTCCCGTCCCTCATGCTGCCTTTCCCCACCCCCCCCCAAGCCGCCTCCGCCTCCATGCTGCCTCCCCCCCTTCCACGCTGCCTCCCCGCCCTCACGCCATTCTCCTCCCAAACCCCTCCCCCACCACACAACTCTCCGGAGGTCGAGGAGAGGAAGTAGTGTCAAAGAATCTGTGAATTGGAGAAATAAAAGCTTTTTTTTCGAATTTGTTTTTTTTTATCTCACATCTTTCCCTCAAATCCTATCAAATGCATGTCCAGAACACCTCCTTCACCTCCGCACTACCCCCTCACTCCCCACGACTCCCCTTCTCTCCCATCATCCTCACTCCCTCCTCTATCCCTCTCCTTCCTTCTCTCTCCCTCCCCTCCCTTAGTAGCCCCATCAGCGAAGCAACAGGTTGTATTTGCTAGCTATGAATAAAAAAGTTCATTTGGAAAAAAATGCTTCAACATAATTCGTAATTCATCTGAACGTGCCATTATTGGTAGGGTGTGAGTACTTTTGCAGGCCACTATCGATCAACGAGATGGTGTGAAATTAAAATACGGTGACAAATCAACAAGATGATGTGATCAGGATGCCAGGAAAAATCGGAATATTTGTACGAAGACGAATCTTGTGTTAAGAAGAAAAGAGTACCGTACTTAAAAATTTCAACTTTAAAATGTGAAAACTGGACTGTACAGAAATTATTGGCCTGAATGTTTGCTGATTGGGTGAACAATTAAAGTTCACCGAGGGAAAATAACTGCACATAGGAAATACGGTGTCAGCGAGAAATGTGTTCCAGACTGATGGAAAGCGAAGGATGCTTTACGGACTACCAAGAAAACCAAGAAGGCTAATCGTGGCTGCAAAGCTAGGTGGATAAACATTGAGTGCTGATATTACAATAAGTGCCCGATGTTCCTGTTTATTAAGGAGTGGTGAACTGTGACAAAACGTAATGTGCTATGAACCAGTGGCCAGAATGATTCTGTCGCTTGTTTCAAACACTAAATATGCTTGCTTGTTTTACAGTAGTATCGTAGGCAGTGATGCGTTGTGAGTGTCAGGGAATATTTAGCATCTCTATTGTCATGACTGAATGATAGTTTTGCGAATTACTGTATAGTCGTTGATATAGCTTCGTCATCTACTCCAAATAAACTTGTCTATGAACGAATGAAGGAAATCCACATCGACTTATCGACCGAAAAATACGGTATTTCCACATCCTGAACTACCAACTCTTAAGCAC
Source organism: Eptatretus atami (assembly GCA_035128595.1). Classification (NCBI taxonomy): domain Eukaryota; kingdom Metazoa; phylum Chordata; class Myxini; order Myxiniformes; family Myxinidae; genus Eptatretus; species Eptatretus atami. The sequence continues at coordinate 81,102,999 of CM068954.1, read as the reverse complement.
CTGAATTTGGGATGTTTTAATGGTTGTTGAACTTCTTAGTCCTTTCTAAAGTGGAAGGAATCACTGTATTTATGTAACTGGCCTTTATCCCCTTGACCTCTCATACCTCTGCCATCAATCCAACCCACTCGAGGTTATAACAAGGAATTATGACACAGGAGGAGGCCACTTGGCCCATCACGCCTGCGCACCACCAACACCACAGTAAATAAGTCCATCAAGCTAACAGCTCAATTCCAACGGGGCAATGGGGAAAGCAGTGGGGATGAGAAAAATGGAGCAGGCTCAGGGACATCACCAGGGTGTTAAAAATTAATGATTTCTTTCTTTTTTTGGAATTTTTTTTTGGGGGGGGGGGTTGTAGGCATACATGCACAAGGATTCAAAGGCAGTTTTAGGGTGAGGAATGCACAAACACTGATCACTCATCTTTTGATGAGAACCTCTCACAGGTAACACAATCACTACAGATGTATAAAATCCCCCATCTATATACTCAAGCGATCTACAAGTCCTGTCAATATCCCTGTACCCCTCTATCTCCAATACTTCCAGGTACCTAATTCCAATTTAAACCTATCTACCGTTTCTGCTGCCACTACCTTTCAAGAGAGACCATTCCATGCATCAACTACTCTCTGAGTGAAAGACCCTTGCCTTAACAACCATCAACTCTCCCCTTCTTTACTCTCAGCCTCTGATCCCTGGTCATATCACTGTCTATTTTGTTGAAAAACTCCTCTGCACTTATATTGTCTATAAACTTCATTATCTTAAACATCTCTATCATATCCCCTCATAACCGCCTCCTTTCTAACGTATAAAGTCCGTCTCCTTCAGCTGCTCCTCCTAGCTCAGTCTTGTAAGCCCAGGAATCAATCAAGTAGCCCTGCACTGAACCCTCTCAATGGCAGCAGCCACAGTATATCCTTCCTCAGAAGTGGTGACCAAAGCTGCACACAATATTCTGGATGAGGCCTCACGAAATTCTTCTACAGTGTTAAAATGTGTTCCTCATATTATGTTCCTCAATAAACCCTCACCTGCTCACCCTTCAAAGGTCCAGAATGGTTGCCCACCTGCATTTATTCGTCCACTTATTCTCCCGATTGTGGAATTGTCCGCCTGTGTCCGTTCTCTCATCCTGCTCACCTCAGTCTTTCAAATACGCTGCCGTTCACTGCCTCAGACACTCACCCGTGTACATCCATGATCTCTTTTACAAACGTTGGTTCTTTCCAATTCCGCTCCTCTTTGGTCCATTGTGATTCGTTTTTGATGTTCCTCCTTTTCACCTTGAGCCTTGACCCCTGGAAAAGATTGTAATTTTTAAAAAAAAAACTATATAGTAATTCAATGGAGTGCTCATGCTTGTAGCTATGACATAATCCTTTCGAAATGAGTTGAAAACGTTATCTATTTTCTTTTGCTTTAATTTAAAAATCCAGTTCTGTTATCCAAGTTTCACTTTATTTTATGAAAGATCCATGATTATATTTACACAATACTTTGTGTTGAAACTTTCTGTGTACAGTATCGATGAACTCCAACCCTAATTATAAAAAAAATACCATGTTACCTCTTGACTTCTCATACCTCTGCCCACACAATAGGTGTTCACACAATTTTTTTTTTTTAATGAGGTTCTCCAAAGAGTACCAGCAGAAAAGGTTTGGTACTCACGAAACAATTTTTTTGTCAGCTTCGAGTGCGCTCGTCTGCTTTCCCAATCGCCACTCCAATTTTTAATTCACCTCTCAGCTTTGTATTCATCTTACTCCTTCCTCTGTAAGTGGTCTTAGAACGTTCACTCCAGACGACACTCACAAACCGCTCTTTTTTTGTTATGGATGCTCCTGAGCCTCCCCTTCACTAGTGCGTTCTCCTTAGATCTTTTTTTATTTTAATCTTAAAAGTTATAAACTTACAATATAGTTTATAAAATATATTGTTATAATTTATATACTTAATTTTGTACATTTAAATTTTGAAATCACTTCAAATCAATAATCAGAATTATCACAGAAGAATCTTACGGACATGAGCTGAGAAACCACCTTTTATTCCTCTTCGCTCGCGTGTTCTCCTCTGATCTTTCTTTTTTTCAATCTTATAAATTACAAGTTATATTATAACTTATAATCTAATAATTTATAAACTTAATTTTGTGCACTTAAATTTTGAAATCACAGTACATCGGAATTATCACAGAATAATCTTATCTACACTCGATGAGAAAACCTTCCATCAAAAGCCTCCGTTGTGTCAGTGGTCTGGATTTTTTTAGCTTTCTCAGCATCTTTGAAGTGTGCATTGTTTTTTTAACCAAGTACCTGAGTACCAGTTATGTGAACTGCTTCACATTACATCAATCTCTAAGTGCGAAAATTATCTTCTTTTTTATTCTCATAATTCACAGACATAACTCACACTAAGTGATTAAGTGTTTAAGTTCAAGAATTAAGTTTTCGGATTAAAGTGTAATCCATCCATCCATCCATCCATTGGGACCACACGCTGTACAGAGCGTCGGTGCTGTCAAAGCAGTCTCCTGGGCTATTGGACACAATCCTGGACGGGTCGCCACTCCGACACAGGATACTCGAATGGCTCAATCATCCCAGCAGGCTGCTATTCATTTTGCCGACCTCGGAAGGATGACAGACTGAATCAACCCCACCTGGTATTAATTCAATGTGGGAATTAATTCAAAAGCCGAGCGCGATTTGAACTCAGTACTCGAGGATCCCAAGCCTGCCACCCGAACCATTATGCTAACACCATCCATCCATTGGGACCATACTCTGTACAAAGCATTGGTGCTGCCTCAGCAGTCTCCTGGGTTATTGGTCACAATCCTGGATGGGTCACCACGCCGACACAGGATACTCGAATGGCTCAATCATCCCAGCAATCTGGAACTCATTTTGCCGACCTCGGAAGGATGATAGACTGAGCCAACCCCACCTGGCATTAATTCAACAGCCAAGCAGGATTTGAACCCAGGACCTTAGGATCCCAAACACACCACCAAAACTATTAAAGGGTAATGATGATTGATGTTTGATCTCATTTTAAAATCATTATGTTACTTTCTGAAATTTGTATGACTAATTTGCATATAATCACAAAATATCCACTTTTTGTGAGTTTGCATCTCTGTTACAAACTTTAATCGTTCACTTCCTGCTTGGACACACTTCAACATTTTCTTTGTTAAGTTTCTTCTCAATAAATATGGGTTTTGCATCTGGGATATTTGAGAAATCCATCATATTAAATTCATGTGATTGTTAATACACAAAATCAGGAGATTTAAATGAGTCTTGAAAGAATGTCGACACTTGGTTTTCGTGCAAGTGCTGTTGGCAGTAAAAACTGGAATTCACATACCAGAGAGTGCAAACATCATGCGGTGCAAGTGTTGTTATTAATGAAACAAAACAGGTTTCTTGAGAAAGGAAGCTGTGACCATCATGGGAAAAATGCACCGACTCTTGAGAATGTTGTTTTACAACTGCAAGGCAATGTGTTAATCACTTCCTTCTTCAACAGGGGCTCTGCTGCTGCACGAGTCAATATGCTGCTCCTTAATATTAAAAAAACATAATTGGCTTTAAATTGGTGTTTGAGCCTTTTTTGTTTGCTGAAATTTCTGTCGCAGGTTGGGTGGAAATGGAATTTCCCTGGTGCTAGGAAATAAACTGGCTGCTTGCCAAATTCTTCGTTGGCATTTTAATTCTAATACTGTTTCCATTAAAATGTTTTCAGTAAAATAAAATTCCCAACCAATTCACCCTCACATCTCTGTTCTGTTACCGGAGGGCTAGGGTAAGGGGAGTTAGTGGCCCACCTTTCCACAACAGGAAATTACTCTATATCAACACCGTTGTGGAAATGGGAGTTTTCATGAATTTTATTGCTGGATTTTTTTCTGATTGCCTATCAGGTTTTTGATAATGTTGTTTTTTTTACCGCCGCTATGTGATTTTATGCTTAGGATTTCTGTTATCGTGCTATGTTATTTAACACTTAAGATATTCCTGATCATTGTCCCGTGGTTGGCAAACTTCCGACGGGAAGCAACCACAGTGAGCGGTTACCATCGCACGCTAAAGCCACTGACATGTCAAGAATAACCTATCACTATTTTTCACAAACCAACAGTGAACGGTTATCGTCTGCCGATGATCCAGCAGGGACATTTACTGCACTGGTTTGTATTACAGGATTACAAAAAAAAAAAAGTCTTCCAGTGACCCCAAATGAATCTGATCATTTGTGAAACGAAATGTCAGCAACATGAAGCAAGCTGCTCCTTGAGAGATAAATAATTTATTTCACACGACGCTGTATGAACACAATGCTCAAACATAAAACACAAGACAACCACGTATCACCCCCGAGACATCACAAACACTCAAGCACTCGTACAAGAACTCGGCAGTATTGAGGAAAAGGCATGAGGTGAAGGACAGGAAGCTGAAGTGAAATACGTATGGAGATACCTCATCTCCACCAGTGCAAGAGTAGGAGCCAGATGGTGTGGCAAACCAGTGGCTATAGGAATACTGAGAGTGATCTAGTCAAAGAGCAGGTGTCAGACATACTGGTCCATTAAGAGAGTGACAGAAGATTGATTGACAAGAGAGGCCACTTCCTATCGGGACCTGGATTTTGTACCTAACCCCTGTTCTGGTGTAAGTCCCTGCATCCCCTGAGGCTCAGCAATGATGGGCCACAAGGGCCCCACCAATCTTGGTCAGGAGTCCTCAGGAATCCCTGCCCTGAGAGGCTGTGACTCTCTGCCCCAGGGCATTCAATAATTCCTGGTGTCAGCAATGAACCAATGCCCACCTCCCACTAGCTGATGGAGAGCTGCAGAGGAGGAGCTATCTCTCCCTGTCAGTGGGGGTAACATGCCACATCTCCACAATCCTGTCTGGTTCCACAAAGGAGAACAATTTAATATGAAGGATGATTTTATTTGGTATGGAGGGTGGTGCTTGGTACAGAAGGAGGAAAGAGAGCTCACGTCAATCAAAAATTGTCCCTGGGGTAATGCTGCAACACAGTTTTGGCTGTTATCCTCACTCACCTGCACTCAGCCTCAGTCTCACATTATTCTGAAGAGGTGTGAGCACATTTATCCAAACATACAGGAAGTGGACAAAAAAAACTTGAAACAGCAATGCAAAGTCACTTAATAGGATGTTGGGCCACAATATGCAGCCTGTATGCACTGTGGCATAGAGTCCACCAGTGTCTGGAATTCTGCAGGAGGGATGCGGCACCATTCTTCCATGAGAAAGTAAATCAACTCACACCTGGTTGATGGAAGTGGAAAAAGCGGTCATAGGTGTTATTCCAAAATATCCCTTGGTCGCTCCATTGGGTTCAGATCTGGTGATTAAGAAGGCCATGCCGTATGGAAATCATCAGTGTCATGCTCATCAAACCAATGGACGACCACACATGCTCTGTGGATGGAGGCATTGTCATCCTGGAAGACACCCCTCCCAACAGGAAAATAAACGCGGCAACATGGGGTGAAGATGATCACTGAGTACAATAAATATATACAGGAATAAATATATTTTTATGTTTATATATTAATATAATTATACAGTATATATGTTTACATACACAAACATATATATATATATACACACATATATATATATATATATAATATCTTTCTTCTTCTTTCTTTCAGCTGCTCCCGTTAGGGGTCGCCACAGCGGATCATCTGTTATGATCCGCATAATGATTTGGCACAGGTTTTACGCCGGATGCCCTTCCTGACGCAACCCTGGTCACCTCTTACAACACAGGGATATGGTACACCTATTCTAACCGGGGCATACACCGGGCCCAGTACACTGGTACTCACTTCGCCGACCTCGGAAGGATGACAGGCTGAGTCAACCTCCTGGTGTGTATTAATTCAAGCGGCCAACGGGGCTTGAACTCAGGACATTTTGGATCCCAAGCCGCTACCCTAACCACTACGCCAACACCAGGCTATAAAAAAAAAATATATATATATACATATATATATATATATACATATATATATATATACATCATATATATATATATCATATAATATCCATATATATATACATATCTTATATACATATATTTATATTTATATATATTATATATATAATATATATATATATATATATATATATATCATACACATGTGGAAGTGAGCGCCGTCGGATTTCGTTTTTGACAAAATGACGGATCACTGTGGTCTCATCGCCAGTGATCACTGTGTTGAAGAAGTTGGGATCGCTGTTCACAGTGTCCAGCATGTCCTGTCGATCTCCAAACAGAGTTGCTTCTGCTCGATCGTTAGCAGCTTTGGCACGAACTTCGCTGAGATTCTCCTTAAGCCAAATCTCAGTCACATGGAATGAACGGATCAATGCTGACGCCCGCCTCGTCTGCAAGTTCTCTGATCGTGATTCGAATCCTGCATCAACAGGGTCCTCACTTGGTCAATGATGATCTCATTTAGGGATGTTGAGGGCCCACCAAACGTGCTTCACTTTCCACTGATGTGCGACATCTTTGAAGCGGTTGTACCACTCTTTATCTGTGTGTGCCCATTGCTTCCTTCCCGAAGGCCTGTTGAATCTTGCGGATTGTTTCCACTTGGGAATCGTCAAGCTTTACACAAAATTTGATGCAGTAGCGTTGTTCAAGTTTTTCCGTCATTTTGTAAAAACGAAATCCGACGGCGCTCACTTACACTTCCTCACTCATCGGTGGTCTGTCGGCGACTGACAGCTTCTGCAGGTGGGAAAATATTCACGCATATGGATTAGGATCGCCTACATATGTGCACCAAACCACGCCTCCTAGCTTCATTTGTTTACGCACGAAAATTAAGGTTGGATACTTTTTGAACACACCTCGTATACATATATATATATATAATACACACATATATATATATATATAACATATATATCCATACATATATACCAGGCGTAGTGGCGTGCGCCTGTAATCCGGATACTCGGAGGCTTGGGTTGGAGGATCGCTTGAGGACGGGAGCTCTGCACTGGGCCGCGCTATGAGAGGGTGTAGGGCAGCCCGGAATCATGGCGAAACCCAATCTTATCCCTGTGTCGTAAGCGGCGACCAGGGTTGCGTCAGGGAGGGCATCCGGCATAAAACCTATGCCAAATCAGTATGCGGATCATAAAGGATGATCGCTGTGGCGACCCCTAACGGAGCAGCCGAAAGATGAACAACAAATATATATATATATATATATATATATATCATATATATGTAAAGACATATATTTATATTTATATATATATATAATATAGATTCATATATTCATATTCATATATATATATTTGTTACGGCTGTGGAAATTCGCATTACACCATTAGGTCCCGTAGGTGAGATATATTTCTGAAGTACATGTGTAGTTAGCCAAACCCATTGTTTAGAGGGAATTAATGTGATTCATTCGGGCTGCGATACTTTGAGTTAGGCGTTTTTCTGTTCTTGCTTTATTTTCGAACCAACCACCCAACAACGCCAACTACGCCACCACTACAACAACGCCAACCACTGCCAACACAACGAACGCCATCCTCCGCGGTCCACGTACGACGGTTTCCGCGTTGGGAGCCGTCGAACGCGAGAAGGGAAGGAGGAAATCCCCACAGCGAGGGCACGCGGTTTTCCCGCGTTGTTTTCTTCCTTGGCCCGGCGCCAAGACGGATTCTCCTCGCCCCCGCATGGCGCGGGGAGGGGGAATGAGAGGGAACGCCCCCCTTCTCGAAGCGCCTCGAAGGAGGGTGGAGCAAGAACGGGGCGGGCGCCGGGGTATAAGAGTCAGAGGCGCGTGAGGTTCTCTGGTTCTCTCTTGGTTCAGGTTCTCTGGTTCTCTCTGGGTTCGGCGTGTGCTCTCTCTCTCTCTGTTCGTCGGTGCTCGGTCCGTGGCATGGAGGGGCCAGCACGGGCAGGCACGAAGCACGCCGGAGGATCTCGCGTCGAGTGGAGCGGAGAGAGCTCGCGGACCACGGCAGAGGACGGTCGCCAAGGACTTGAACGCAGGAAGTCGCGACTTCCTCATTTTCTTTTGGGTTCTGTGTGAACGTGTGTGTGGCGCCGTGTTTAAGAAGTAGAATTGTATAAGTGTTGCCGGGTGTCGCGTATTCGGTCGTAGCTCTGCGTCTTTTGTATTATATTTGCTGTAAATGCATTCTGACTGTTTTATGTGTGCTATTCGTGGTGTCGTTGTAAATAAAATACGTGTGCTTGTTGAATTGTTCCCCGTCTCGCTGCGTCCTTCCTTCGTTGGGTCTCCATCTTGTTTTACGTAAAGGGTACGTAGTGGGCGCGTGGACGCCCGATAATTAATCAGGACCGTCGAGGCGCGACGAAACACCGCTCGGTTATCCGATAGTACGGAACGGATCGCTTAGCGGCCCGTGTCCGAAGTCGACCTGCGGCGAGGTGCGGTCGCCCGGTTAACCATCCGCGTGGGTACTTAGGTAGGTCGAGTTTGGCGAACAACCCTATCCCACGCGGGTGGCCGATTGGCACGATCGTGGTGAGGCCGAAAGGCCCACCCGTGACTGGATCCCGGCGTTAGTCCGGGAGGGTCACGACGGAATTGTCCGTCCGGTGGGCGACGTACCGCGATTCGAGTCACGTGGTCGTTCGCACGCCGGCGGGCGCGAATTCGCAACAATATATACAGATATATATGCATATATACATATTGTTGCGGTTTTGGGAACCACATCCCTCCAAGGCAATGGCATCTATCATACAGTGGTCCCCAGACAGTTATTTCATCAATATTCATACAGACGGACCCTTCCCTCATGTCTAATGTGTCAAACGAGACAAAGTGCGTTGTGTGGATCTCATAGTTAGGTCTGATTATATATATAACTTCATTCCTACTCTTTTCCTCTTATTCCTGAAATTAATCAAAGCAGGCATTGCACTCAGACGGCCGCCTGTAAAAACGTCGGCCACGCCCTTCACTGTAAGAATGCGTCCTCGCAGAAGACCAAAAACAAACAGACAACCACGACCACTAGACCGCACGGAACGCATGCAGCACAGCGATAATCTCCACCCACTGTTCTGGAGGCCGACAATAGAACCAAACAATAAATGCCCAATGCCATACAGGACACACGCGGTGTGCTCTTTTCAATCCAAAATCTCCATCTAATACTTATATCTACACTCTTTTCAACCAGAATCTAAATCTAATAATCCAATCTTTTCCTTCAATTCATGACACAGGCAGAGCCGGCACCGCACACACACACCGCCTGTGATAAAATAACAGCGAGCACGATGGCAGAATGATACGGGCGCATCCCCGTAATGAATAACCACATGTACAATAGCAGACCCCCGTGCACTGTACGGGGCATGCATAGTGCATCTCTTCATTCGGGTCTGCGCATGGGGTTACAATAACGTCTTACCATCGGTCTTCGCTCACCACAACAGCCACAAATGTCTCCCGTGGATGGCAGACATCCTCCCGCA
>CM068954.1:81052460-81093437 GCA_035128595.1 Eptatretus atami | reverse complement strand
GATACAGCTGCTACCAAGCAGAGGCATGCTGTATGGCCCGGATCACTTGGGCCGCATGGCATACGGACAAAGCAAGCACATTGACCAGTACTAACCGCGGGTCGCCAGTGGTGCCCAGGCGGGCATGCGGGGCAGACTCGACCCTCGGCCAGTCGCTGGGGCATGGCCCGGGAGTTTGGTGCAAGGCGATTCATATCACAGGGTTTGGAGCGAGACGATTCCACAGCTCAGCTATGGCTCGCAGGATGTACAGTGAGGCTGCTTCTGGTCATGGTGGCTGGGCCGTGCGGTCGCCGGGGCCCAATCAGAGTGCCCGATTCGGGTGACAACACCGCTTCAGGTTGTTGCCCTGCCCCGCACCACAGGGTCTACAAAGGGATGGGTCGCGGGGCCATCTGCGTTCCTGCCTGCTCGCCCCTGCTGGTTCCTGCTCGTCCCACTCTTCTCTCGACTCCGCCTTCTTCACCACCTCATCGCTGACTCCACCCACCCACTTGATCCTGTCTGCCACTCCGCCCACTCACTCTCGAACTGCAAACTACAAAACATTCAAAAACTGCAAAATGAGAAGAACCAAATTGTCCACAGCATGGATGGACGATAAAAAAAAAAAAATTGACAGCATCTGACATTCATGGATGATAAAGTGCATGCAAATGTACAAGATCAATCCCCAGATAATACAACTGTTTGAGAAAGCAATAGACCTATGGAATACCACACTAATATTGCAGCACTCAGAAGAAAATATCGAAATACAGGAGTGAAGATGTAACATAAGATCTTCTAAAGAGACAGAATATCCATCCTGTTTGGCCTGACTCTGGATCCACGAGGTGACTTCTTCAAAAAGTAAGGACATGGATACACTCCAACAACCAAAAAAAGAAAGTCCAACAAAATATGAAAGGTAACACATCTTCTGTTCATGGATGATTTAAAACTATTTTCACCGAATGAAAGATTGGCAGAACAACTGAAATTAGTGAAACAGTACTCCAATGACATCCAAATGGAATTTGGCTCAGATAAGTGTGTCGCATGCACATGCATGCAAGGTAAACCAACAAAACGGCAACATAAAATTGACCTAGGCACAACAATACAGGAACTAGAAAATGAAGCATCTTACAAATACATTGGAGTCAAAGAAGGCAACCAAATTGGTCACAAAAAATGCACAAAAGAACTGCCAAAGAATACTTCACGTAGAACAAGGATGATCCTCAAACATATACTTTTCTCCAAGGAACAAAATCAAAGTCATAAACCAACTAGCAGTACTAGTGTTCCAATACAGCTGCGGAATAGTAAACTGGCCACAATCAGAAATCAAAAAAACTAGATATCAAAACAAGGAAACTGCTCACTCTCCACAAAATGTTTTACAAAAATCAATGCATCCCAAGAATGTACCTGCCAAGGAAAGAAGTAGGTGGTGGCTTGATGGAACTCAATCAAGTGCAAAGAGTGATTACTGTAGGATTAGCAGAGTACGTGAAAAGTTCAACAGACTACAGAATACAATTTGTATACAAGCATGAACACAACAAACCAGAAAAGTTACCCCTTACTCACCTTGCAAGGGAACCCAGGGTCCTGTGTTCAAAATCCGCTGAATTAATACCAGGTGGGGTTGACTCAGCCTGTCATCCTTCCGAGGTCAGCAAAATGAGTACCAGCTTGGGGATGATTGAGCCATTCGAGTATCCTGTGTTGGAGAGGCGACCTGTCCAGTATTGTGCCCAATAGCCGAGGAGACTGCTTCAGCAGCACCGACGCACCATAACAGAGTATAGTCCCAATGGATGGATGGATGGACTGAGGACAACACACAAATGGCTTTGAAAAGATGGTGGGACTGAGTCAATTGGAGAAGTGTAGATTTTGCAAAGGAGAAACAAAAAGCACAAGTCACTTCTTAGTGGGATGTAAAAAACACAAAGGCACAACAAACTATGTATGTGGAGTAATCTACTTACTTTGTTGGAAAATCTGCAAAAGCTTCAATATTTCTGTTCCAGAAAACTCATGGAAACATGAACCAATAGCAATAATTGAAAACAAGGACGTAATGCTCATCGAGCTTGAACATAGAAAACAAAGCACTGCGACCAGACATAGTACTCAGATACAAAAAAGGAAAAGAAGGCATTACTAATTGAGGTTCCAGCACCCAATGATTTTGGTCTAAATAATGTGGAAATCAAGCAAATGACAAAATATCAAAATCTCAAGAATTAAGTCAAAAGACCTTGGAAGCTGAAGAGCACAGAATTTGGACCAGTGATAATTGGAGAAATGGGAGTGATAAAGGAGAACCTTATAAAGATCCCACAAACCATCGCTGGGAACATTACCACAAACAAACTACAGTTGGAGGTTGTCCTGAGCTCGGTGACGATAATGAAAAGAATCCTCGGAACAACACCCTGAGAACAACACAACTTCACAACTTAAGCCATGACTCGAGATATTTCACTAAAACAGATATAGGTACTTCGAGTACTGAGGGGACTCTGTTACACCTCCTGAAACCCGAATATGGAGATAACAACCAAACACGCGTGCGTGCACACACACACACACACACACACACACACACACACACACACCACACACACACGCACACCACACCACACCACACACACCACCTTTTAGCAATAGATGCGAAAATGTATATCATCGCTTCTGTGGCCACGACCAAACAAGCAATATAGTTACACGTCCTCCCCCCCCTCCCTCCAGGAAACATGATTAACATCCCCCCCTTCTCTGCCATGACAATATCATCATTATAAAAAATATTTAAAAACTTACTCTGGACATTCACAAGCCCATCTATGACCCGCCTATCAGTGTTTAGAAGCACCCAAACCAGATATGGTTCTCGCTCCAACTCTTTCATTTTGCAACAGAAAACCCAGCTTTCTCTTCGGTTACTTTCCAAGAATTTTGGCATCTTTTAAATGCTTAGTAACCCATTTTAGGTAACAGTCCTTATTGCACATGCACGATGGAAGTTCACATTCCACGAAGGTCACTTTTCCTAAGTGTTTCTGTTCATGCGCACCGAGCATTCTGGAGCAGAATTTTGAAAGTCCCGTATTGCTTTCCCACTCATTCGCCAGACCTGTCCCCGTTGGACTACATTTTCTGGGGCTATGCAAAACTGTTGTTTATTCATCAAAACCACATTCTTTGGACAAACTTAGAGCTACGATAATTATAAATGCACTTGATGAATTCATATCTTTCTGACACTGGAAGATCCCCTGTATCTATTTGCTGATGACTCCACCCTTTGCCATGACATCCCTCATCCTTCAGAAAGGCATACTGCAGCCTCTTTCCTCTCTTCAGACCTTAACAAAATCACAAACTGGTCAAATACTTGGAATATGTCTATCAATCCTGACAAATATCACACTCACTATCCCTCTCCGAAGGAACCGTCTGGCAAACCCTCCGATTCTACTTTCTTAACAATCCTTTTGAGGAAGTTGTCATTCAAACTCCTGAATCTCACTAGCAGCGATGATCTTACTTGGGCAAATCACATTTCAAAGTTGGCCTCCAAAGCCAGCGGCTGACTGGGCATCCTCCGTCGTACAAAGACCTTTCTTGGCACACCTGAACTCATATCTACCGACAAGGCCTTCATCTGCAAATTGATGGACTACTGCTCTCCCCTCTGAGCTGGCTCCCTTGCCTCACACTTTGCTCAGCTTGATGCTGTGGAAACCAAGGCCGCCAAGATTATTGGAATCTTCCATGATGAAGCTGAGTCTATGGGCCTATCACTTTGCCATCGCAGACTCTCTTTCTTCTACCACCTCCGTTCTGGTCTTGCACCCTCTGCTCTTTGGAAGATTTGTCTCCCCCAGGTTTCTGCATGGCACACACGGTCCACCATCAACCCCCTCCTGGTGAAACTACCTAAATCTAGGATCACTGCTCACCTTCACTCATTTGGTCCTCTTTTTTTTCACACCTGTAGAACCAAATTCCATATTCTCTTCAATTTCATTCTTCCCTCCAGATCTTCAAGACAGCTGTTCACCACCATCTCAGATTATCCCCAATCCAAAACCATGATCTTCTACCCTCGTTAACCCCTCACCCCACCCCAATCCCTCCTCCTTCCAAAGTTCCAGTTTTCCCTCCTAAGAGTTTCCTTTTGTATCCATCTTGTCCACCCCATACATTCTCTCCTGCTCCCCATTCCTCCCCACACACATTGTTTGTCCAAGTCTCCCTCTATCTTGGCTTTCACCTCTGCTGTTGGTGTTTCCGCCTCTCTCAACTGTTCCCCTTGTCCTGTTGTGTCCTAATCTTTTCAGTGTACTGGTACTAGCTCTTCCACAAGCCTCGATAATGTAGACAAAAAAAACTACTTAGCAGGAGAATGTTTTCAACAAGTTGAAAAATCGGATTGAACAATCTATCACAAAAGGTGACGGTAATGTTGAAGCCCAAAACATTGCACTGTATTGCCTTATAACTTCATGAATTGTGTTTTCATGCAGCATTTACACTTTGTTTCTATCGTGTGGACATAAAAAGTTATTTTTTAAAAAAATCAAAGTTGCACAAAGACTTTATGGACACCCTGTAGATAAAAATTCCAGTCATGATACTGTATTTACATTTAATGTGAAATTTTCTCCCAATTTTATTTTTTTCAACTTTCTTTTCAATAACCCTCAATTTTTGTAGTTTGAAAAACCTCACTGGAGCGAAGTCGATGCCATGCCATCGCACATCCCCACACTTCCCACCGAAAGCAAAGTTTAAAGATGGCAAAAGGTTCCACCTGGAATGACCCAATATCAAATTTAGAGTTTAAAAATTTTCCCCCTTTTTTGAACCGTGTGACAGACATTAAGTCCCCACCCCTGGGCCGTGAACTGGGGTCAAATACAAAAACTAGTTACATATTTCATGCATCCCCCAATGTTGATTGCATCTACAAAGTTTCATTAAAAATTCTTTTAGAAATGTTCCCGTAATTGCATTTTTTTGGTATTTGACCTTTTGACCGCCCCAGATGGCAGGGTCAAAAGTAATACTGCTTTTGCATCTTTATGCTGTGGTGATCATAACTACCAAGTTTGGTGAATTTCTTTCTACCCAACCATTTAGGAGGAGATAGCATGACGGATGGACAGACAGACAGAGTCGATTACAATATCCCACGATTTTTTTTCAAAAAGCGTGGAGATAATAATATGTTGTTAAGTCGTCTATACAGCAAGGAACATGAATACGGAATGTATCAAACAGCCAAATGGGTGCTATCATGGTGTGTTGATAAGTCCTTCCAGGGTTGGTTTTTCCGTCATCAATGCGCCGTGATGGCTCCCAGAGCCTTAGCTATGACGAGTAAAGACTTTTAATAAGTACGACAAGTGGTCATGCGTTTTTAAAATCGTGAAATTTGTCGTCACATTTCAGAAGGAATGATTTTTGTTTCAAACAATGAATAATAGAACTTGTAAGCGTTATCGGCAGACCACGCGACCAAGTTGATTAAACTTGCAACTGTTGAATTGTTTTGTAAGCTTTTCAACTCGTTTGATGAATAAACCTCCCTCTGTTTGTTCATGTGCTTGGAAGTAACATTGCAAACAATATCCAGTCCACTTCAAGCGATGGCAAAGTACATGGCATATAGTTGAGAACCTCATGTATAAATATGGTTTTGTACATATCTTCTGCACAGCACTCTTAAAATATCCACTCCAGTTCACCAAGAAAACAAGACGATGTATTGTTGTGAGGCACTGAGTTGGAGGAGCTCAAATTAAAATTTTCACTCTTGTTCAGCAATTGTCAAAAAAACTTTGGAATAATTTTACTTTTACAAAGGAGTTGGTCATTTGGGCCACCATGTCTTCTTATTCTTTTTTTTTTTGTTTTCGTATGCAGCCTGTCTGCTGGTTGCAACATTTCTGGAAGCACGGCTGTGCCACTGATGTACTGTACTGCCCCTATTACCAGTAAGCTGGTACTTATTTTGGTGACCTCGGAAGGATGACAGGCTGAGTCAACCCACCTGATGTTATTTCAGTGGGACGACAGAGGCTCGAACTCAAGACCCTAAGATCTAACGCACAACTACCTTAAACGCTAAGCCAACATCAGGCTTGCCCACCATGTCTGTCCCACATCAACACCACATTAATTTAATTTATTAGTGGGGGTTCGGGGAGGAAGAGGGGTGGGAAGGAAGACAGGCATGGAGGAAGAACAGTGGGACAGGCATGGACATCACCTGGGTAATGTACTTCATGCACAAAAAAGTATTATTTGTTTAAAAAAATATATATATATATATATTTCTCTGCTTTTGGAATTTCATGGAGGGGTGAAGATGATTGTTGTGTGAGGTATAAACAAACAAACACAGACAGCACATTCACCTTTCACCAAGACCCTTACACAGATATCACAATCAGTACACATGTGTAGCCTCCACAGTCACCCATCCATTACCAAAGCTACCAATGCCAGTCCTGCCAATATCCCTGTACCCTTCGATCCATAAAGCTTTTAAGTACCCATATAATATAACTCCAGTTTAAACCTATCTACTGTTTCTGCTGCCATTACCTTTCCAGTGAGACCATTCCATGCATTAAATATACACTGAGTGAAAGACACCTACCTTACTCCCATCTTAACTCTCCTCTTCTTGATGGTACTGGATCCTGTTACTGTCCATTCTGGTGAAAAACTCTTCTGCACTTCTTCTGTCACTACCCTTCATCATCTTAAACATCTATCAGATGCCACCATAATTGCCTCCTTTCTCATGTATAAAATCCTATCTCCTTCAGCCACCCTTCATAACTTAGTCGAGGTGGGCTCAAAATCAATGCAGTCGCTCTCTGCCAGACCCTCTTTATGGAGCTATGTCCTTACACAGATGTGGATATCCTTCCTCAGATCGAAGGCGATAGAATTGCATCCCATCCAGCTGACACCACTTTGTTGCAAATCGGGGGCCACATGGAACCTGAAGTCCAGTTGACCTTCTTGGCACTCTGAATGACCTTTGGGCATGCTGTATACCATGCATGAGGGCTGTGCAATTTTACCTCCACATTCGGTCAACCTATTTTACTTTACACAATTTAACCTCTTAAACGACTGCTGCTTAAGATTCCTGTCAAAGGAATCACAGGAATGCAAAATAAAGCCACATATTCTAAACTATGCGCAGAAGTATGCAGCCATTTACGGAATGGCTGGTAAGATGTTCACATACTATGTACGCACGTTCCAGTATTCCCCATTTGCAGACTTATTGAGACATCATATTGTTGTGGTTCTAGGAACCGTATGCCTCCAAGGTGATGGCATCCAACATATAGTGGTCCCAAGACAGTTATTCCATTAATATACGTTTAGATAGTCCTTTCCCTTTTGTCTTGCGGGTCAAATGGGACGTGCGTTGCGGGGATCTCATAGCTAGGTTTGCTTACATCACGAACTTCATTTCTAATCTTCTTTTCTGCTTATTCCTGAGGTAAATCCAATTATGGTGTCATTCACGGAGGCCAACACGCGCAGCACGTGCCGTGGCTGCGAGGATACAGTGATACCTTCAAACTAACTTCTGCGGGGGAGGGGCATAGAAAGGCTGCGACGGCACCGTGCGAGCATTCACAGTGCAGAGCTCCCGTCCTCAAACGATCCCTCAACCCAACTTTTGCGGCAAGTTATACAGTATGCTCAGCAGCTCGAGATGATCGGCTTGAGCTTCCGATGATCTGGGATAAGATTGCCGGTTGCATTGAAAAGGCATACGAATGAATATCTCTTCAAGAGGCTGCACAGATGTTGTTTTTCACAACACAGAAGCAAATTACCCAATATCCGCGAGAGCGTGGCTAGTAGCTTGGTGCCAATAACTACATCGGCAGAGGCCGATAATAGAAAAATGACAACCACGCCACGTTGTGCACGATATGGGCAGCGCATCCTTTCAACCCATTTCTGGACAAATTATATCGATCGGGTTTCGCCCCACGCACACGATAGCAGAATCTGGCGAATGCGAGCGCTGACCACGTGGGCCATGACGGATCCACGCGCACTGTACGGAACGTGCTCGAAGGCAGACCCGTGCTTAGCTCGTAACACCTTATTATTGTACAGAGCACGGCACGAATGGACACATCTTACCATCTGTGCACGGGTCTGCCATCACATCTTACCTTCTCGCCTCTCCGGCTAGCGAAGCCGTGATCGGGCAGTTTGGATTGCTCTAGCCGCGTGGCGCATCACAAAGCAGGCATTGATCAGCGCGAATCGGGGGCTGCTCTCTGTTCTGCTGCCCCTGCACGAGCTGGACTTCGTCAATGCCTGGACTCCGCCCTTCTTCGTCATCGTCTGGACTCCGCCCTCCTGTCATCATCGCCTGGACTCTGCCCTCCTGTCATCATCGCCTGGACTTCACCCTCCCAACTCAAGTCCCTCCTTCACGCCGACGGTCGCGTCTCGACGCTAGCTGCACGAAGCGAGAGACGACGCGCCAGCTATCGGGGAGGTAACGCACCATGGAGCATTCCCCCCAAACGTATTGGTGGTGCGTTCGGGCAATTAATTGTACAAGGTACCGAGAGACTGTAGCCTCAGCTCCTCTCCCTT
This sequence comes from Eptatretus atami, assembly GCA_035128595.1. Classification (NCBI taxonomy): domain Eukaryota; kingdom Metazoa; phylum Chordata; class Myxini; order Myxiniformes; family Myxinidae; genus Eptatretus; species Eptatretus atami. Next base: position 81,084,779 of record CM068954.1, on the reverse strand, counting down.
CTTGTTTCAATAACTACTCTTCATCGGGTTTTTATGTGTGTGTGTGCACGCACGCACGCGTGTGTGAGTTGGCCTGGTGCCTGTCCACATAAGTAAGATTGCAGAAGATTATTATAATAATTATTATTATTATTATTTCGGGTTAAGTCTGCTCTGTGTCTGCTTTCGTAAGTTGCTTGTACATTGCCGCACCTCATGCTTCTTTCTATCCCTGCATAACACACCCCAATAAACCTATTCCCTGTACCACATAACTTTCCTCGCCTGCTTGTAAATAAATTATTATTAGAAATGTTCCCAGCTCGTTCTTATCTTTTCTTGCATTGATCCAGCATGGTCCGAATCCTAGCTTAGCCAGGACTTTATTCCCAACGATCTGTTCCTTTTCGCCGGTACATCCTTGACAGTGTCGCTCGGCTGCATCCGATCCGGTAAAGTGATCCGGTTCGGACAAGGCGTACCAAGGCCGTGTTCCCCGGTAATTGAATCACGTGATTAATTAGGTAACCCGATTATCCCAAAGACGGGAGGACCCTAGGTCACGCAGTTGAGTTATTGGCATCCACGGTTGGTTAGCGACCTGCCGCATCACGGAATTATCCGTGTGCGACGGCCTACAATTCTGGGGAGTCTGGTGGGAGCCGAGATAACTCCCCCCCTCCCCCCGTGGTCTTCTCACCCGACCCTCGGCCCGCAACAATAGTTCTTGGCGACCTTTACCAAAATCCACTACGTAAACATTCTAATGTCCAAATTGATCCCCACTATCCTCTATTGAGGTGGTGTACACAAAAATTGAATCTAAGATTCTAAGTGATGTTTATGGAGGGAATGCTGTAATTGCATCTGATGCCATCTCTACATTCAAATACCTAAAAACAATCCCAACGTATGTGCATTGATTCAGCGTGGTTATACATCTTCAAACTGTGTTTGTATTGAATTCTGGATAGATTCAAGTTCATGGTTTAGAGAGTGAAACATGGGTGGATAGGGTGAGAGGATAACTAAACTGCTATAGTTTTCACCATTGTGTTGTGTAGCCTTGATTCAATACCCAACGGTCAGACATGAATAAAATGCACTGTTTTCATTTAGTGCCAACAGTAGGTGCTGCATCTCGGATCACACCCTAACTTGAACGCAAATGTAGCCCCTTTGCGTGTAGCCTGTGGCTGTTAGCCTGTTACATTTCCCGTACTAACTTTCGTAAAGTATGGGTCATCGTGTGTCGGCCGGTACCCCATGCTTGAGAAAGTTTGCGGCAGAGGCATGCTGGACTCTGACCTGTAAAAACATTTGGGTTTTAAGATTGTTTTTTTTGACCAAAGAGCCAAAGGCAAACGAATCGTTCGCAAATTATAATCGTATGAATCGTGAGCAAACACGATACCCACCCCTCCAAGCATAAGATATTAATGATCAGCATTTTATTTAATGTAGATCAAGTTATCGGAACAGATTCTTGCTCAGTGCGTCCTGGCATGAAAAGGAAGGGGTTGTTGTGGTCCTGGCCTTAGTCCTGGTGTCAGTTGTGGCAGGGCGGTTGAGAGGTGGCGGTGAGTGTGGGTGGGGGTGGTGCTACCAGGCCCAAGAGGACGCGCAATTATTGCACCTGCACTGGAGTGGAAAGCCACATCAAACACGCTGTGCCGCAAGCAAGTACCCTCAATTCCACCTGTGTGCGTGCTGTCGGGTCTAAAGGTCTTCCACACACCAAGAGAAGATAATTCATTCATTAACTTCATGCAGATGTTTCTGTCCAAGTGACATCTGCGTGAAGTTAATGAATAATTACGAAGCGTAGCGAGTGGCCAAAGGAAAAACGGCCTTTGCAATTTGACGCAGCTGCAGGTGTCACGATATAGAAAGCGTCCCCTTTGCCTGGTTGTTTGGCCGAGGTTATTTGGAAATGGTGTGGAGCAGCTGGAAGTGATGATTGGGCTTAACATAAGCTAGTCGTCTAACCTCAAAAAACTGCCACGTCCACTGGCGGTTGGTGCTAGCTCAACATTGTCCTGGTTGGAAACGATAGATCTTCGACAAGCGCAGATGAAAACAAAACATCTGGGATAAAAAGACACCTGCACCGCGTTGCACTTTGGGTGTGCAGCAGATGGGCGGTCGTGTTGCCAAGTCGTGTGAATCTGAAGAACTGCAATTCCATGCTCGATCTACGATGTATGGTTCGAAAATAGATTCAAAATGAAAACAACGAAGATCGTGGAAGATACGTTTTCATAATTATTTTTTAAACACTCTTTTTTAAAAAAGACAGAAAAGGTTGTTATGAAGATCTATCTTCAAAAATTAAAGAACTAGCAACTCGCAATTAGCAAGGCAGAGCTCAGGTCTGACGTTTTGCTCACCAAGTGGTCTTTATATTGGACTGATAACCACTCGGCAATCCAAACATCAGACCGGAGCCTTGCCTTGCTGGGTTGGTAGCCTTGCTAGTGATGATGCTATATTTGTGAGTTGTAATGAAATGTATTCCTTCCAATCTCAATGCTATATCCAAAGTCAAATAACAGACCAAATACAGCATTGAAGTCATCAGTAAGAACCAGAATAGGTAAAGGTGGAGTCATCAGGAGGAACCTGAATAGGTAAAGGTGGAGTCATCAGGAGGAACCTGAATAGGTAAAGGTGGAGTCATCAGGAGGTACCTGAATAGGTAAAGGTGGAGTCATCAGGAGGTACCTGAATAGGTAAAGGTGGAGTCATCAGGAGGAACCTGAATAGGTAAAGGTTGAGTCATCAGGAGGTACCTCAATAGGTAAAGGTTGAGTCATCAGGAGGAACCTGAATAGGTAGAGGTAGAGTCATCAGGAGGAACCACAATAGGTAAAGGTGGAGTCATCAGGAGGAACCACAATAGGTAAAGGTGGAGTCATCAGGAGGAACCACAATAGGTAAGGTGGAGTCATTAGGACGAACCTGAATAGGTAAAGGTGGAGTCATCAGGAGGAACCGGGATAGGATTTAGGTTTTGGCTGCTACTACTCTACCCTCAAACCCAGCTAAGTGCAGCCAAGTTTGCAAGAGTTCACCTCTCTGTCGATAAATAGAAAAAGAAAGGAATTTTTTTTTTTAATGAGAGAAATAAAAAAGGAAGGAAACAAATTAAGAGACAAAGACACCAAAACACATAACACAATTACCTCAACAAGAATGACCACAATTTGGTCTCAATCTACGACATCATACATATATAGATATATAAACATATATATATATATATATATATATATATATATATATAATAAACATATATATATATATAAACATATATATATATATATAAACTATATAAATATATTATAATATATAAACATATATAACATTATAATATATATATATAATAATAAATAATATATATATAAAACAATATAAACATATATATATATATACATATATATAAACTATATATAACATATATATATATATATTATAAAACATATATATATTATATATATAAACATATAATATATATATATATATATTATAAACATATAATATATAATAAACATATATATATATATATATATAAATAATATATATTATATATAAACATATATATAATATAATATATAACATATATATATATATAACATATATATATATATATAAACATATATATATATATATACATATAAAAAAAAAATATATATATATATATAAACATATAAATATATATATATAAATATATATAATATATATAATATAAACATATATATATATATAAACATATATATATATATATAATATATATATAAACATTATATATATAAACATACATATATATATATAAACATATATATAACATATATATATATATAAACATATATAAACTATATATATATATATATAAACATATAACATATATATATATAAACATATATAAACATATATATATATATAAACATATATAAATATATATATATAAACAATATAAACATATATATATATATATATATAAAATATATAAACAATATAATATATATAACATATATAAACATATATATATAAACAATATATATAATATATATAACATTAAACATATATAATATATATATAACATATTATAAAATATATATAATATATATATAACATATATATATATATATATAAACATATATAATATATATATATATAAAACATATATATTATATATAAAACAATAAATATATATATATATAAACATATATAAACATATATATATATACATATATATATATATATTATATAAACATATATAACATATATATATATATATAAACATATATATAATATATAATATATATATATATATATATACATATAAACATATATAATATATAAACACATATAAACATATATATATATATATACATATAAACATATATATATAATAAACATATTATATATAAACATATAAACATATATATATATATATATATATATATATTGCCTTCTCTGTCTACACAACTCCCTCATGCTTGCTGTTGAATGGCTCAGCTTGCATTCTCTAATCTGTCTCAGTAACCTGTGCAGTGTCTGTCCTGTGTTCCCATGTGAATGAATAAGATTAGATGGAGCTGTCTGTCCCGTATTTTCATGTGAATGAATAAGATTAGATAGAGCTGTGTCTGTCCGTGTTCCCATGTGAATGAATAAGATTAGATAGAGCTGTGTCTGTCCCTGTTTTCATGTGAATGAATAAGATTAGATGGAGCTGTGTCTGTCCGCTGTATTTTCATGTGAATGAATAAATTAGATGGAGCTGTGTCTGTCCTGTGTTCCCATGTGAATGAATAAAATTAGATATAAGATTCATAGGATTCTGAACAAGGATTTACAGTACATCTGTTGCGTGCGCGCGCACACAAACATACACGCACACACACACACACACACACACCACACACACACACACACACACACACACACACACGTGTCCCTCTCTTCCTCTACCTCTCTTCACCCTCCCGCTCTCTCTGTTGCAATAAACCTTTTGTTCATAAGAAAATCTGTACATGGTAATTTCAGGTGCAGGACCTCACCACTAAGCGCGAGTGAAGTGGCTTTAAGCGACCAATGTGGGTGTGGTCCAGCAGCTGTCGAACCAATGGTGGACATTTCAAAAATCGACTCCCAACAAGAACCCCAAGAATAACCCCAACAGCACAGCAGCAAAAGCAGCAATGTGGAAGCTCTTGTGGAGTTACAGGTAAAAACATGCAACAAAAACACATAACAAACACACATAAAAAAAAACTAAAATTGCAAAGAAGAGACCATACCACTGCCAGGCTGAACAGTATATATTTTGTATCCCACTGATAGGCTGGATCTGGATCCAGACCTGAACCAGAATCTAATCGGCTTGTTCTTGTCACCTAAACAACTCATCCACCTAGTTTTGTCATAACTCATCCACAACTTTTTGAAATATCGCGCAATGCAGTATATCGTTTTGGGCCGATCTCTCAATCGTGAAGAATCACTGAAAAAACTAAAAATTCTCATATCTGGATCCGGATTTGGATCTTCACTAAAATTGAATCAATTCATCCTTGTCACACACCCAACCTGCCCACCAAGTTTTGTCCAAATCCGTCTACAACTTTTTGACATACTCTGCTCATAGACAGAGAGACAAACAGACAGGGGTGAAATATAACCTCAGTCTACCTACGGTGGTGGAGATAAACATGTAACAAAACACAATAAAAATACATGACAAAAACGCTTAAAAACCCAAGGGTCTAGGATCAACTGTACCAAAACATGGTCAAGGGTCAACTGTATAAAGAGCATGCAGTTGAAACAAAAGAAAAGCAAAAGACTGTGATTATATGAGTAGTTGTCATTAATGTGGTCTATCAGGAGAATCCCAAGGGTCTGGGGTCTTTATAGTGGCCTGCAAAAGTATCCCCCCCCCCTCACCTCTCCAAAGTTTTCACATTTTGATGTCACCCGAGCTTATTTCATGATGCTTTCAAACCAAACTTAATATATAGAGTTTTTAGGAACTACTCCAAAGTGATAAAGCTAAAAAAATGTTGATAAGTTCAATTAACAGAGAAAATCATATGATTCTCAGTTGCATAAGCATTCCAAACACTTTGCCAAATTAACCCTAAATCACTTCAGGAGCAAATTATTTGTTTTAAAGGTTACAAAATAAGTGTAATAGGTGTAATAGGTTTGTCACTCCCATGTGAATGAATATAAATGAATAAGATTGCATAGAGCTGTATCTTACCTGTGTTCCATTGTGAATGAATAAGATTAGATATATGATTCAGAGTGATTCTGAACAGGGGATTTACGATATATCTGTTATGTGTGTGTGTGTGTGTGTGTGTGTGTGTGTGTGTGTGTGTGTGTGTGTGTGTGTGTGTGTGCGTGTGCGTGCGTGCGTGCCTAATGTCATGAACAAACTTTGGTGCATCAAGGATGATGAAGGTTGTGGTGAAGTTTCATCGAAATCATGTGTGTAGTTTCTGAGAAGAAAGCAAATACATATTTTGGGGGGTAACCTCCCTTACACCTCTTAGAGCCTGATTTTTCGAATGTCATGAACAAATTTTGGTACACCAAGGGTGGTGGTAAAGGTTGTGGTGAAGTTTCATCGGAATCGTGTGTGTAGTTTCTGAGAAGAAAGCAAATACCTATTTTCTTTGGGGGGGGGGGCAACACCCCCATAGACCGCCTTAGACCCTGATATTTTTTAATGGCATGAACAAACTTTAGTCGATCACGAGTGAGGAAGGTGGTGGTTAAGTTTTATCGGAATCGTGTGTGTAGTTTTTGAGAAGAAAGCAAACACCTATTTTGGGGGGCAACCCCCCGTAAACACCTTTATGGCCGGATATTTTTAATGCCGTGACCAAACTTTGGTACATACTGGGTGATGAAGGTTGTGGTCAAGTTTCATCAAAATAGTGTGTGTTGTTTCAGAGAATAAGTTGCAAGTGTTTGTGGACGGGCGGACGACACTCCATCCCAGAAGCTGCCTGGAACTATGCTCACTTGGTCAACTAACAAGGCAAACATGAAGATATCATTAATTGGTTAATTACTTAATTATTATCGATTTATAAATTACTTATTTATTTTATATCTCATCTGGGCAACATCTCAGGCACCCTTTGAGCTTGGAAGCTGATATTTGGACATGACAGCGCCAAAGACATTTGGCTATAAAGAGTATTTTTGATTTTTTGATAAATCAATTAATGATTTTCTTTCTTGCTTTCCGGGCGATATCTCTGCCATCCTTTGAGCTAGGAAGCTGAAATTTGGGGACAAAAGTGAAGATGCTCTTTGGCAAAATTTTTTATTATTATTACTATTAATCAATTAATTACTTAATTATTAAGGATGAATTAATTACTTATTTATTTTATTTCTCATCCTGACAATATCTCAGGCACATTTTTGATCGAGGAAGCCGATATTTGGACATGACAGTGACCAAGTCATTTGGTTATAAAGGGTATTTTTGATTTATCGATTAATCAATTAATCGATGAATTATTATTTTTTGATTAATTACTTCATTTTCAAAAAATTAAAGATTCAGAAGAAACAGTGGTGGTTTTGGTATGCTATTCGCCAATTGATTAACAAAATAATTAATTTACAATTATTATTTATTTATTTCAATTCTGCAATTAATCAATTAATCAACAATTATTGCACATCACTCCCTCCAAATTCCGACTCCATGTGCTGCAAGGTGGCATTGCTGGGTACGGAAGGTGCCCCGGTGATGTCGCGTGCTGGAGGATTTGTTATTTATTTATTTGGCATGGGGGAACTTTGAATGTACTTGTTAAGATTTTATTTCAAGAAATTCTTGCTTTCAAAATATAGTTCACAAAGTAAGCAATTGCTATTCGGAATTTATTTTGGACTTGATGGATATCAAGAAGTTTCAATTGATGAATATGCAGTGAGTTGAAAGAGTGTATGATTCACATTTTGTGAAACGACTATCCGATTCTTTCATTTTCAGGAATAAAGTCCTTGGTGTAACCAGTTTCTGGGGTAAGATCATCTCACAAACTCTAAATAAACAATTCTCACATGTGATGCCAAATTAGGAGTGAGTGAAATGATCACGGTAGAAAAAGGAATTGGGAACAGACGCTGTGCATGTTATCCAGGAAAGAAAATATATAATTAGTTCTCCCAAAATTGATCTCTATTTCCCTATGTGACATCATCATAGTTCATTTGCATGCAGAATCTGTGTAATAATTCAGCAAGCAATGGGAATATTTTGATGAAATCAACACCTGAATTTTCAGAATTAAAAAGGGAAATCAAATGCACCTTTGATAGCATGTTTGATTTACCAATGGGTGAATTACTTTAAGGACCGGGCTCACTGCAACCCCGTTGCAACAATATTTATTTCTTATTAAGTGCAATATGTGTCCAGCGGATTAAACCTGCATGTGGAAGTGATTGATTCAACAACCTGTGCAAGAATGAAACAAACACAGAAAGCTTCACTATGTATGGATTTGAACAACAAAATATTATTGAGGACAGTGTAGTGTTGAATCCAACAAGAGGGAGCGGCAGGACAGCTTTGAGGTATGTGCACTCTACTTTGTGCTGTCTTGCCTTGGTTCGAATCTCAACCCAGCTATAAAGTGTCACCCTGGCATCTTGTATATGTGTGCACCGTCCCATGGATGTATGTTAAGTAGGACGATCAGTCCGCTAACATTGTGGGCGAAGGGGTGGCAAGTAGTCGCCAGTGCACCATGATCCAAATTACAAATTCCTGCCGAAATTACATTCAGTGGAACGGCAGACTTGGCGAACAGATTCATAAAAGATTTGTTTGGACCAGAAGCGTTCCCTAGCTGAACCCACATAGAGGAGGGCAATAATTGAGGTCATTAGAAACATTTGTAGTGGATGTAGTAGTCTTGAATCCACCAAATAACCAGTCCAGCAGGCATCAGCCCACATGTCCAAAAAACCTGGTCCTCTGCTCTCGCTCACCCTCTCTCTGTTCTACTCACCCTCTCATTTGCTCAAGGTCATCTGCCCTCCACTTGGAAATCAGCAAACATACTGCCCTGATTAAAAAATGTGCAAAAACAGATCCCTGCAACTACAGACCAATCAGCCTTCTCCCAATCATCAGCAAGTTTATGGAATCCATACGCTTCAGATATTAAATCCTTCCTCTTCTCCAATGGCTTGATTTCCAATCATCAATTTGGTTTCAAACCAGGTCACTCTACCCTGGATATGCTGCTTCTGCTCTCCCAACAATGGATGGAGGTCCTGAATGCCGGACATGAAATCAGAACCATATCCCTAGACATATCACGTGCTTTTACATGGAATGTCACCCTCCCTGCTTACCAAGCTCCTTTCCTGTGGTATCCAAGGCCATCTCCACTCATGGCTCGCAGACTTCCTCTCCTGTCGCAGTCACCGTGTGGCCCTAAATGGAGTTCTTTCACCCCTCTTCCTGTCCAGGATGAGTTCCTCAAGGTAGCGTTCTGGGCCCTTTCTTTTTATGGTTTTCATCAATGATCTCTCCGACTCCCTGAAAATCCTCTTTATCTCTTTGCTGATGACTCCACCATCTGCCATAAATCTGTCATCCCTCAGACCAGCAAGCAGCAGCTTCTCTGCTCACTGTAGATCTGGATAAAATCACAAATGTCCACACGTGGAACATATCTTTCACCGACAAATCTACACTCTCACTATGTCTCTCGAAAGGACCATTTGGAAACCCCCCATCCACTTTCTCAACAATCCTCTGGAAGAACTCCTTTCTTCAAGCTTCTGGGTCTCACAATCTGCCATGATCTTTCCTGGGAAAGCCACATTTCTAACCTGGCCTCTAAAGCCAGTCGCTGACTGGGAATCCTCCGTCGTGCAAAGTCCTTCCTCAGCCCACCTGAGTCCTGACCACATACAAAGCTTTCTCCACAGCCTGATGGAGTACTGCTCTCCCCTCTGGGTTGGTTCCTGCCTCCCACCTTTCTCGGCTTTACGCTGTGGAAACCAAGGCATTTCGGATCATTGGCATCTCCGCGATGGGGCTGAGTCTTTGGGCATCTCACTCTCTCACCGCAGGCAGGTTGGTGGTATTTCTGTCTTCTACCATCTCCTCTCCGGTCTCGCCCCCCCCCCTTGCTGTGTCTGTGACTTGTCCCACCATATTTCCGCAGGGGACTCAAGGTCCGCCAACAACCCCCTTCTGGTAAAACTCCCAAAATCACAATTCACTGCTCACCTTCACTCTTTCATTCCTCTTTTTCCCCGCCTTTGTAATAAACTCCCTCACTCTGTTCAATCCAATTATTCCCTCCAGGCCTTCAAAACAGCTGTTCACCACCACCTCTCATCGTCCCCCATCCAAATCTTCGATCTTTTCTACCCCTGTTAAGTGTTAATCCACCAAATCCACATCCTTCAAATTCCCTGCTTTCTTCCTGAAAGTCCCTGTATGTCCATCTTGTATACCCTGTGTTCCCTGCCCCATCCCTCTCCCTTCCAAGATCTCCTAATGTCTCTGTCCCCCACTGTTTCGTCCTTCCCATTCCCACCCCTCTTGTCTCATGCCCCCCTTGCTGTGCATTGTGTGTTAGCTCTCATACGAGCCTCGACAAGGTGTACAAAAAAAAAGATTGAGTGATTGATCTATACATGGTCACACCTAAAATTTCCAAGACACAAAAATAAATATCCTGAAAGTACTCAAAGATGTATTTCAAGCTGTTTCTCCTCTGACCATAAGTCGCTTCAAGGGCTCATGAGCCCCTAAAAAGGGTTGAAGGTGTACTTATTCTCCCATTCCGTCCCCTAACAGCTGGAGTATAAAAGTGTAAATGGTGGTGTTATTATTTAATTCACGTGATATTGAAGGATCCATTGAAATATAACTGATAATGTCTTTAGTAGTTGCCACATGCTCAGGCAGCCTTGTGCAGTTTGCAGGAAGATTAGGCAAAGAGATAAGATTGTGGGCCCCATGTTATAAGTTTGTGGCCAACATGCCATAATTTGTTAATTTCCTGTCAACATCACAGGATCCATGTCATTTTCCTGCCAACATTAGGAGACATCGGTTTCCTGGCAAAAAATAATTTGGACACGTTAATTTCCTGCTGAAACAATCAGGATTTGTTAATATCCTGCCATTGGTTTGCTGCTCATGGCTTTGGGATATATTAATTTGCTCCACATCTGAGTGTGTTCATTGCCTGCTGACATGTTGGTAAGAACACAATTACGATTAAAAGACCATTTAGGACTCACTTCGATCACTTCTCACCAAACGAATGGGTTATAACTATTCTATATGGTGGTTGCAAATAATTAAACATATAAATAAATACAGAAATTTAGGGTCAGATGGGGGATGGGGGGGGGGACGACGACGTGTTTGTTAGTTAATCCCAACCTTATCCCAATCCCAAGGCTGAAGGGAGAAAGTAGATATCTCGGGCTCGTAAAGTGGCAAGCTAGATGAAATGTTCCAATTGAAACAGAACACGTTTAATAAAGTTACTTCAATAGTAAGAAAGTCCTTGGCTTGATTTGTACCACAAGCCAACAGAATCTTTCAATTTTATCCAAAAAATATACAATGCTCACTGGACAGTTTGCATGTCTTCCAATAATCTCACTCAGTATTTACATGCGTTTTCAGTTGTTTCCATCCATCCGAAGCTTTATGATGAGTGGTCAGATGATTATTCATTCTCTTCCTCTCCAGGCCAGGGGGAAGATGACTTAATTTTGCCTCATTGGAATCTGCAAAATCAAAAAGACTACAAAAAAAAAAATAAAAGACAGCAAGCATGGTTTATCTACTTTTTAACATTCACAGAGGGGATTAAACACAAAAATACTCTCCACAGTTGATCACTTTTAATGAGTTCTCATTCAGAATGAACAAGTGACTTCCATTATGCATTCTTGCAGGGTGCTCGCTCTAGTTCCTCGACTTTGTAACAAGTTCGCATAATTTACCAATATATGGATATATATATATATATATAATATAATATATAATATATATATATATATATATAATACACACACACACAATATATATATATATATATATGCTTTATTGTATGTGTATATTGATGTATATAATAACACACACACACACATATATATATATATATATATTATATATATATATATATATATATATGCTTATTCTTCTTCTTCTTCGGCTGCTCCGTTAGGGTCGCCACAGCGGATCATCCGTATGATCCGCATAGTGATTTGGCACATGTTTTACGTCCGGATGCCTTCCTGACGCAACCCTGGTCGCCTCTTACGACACAGGGATATGGTACACTATTTTAACCGGTATACACCGCCCAGTATACTGGTACTCATTTCGCCACCTCGAAGGATGACAGCTGAGTCAACCCCTGGTGTATTAATTCAGTGGCCCAACGGGCTTGAACTCAGACCTTTGGATCCCAAGCCGCTGCCCTACACTGCGCCAACACCAGGTTAATATATATGCTTTATTGTATGTGTATATTTGATGTATATAATACACACACACACACATATAATATATATATATATATATGCTTTATGTATGTGTATATTTGATGTATATAATATACACACACACAACACACATAAAATAAATATAAAGTCTGGTGTTGGCGTAGTGGTTTAGGGTTAGCGGCTTGGGATCCAAAAAGGTCCTGAGTTCAAGCCCGTTGGCCGCTTGAATTAATACACACCAGGAGGTTGACTCAGCCTGTCATCCTTCGAGGTCGGCGAAGTGAGTACCAGTGTACTGGGCCCGGTGTATGCCCGGTTAGAATAGGTGTACCATATCCCTGTGTCGTAAGAGGCGACCAGGTTGCGTCAGGAAGGGCATCCGGCATGAAAACTAAGCCAAATCACTATGCGGATCATATGGATGATCCGCTGTGGCGACCCCTAACGGGAGCAGCCGAAAGAAGAAGAAGAAAGAGATTATATATATATATCTGGATTTATTTCATATATATGTCTTATTCGGCTGCTCCGTTAGGGGTCGCCACAGCGGATCATCCGTCTCCATTTCGCTCTATCTCACATCTTCCATTGACACTCCAACCACCAGCATGTCCACCCTCACCGCATTCATGAACCTCTTCTTTGGCTTCCTCTTCTCTCCTGCCTGGCGGCTCCATCCTCAGCATCCTTCTCCCGTTATACTCCGCTTCCCTCCTGTGCACATGTCCAAACCATCTCAATCTCACCTCTCTCACCTTGTCTCCAAACCGTCCTACCTGCGCTGCCCTCTCTAATATACTCATTCTTATCCTGTCCATCCTCGTCACTCCCAACGAGAATCACAGCATCTTTAACTCTGCCACCCTCAGCTCCGTCTTCCTGTCTTTTTGTTAGTGCCACCGCCTCCAAACCATACAACATAGCTGGTCTCACTACCGTCTTATATACTTTCCCTTCACTCTTGCAGCTACCCTTCTGTCACAAATCACTCCTGCAACTCTTCTCACCCACTCCATCCTGCCTGCACTCTCTTCTTCACTTCTCTCCCACACTCTCCGTTACTTTGGACATTTGATCCCAAGTATTTAAATCCATCCACCTTCCCCACCTCAACTCCTTGCAACCGCACCATACCACCACCCTCCCTCTCATTTACGCACATGTACTCCGTCTTACTCCTACTGACTATCATTCCCCTTCTCTCCAGTGCATACCTCCACCTCTCGAGGCTTGCCTCAGCCTGCTCCCTACTCTCCCTATAGATCATGATGTCATCCGGCGAACATCATAGTCCATGGAGACTCCTGTCTGATCTCGTCCGTCAACCTGTCCATCACCATTGCAAACAGGAAAGGGCTCAGAGTCGATCCTTGGTGCAATCCCACTTTAACCTTAAACCGGTCCGTCATTGCTACCGCACACCTCACCGCTGTCACACTGTCCTCATACATATCCTGCACACCCTCACATACTTCTCCACCACTCCCGACTTCCTCATACAATACCACAACTCCTCTCTTGGCACCCTATCATAAAGCTTTCTCTAAATCCACAAACACACAATGTAACTCCTTCTGGCCTTCCCTATACTCTCCATCAACATTCTCAAAGCAAAACATCGCATCAGTGGTGCTCTTCCTGGCATAAACTCATATTGCTGCTCACAAATCATCACCTCTCTTCTCAACCTAGCTTCCAACCTTCCCACAACTTCATGGTGGCTTAACTTATCCCTCTGTAATTTCCACAGCTCTGCACATCACCCTTGTTCTTAAAAATCGGAACCAGTACACTTATCTCCACGCCTCAGGCATCCTCTCACTTTCCAAGATTTTATTAAAACAATCTGGTTAGAAACTCCACTGCCATCTCTCCTAAACACTTCCATGCTCCACTGGTATATCATCTGGGCAACCCGCCTTCCACTTTTCATATTCTTCATAGCAGTCCTACACTTCACTCCTGATTCACTATCTCCACCTCTTCCAACCCTCTCTCTCTCTCTCTCTCTCTTCTTCTCTCTCTCTCTCTCTCTCTCTCTCTCCATTTCTTCATTTCATCAGCTCCTCAAAGTACTCCATCCACCTTCTCAACACACTCTCCTCGCTCGTCAGCAATTCCATTACTCTTTATCACCCTAACTGCAGCACATCCTTCCCAGCCCGGTCCCTCTGTCTTGCCAATCGATACAATCCTTTTCCCCTTCCTTTGTATCCAACTTCTCGTACAGCTCGTCATATGCCTTTTCCTTAGCCTTTCCCGACCTCTCTTTTCGCCTTGCGCCGCCACTCCTTGTACTCCTGTCTACTTCTTCATTCTCTGACTATCCAACTTCTTTTTCGCCAACCTCCTTCTTCCTTATCTTTCCTGTACTTCCTCGTTCAACCACCAAGTCTCCTTATCTTCCTTCCTCTGTCCAGATGTACACCAAGTACCTTCCTAGCTATCACCCTCACCACTTCTGCTGTGTTGACCAATCATCTCACCCTCTTTACCACCATCCAACACTGTCTCACCAACTCCCTAAATTTCACGAAACAGTCTTCCTCCTCAGCTTCACCATTGGTCCTTGGTTCAGCCCCCCACTCTCTTCCTCAACCTCACCTCCAAACTCATCCTACAAACCACCAATCGATGCTGTCGAGCTACACTCTCCCCTGTCACCACCTTACAGTCTCTAATCTCTTTCAGGTTGCATCTCCTGCTTAAGATGTAATCCACCTGTGTGCACTTTCCTCCACTCTTGTACGTCACCCTGTGTTCCTCCTTCTTTGAAATACGTATTTACCACCGCCATTTCCATTCTTTTGCAAAATCTACCACCATTTGCCCTTCCACATTCCTCTCGTTCACACCCTACCTCCCAAAACATACCTCCAGGCTAGTCAGGACTACCTTAGAAGAAAGAACAAGATGGTAGGCTTCAAATCATGGAATAGCCAGCACAGTCTCCCCATCACCTCCTCATCCTCTTTATTCCCTTCCCCAACATGCCCATTGAAATGTGCTCCAATCACCACTCTTTCATCCTTGGACACACCTCCACCACTTCATCTAACTCACTCCAGAAATCTTCTTTATATCCATCTCACACCCCACTTGCGGGGCATATGCACTGATGACATTCATCACACCCTTCAATTTCCACCTTCACACTCATCACTCGGTCAGACACTCTCCTCACCTCCAATACCCTCTTGACATAATCCTCCTTCAGGATTACCCCGACACCATTTCTCCTCCATCCACAGCATGGTAGAACAGTTTGAAACCACCTCCAATGCTCCTAGCCTTACTTCCCATCCACTTGGTCTCTTGTACACACAGTATGTCCACCTTTCTTCTCTCCATCATATCAGCCAACTCTTGCCCTTTGCCAGTCATAGTCCCAACATTCAGAGTTCCAACTCTCACCTCCACACTTCTACACCTTCTACCCTTCCCCCTCTCCCACTGCCTCTGGACACGCCTTCCCCATCTCCTTCTCCTCCTTTGCCCAGCAGTAACACAATATTTCCACCGGTACCCTGCTGATTTACAGTACCGGTGGCGGCCGTTGGTAACCCGGGCCTCGACCGATCCGGTATGGAAATCTCTTTTGAAAGTCCGCATAATGATTTGGCATAGGTTTTACGCCGGATTCCCTTCCTGACGTAATCCTGGTTGCCTCATACAACACACAGGGATATGGTACACCTATTCTAACCGGGGCATACACCGGCCCAGTAACTGGTACTCATTTTGCTGACCTCAGAAGGATGACAGATTTTTTTTTTTTTACAGACATTATACATATACATATACATATACATATACATATACATATACATATACAATACATATACATATACATATACATACATATATAATATGCCTGGTGTTGGCGTGTGGTTAGGGTAGCGGCTTGGATCCAAAAGGTCCTGAGTTCAAGCCCGTCGGCCGCTTGAATTAATACACACCAGGAGGTTGACTCAGCCTGTCATCCTTCCGAGGTCGGTGAAGTGAGTACCAGTGTACTGGGCCGGTGTATGCCCCGGTTAGAATAGGTGTACCATATCCGTGTGTCGTAAGAGGCGACCAGGGTTGCGTCAGGAAGGGCATCCGGCGTTAAAACCTGTGCCAAATCATATGCGGATCATAACGGATGATCCGCTGTGGCGACCCTAACGGGAGCAGCTGAAAGAAGAAGATATATATACATATATATAAAATATATGTATATATCTACAGTATTATATATATATGCATATATATTTAACATATAATATATACAATAATATACATAACAAATAATATATATATATATATATTCATAATTATTTGTGATGTAATATATATATATATTTGTGATGTAAATATATATATATTTGTTATGTAAATATATATATATTTACATAGCAATATATATATATAATATATATGTACATATATATACATGACAAATATAAAAATTAATATACAATATATATATATAATATATATTTATCTATACATATACAATAAAAAAATATATATATATAAATAAATGTGTATATGTCTGCTTATATATATCTAATATATATATATATATATTTATATATACATATACAATATATATAATATATATCTACATATATATATTATATATATATATATATATATATTTATATTTACATACAAATATATATCTTCTTCTTCTTCTTCTTTCGGCTGCTCCAGTTAGGGTCGCCACAGCGGATCATTCGTTATGATCCGCATAATGATTTGGCACAGGTTTTACGCGGATGCCCTTCCTGATGCAATCCTGGTCGCCTCTTACGACACAGGGATATGGTACACCTATTCTAACCGGGGCATACACCGCGGCCCGTACACTGTACTCACTTCGCCAACCTCGGAAGAATGACAGGCTGAGTCAACTCCTGGTGTGTATTAATTAAAGCGGCCAACGGGCTTGAACTCAGGACCTTTGGATCCCAAGCTGCTACCCTAACCACTACGCCAACACCAGGCTACATAATAATATATATAGATATATAAATTAAAAATAATATATATATAAACATATATATATATATAATATATATATATCAATAAAAATAAATATGTATACAATCTATTTATATAACAGCTCTAGAAAAAATAAGAGACCACTGCAAAATTATCAGTTTTTCTGGTTTTACTATTTATATTTTATAGGTATGTGTTTGAGTAAAATGAACATTTTTGTTTTATTCTATAAACTACTGACAACATTTCTCCCAAATTCCGAATAAAAATATTTCATTTATACTCTACGCCTAGTTGGTCAGGGGTTTATCCTACAGCAAGATAACGACCCAAAACATACCTCCAGGCTATGTCAGGACTACCTTAGAAGAAAAGAACAAATGGTAGGCTTCAAATCATGGAATAGCCAGCACAGTCTCCAGACTTAAACTCATCGAGCTGGTTTGGGATGAACTCGACAGAAGGGTGAAGCAAACAACCTACAAGTGCAACACATTTTGTGGGAACTTCTGCAACAGTGTTGGGAAGAACTTTCCGAACAATATTTGATTTTCATTGGAGAAAGAATGGCACGAGTATGTTCGGCTGTGATATCTGCAAAAGGTGGCTACTTTGATGAGTCAAAAATTTCGATTAAATTTCATTCAACAAAACGATTCCATGATTTCTTTTTTTTATCTGCAATTGTTTATTTATTCTATGCTTGAATTTCAGAGTACATTGAAACATTAAACTGCTTAAATTTCAGTAAACACTGGAAAAATGGGGGAGTTCTAAAACTCCAAACCGGTTGAGTATATGTATGTATATATATATATATATATATATATATATATATATATATATATATCTATATTCTGTATGTTATATAATATATATAAATTATATTATTATGTATATACTATTATTTATTACTATACATATACATATACATACATATACATACAATAAAGCAGGAGTGTCTGTCTGTCTGTCTCCAAACTACTGCCTCAATTTTGGGGTAACCCCACCAAACCTTCTATAGAACGTTTTGGGGTCCCAGCGGGTGTCCGAAGGTGGGAAGGAGATTTCATCAATACCTCAATGCAATTATGATTTTGAGTTTTGATCTGTACGAAGCTGCTCCCCATCCAGATGTCACGTCAGAACGGCATTTCTCTTTGTTTGCTTCACGAGTGTTTGTAATGTTGTATTTTGTTATATTAGTGGTATCTTGTTAATTTGTGATTGGAATTATGCTGTTTGGAAGGAAAATATAGAGATTGCGTTTTAAGGAGAATCAGGATATTATGTCAGGGTAAAGGAGAATCAGGACATAACGTCAGGGTTTCCATCGGTGACATTCATGGATTCAGCATTTGCAGATTCACCTATTAGCATGTACCCAACTTCTGTTGGGTGCAGCTGCAGTACATTTTTTGCCCAAAACCTTCACCAACCAGGTGTTATGCCCCCTCCCGTGCACAGCACGGGTACCTCACTATTCTATCATTAAAAAAATGTCAGTGTGTGTGTCAGTCACTCAGTGTGTGTGTCTCCTCCATAGCGCCAAAACCATGAAACCTAGCATCCTGAAATTTTGCAGGCACACTCAGGGAATTCCAAGGGAGTGCATGAGTGAATATTGGGTGATTGGGTTAACTGAAACACCACTTTTGAAGACAATTAACAGCCTTATTTAATTATTTCCTTTATCAGGCGCATCCTTGGCCACCTCGCTGTTAAGGCGCATCCTCGTTTACCTCACTGGGGTCTTTATTTGCCATTTTGTTTGGCCTGCTCAACAATGCCTTGAGTTGGAACAGGCTGCAATGATTTCTTTATGATAGTGCTTTTCCCCCCACTTTCCTCACATCATCGAATGTCCAATAATCATAGCTATGAACCACTGAGTAGATTGCTATGCTTATAAACGCCCGGAGATGCCAGAATTTGTGGCTTTATTTCATTTCCGCACATGCCGTAGCCTCTAGAATCTCTTAAAACTAAGCCAAATTACAAAATTTAAGCTCCAGAATTGAACTTGGCAGCAGTTCCAACTGCTAAACAAAAGGTGTTAATTTGTCCAATTTGGACATATTTAGCTCTCATACGAGCCTCGACAAGGTATACAAAAAAAAAAATGCCAGGAGACGCCAGCGTTTGTGGCTTCATTTCATTTCGGCACATGCCATAACCTTGAGAATCTCTTAAACCAAGCCAAATTCCAAATTTAATCTCCAGAATTGAACTTAGCAGCAGTTCCGACTGCTAAAAAAAAAAAAATGTTAATTTGTCTAATTCGGACATAGTTTGATATTTTGGGCATCTCCGGAAGGTGTTTATTATGACAGATTGGAGATTGCTAATCGCTTGCCAAGCCAGCCGTTGCTTAGAAACCATTTTGTTGGAGTGATTCCTTTAGTGGTTAAGCCACTTGGCCACACTGTCCATCTGCATGACCACCTGTCTGTGTTGTGCCTAACAGTGTCGTGCAGTGCCAAGCCTCTCATTCCTTATTAACGGTTGGATAGCCTGGTGTTGGCTCAGTGGTTAGGGTGGCTGGCTTGAGATCTTAGGCTCCTGAGTTTGAGCCCTGTTGGCCACTGAATTAACACAGGTGGGATTGACTCAGCCCATCATCCTTCCGAGGTCAGTGAAATGAGTACCAGTATCCTGGTGTAGGGGCACAGCATCAACGACATAGTCATGCCCCAACAAAATGAAAGCTATCCGGCAGCCAAGCTACAATACGCAAGAAGAACGATGATGAGATGGAAGTAAGGAAGGGATGGATGGGAAAAAGGGAAGGGATGGATGGATGGATGGGATGAAGGGAAGGGATGAATGGATGTATGGAAGGATGCAGGGAAAGGGTGGATGGTAGGAAGGGGTGGATGAGATTGAGGGAAGGGGTGGATGGGATGGAGGGAAGGGATGGACAGAAGGGATGGATAGAAGAGATGGATAGACCAAACCGATTCTCCCACCCCGTTTCATCACTCTCCCCCCCCCACCATCCACTCCTCGCTCTTCCTCCTTCCCTCTTCTCTCTCCCTCCTTTCTCTCGTTCCTCTCTCTTATCCTCCTCTTCTCTCCCTCTCTCTTCTCCTCTCCTCTCTTCTTCTCCACTCTCTTCTCTTCCCTCCTCTCTCTCTGTGCTTCCCTCTCTCCTCTCCTCTCACTCTCTTCCCTCTCTTCCTCTCTCTCACCCTCTTCTCTCTCTCCTCGCCTCCTCTCTCCTCCTCCTTCACTCTCCTCCCTCTCTCCTCTGCCTTCCCTCTCTCACTCGCCTCTCCCTCTCTTCCTCTCTCTCTCTCTTCCCTCTCTGCTCTTCTCTCTCACTCTCCTCTCCCTCTCTTCTCTCTCTCTCTGGCTTCCTCTCTTCCTCTCTCTCACCTGCCTTCCCTCTCTCTTCTCTCTCTCGCCCTCTCTCTCTTCTTCTGTTCCTCTCTCCTCTCATCTCTGTCCCTCTCTTCCTCTCTCTTGCCTTCCTCTCTCATCTTCTCCTCGTTCCTCTCTCCTTCTCCTCTTCTGGCTTCCCTCTCTTCCTCTCTCTCACTCTGCCTTCCCTCTTCTTCTCTCTCACTCTGCCTTCCCTCTCTTCCTCTCTCTCTCACTCTGCCTTCCCTCTTTTGGGGTTCCAGTGGGTGTCCAACGGTTGGTGGGAAGTTTCATAAATTTTGCACTGCGGCGATGGTTGTGGCTGCAGTGCAGATTGCGGAACAGAGGTGAAGAGGTGTAAAGGCGATACAAGGCAATGTCCTCCCGACACTCCTCACAGCCTCAAACTCCACTCCAACAAAACTAAAGCAGAACAGACCTGAAATCCAACTACACTCAACTCCAACTGAACTGAACAGCTGCACTCAAGCACGGTTCCGGCACTCGTCAACATTGGCAATGCCCTTTTGGGTGGTGCATCCCGCTCATTTTCCAACCGTTTCTGTGGGCATGCCATCTTCCTGGCCGTCCCGTCCCATGGGGCAGTCGTAATAAAATGTCTTTTGTCCCTCTCTGGAGCTCTGCAGCCAATCTTGCTGTCATGGCTTGCAGTCCACTGGCCAAACAGTTCATGCTGTCTCCTTTTAAAGTACAACGTGCTTCCTGTGTGCCTTTGTGCCCAAGTCCTGACCCAGCCTTTCCAAAAAACAGGTTCTACACAATAAACTTACTTTGTAATGCTCTACAAATTAACGCTCACTGCATCCTCAGTACACGTTTCACAATACTACTTACTCTGACATTTTCCCTGTTACATGAGTCATCTAAGCTACGCAGTCACATCTCATGGTCCATGCTCTTCTTACCACAATATAGCTATGGATCTTCCCCTTCCACGTGCTATGTGTCGACCTCAGGACACGACGAGCTGATCCAACCTGGAGGGCGTCACGGCGGAAAAGAAGGAAGGACAAACAAGGTGCCCTGGTATTGTTTTAGGAGTGAAACCAACAAATTACAGGAGACAGAAGCATACATTGCAAGTTGGCGACAAAAAACGGGTTGGTAGCAATCGAAAGCGGGTTTTTTTTAAACCTTTTGTATGTTGTGGTTGCAGATTTAGGACGAGATAAAAAAAATTGTTTCAATTTTTTTTGTTTTAATTTTGGTTATCTGTCTAACTCGACATCCAAGTTGTGTTTTCTTGCAAATACCAAATGAAATTCACAGCCCTATGAAAAAAATAAACATAGAGGCAATACCCCTGGGCACTCATCTGATAGAGATTGGGTAAGATAACCAGGGAACCATTAGTAGGTATGGATGACCCACAAAATATATAATGGCGAAGAAAGTAAATACCAATGCATATTTTTTTAATGCCATGAACAAACTTTGGTGTACATCACTGGTGATAGAAATTGTGTGTGGGTTCAGAGAAGAAGTTGAAAGTATTTGTGGACTGATGGACGGACTGATGGACGGACGGCGTGCCATCGCATGAGCTTCCTGGAACTAAGTTCCAGGTGAGATCATAAATTAAGCAACAGGGAAACATGCAGCCATAAATAATGCAGCATGCAAACCAAACGTGGTAAAAACGCTCTTCGATTTGTTGACTACTCAGTGATGATGAAGAGGTTCCAAGTAAGACAACATACATACTGTTGCGAATTCGCGCCCGCCGGCATGCGAACGACCACGTAACTCGAATCGCGGCACGTCGCCCACTGGACGGACAATTCATTCGTTGACCCTCTCGACTAACGCCGCGGATCTAGTCACGGGTGACCTTCGCCTCACCACAACCCAGTCCCCATTTACCCACCGGGAATAGGGTGAATCGCCGAAATCCAATATACCTAAATACCCGACGGTAACCTACCGAGGGGTTGTACCTCGCCACAGGCCGACTCCGGACATGAACCGCAAAGCAGTCCGTTCCTGCTACAGAGATAACGAGCGTGTTATCGTCGGCCTTGACGGTTCAGATAATTATCGGCGTATCCCGCCCACTCAAACCCCTTACGTGAAGCAAGACGGAGACCCAACAAAGAAAGGACGCAGCGAAACGGGGAACAATTCAACAAGCACGCATTTTATTTACACACAACACACGAAAAAGCACACATAAAGCATGTATTTACAGCAAGAATGCACATAAAGCAGTTACAACAAAAGAAACAATGACGCAGAGATACTACCGCGCCAACGCGGACACTCGGCAACACTTATACAGTTCTACTTGACGGGACTCGGCGCCACACACACACGTTCACACAAAAAAGCCAAAAGAAAATGGAAGTCGCCGACTTCCCTGAGGTGTCGAGTCCTTGGCGACCGTCCGCCGACGTGGTCCACTTGGCCGTGACTCCGTGCTCAGAGCGTGGTCGGCGAGTCCCTCCGGCGTGCCTCGTGCCTGCTCGTGCTGCCCCTCGACGCCACGACGAGCACCGACTGAGAAAGCCGAACCAAGAACACACCGGACTGAGAGCCAACTGAGAGAGAGACGAACCAAGCCAAGAGAGAGAGACCAGACTGAGAACACCGAACCAAGAGAGAGAGCCCTGAACCAAGAGAACACCGACCCAAGAGAGACCCGACTGAGAACACCGAACCAAGAGAGAGAGCGAATGCCTCCTGCTTCTCCGACTCTTATACCCCCGGCGCCCCGCCCCGCCCCGTTCTTGGCTCCACCCTCCTTCGAGAGGGTTCTGGAACAGGGCGTTCCCTCACCCCGACCGCCTCACACTGTCCATCCACCAATCGGCGGTGACTGCCTTTCCCCCCTCTTCCTCGCACCAAGCGCGGAGAAGCCGACGGAAAAAACAGGCCGGAAAACGTGCGCAACCTCCTGCTAGTTCTGCGGAGATCGTAGCCGCACGGAGCCTGTTGAACGGCGAGGGGCGAAGATGTGGCTGCGTGGAGGTGGGGTGGCGCGGTTGTTGAGAAGCGGCGTTGTGGTTGGTGTTGTGTTCAAATTAAAGAAAGGACAGAAAAACGACTAACTCAAAGTGTCGCAGCCCGAATGAACACATTAATTCCCTCTAAACAATGGGTTTGGGCTAACTATCCATGTACTTAAAAAATATCTCACCTACGGTACCTGAATGGTGGTTGCTAATTTCCACAGCCGTAACAATACATACATTTCTCAAAGTTTTATTTACTTTATTTGTTTGCAGTTGTAGCCTGTGATGCGTGGCGCCACATTTACTTGAAATAGCATCCCCACAATAAAAAGTGGCGTTGCCTAGTTTATAGAGACCAGGTGATGATAAATGGTGATGATAAATGGTGATGAATGCGATATGATGATCTTGACAAATCTTGAAAATAAAACTTTGAGAAATGTTCGTTCATTCACAAGCATAAAACCGCATCATTGTATCCCATTTCATTCATTTTTAGTTCACCTGGAACGTAGTTCCATGGAGCTTATGGGATAGCGTGTCGTCCGCCCATCAGTCCATCCACAAATACATTCAACTTCTTCTCTGAAACGATACATATGATTTCGATGAAACTTTACCACAATGTTCATCACCGTGCATGTACCAAAGTTTGTTCATTGCATGAAGAAAATTGGGCCCAAGGGGGTCTACGGGGATTGTCCCCAAAAATAGGAATTTCCTTTCTTCTTAGAAACTACACATGCAATTCTCATGAAACTTGACCACAACCTTCAACACACGTGACGTACCAAAGTTTGTTCACGGTATTAAAAATATATATATAATAAAATATATATGTTTATAAATATAAAAATCAGGGTCTGAGAGAGTCTACAGAGGGAGTTTACGGGGGGGGGGGGGGGGGGGTCACCCACCCCCCCAAAAAATGTTTGCTTTCTTCTCCGAAACTACACACACAATTTCAATGAAACATGACCACAACTTCCATCACCCATGATGTACCAAAGATTGTTCACGACATTAAAAAATTTGGGTCTAAAGGATTCTACGTGGAGGTTGCCCCCCAAAATATGTATTTGCTTTCTTCTCTGAAACCACACACACAATTCTGATGAAACTTGACCACAGCCTCTTTCAATGGTGATGTTCCAAAGTTTGCTCATTCCATCCATCCATTGGGACCATACTCTGTGCAGAGCATTGGTGCTGCCAAAGAAGTCTCCTTGGCCATTGCATACAATCCTGGACGGGTCGTCACTCCGACACAGGATACCAGCAAGCTGGCACTCATTTTGCCATCCTCGGAAGGATGACAGGCAGAGTCCACCCCACTTGGTATTAATTCAACAGCCAAGTGGGATTTGAACTCAGGACCCTAGTATCCCAAGCCCACCACCCAAACCATTAAGCCAACACCAGGCATAAAGTTTGTTCATTGCATTAAAAATAAAATCCAGAGGTATTTACTTTCTTCTCCATTATATATTTTGTGGGTCATCCATGCCTACCAGTGGTTCCCTGGTTATCTTATCCAGCCGCTACCAAGTGAGTGCCCAGGGGTATTGCCTCTGTTTTTTATTGCGGTTTGAATTTGGTACAGTAATTTATGGACACCCTGTATATGAATGAAAACAATCCGAATCGAATCCTACCATTCAAAATACTCAAAAGTAACAATAAATATCATAGTAAGAAGTCTAAGAGTGAATTGGAAAGCAAATAGGCCTACTGATTGATTTGGGGCGACGACAAATGGTAGAAGAGAGGAAGTGACGATGCGTACAGATGAGGATTTACTTAATTGGTCGGTTGGGTGAAGCTCATGACATCACCCAGCCAATAGAGTCAGACTAGAGTGTTACCTTGCATATCGGATAGATATCACTACAGACCTGTCACTCTATGTGTGAATCCATGCAAGTGGAATGGAAGTTAAACATTGTGTTTTTAAAATTGTTTGTACTTACCATCCAATACGGGTTTTAAATGATACAAAAACGGGTCCATGGGTTAAAAAAAAGAAAACAGGCAAAATACGGGTCACTTGCCATGCAAGTAGAAGGGTAACATTATCAAAAATATTTCATTATCCCTAATATGTCGACTGTAATCACAATACTATAAATTAACTGCAGCAATAACTGATTTGCCCAAAAATCCCAAATTAAGTAAGTACAAACTTCACACACAACTATGCAGGTACATGTTAACTCATGACTCTTGATGTGGAAAATCAGCCTCACCAAGCAGTTCGCACAATAAACCCAGCGGGTCATAAATTGGTGAAAGGTCGGTGGAAAGCCCCTTTAGTCTAGTTAAAGTCCAGACGGTGTGCACAAATAGTGAAGCCGACGCAAGTAGTCATTGTAGTCCTCAGAATTGCCGAATCACCGAAGCATTGAGGAGAACGCGAAGAAGGGATCTCAAAGATGAAAAGGACAATTTGGTTGAAAGACAGGAAACGTTCCTTGGACGATAAGCTGCGAAAGTAGGCTCCACTCAGCACACGGATTGCCTCTCATAATGGCATGGGAATCACATAAAATGGCGCAGACAAGGTAATACAAGAAGCAATGTCCAACAGGCATGCCTGACAAATGTCCGAGGGAGGTCAGTGGAGAAGAATACTGCAAAGGGTAGATATAATAAGACAAGCTGAATCTCTTCCACAGAGCAGCGCATATCGGGTTAGAGTTAGGCCATCATGGTAAAGAGATCGGTGAGTATTTAAACCTTCACAGATTCACACAAAGAAAACCAACCGATTTCCACTTCGCTGTGGATGTTGGAATTAAATGGAAGGCACTAATGGAAACAAAGTGTGGCCGCAAAAGGTAAGTCCAAAAGGAAAGCAGCCTTGTACCTCAATGCTCTCTTCGTCCTGCTATCCTCTTTTTCTCTCGTTCCAAGTTGCTGCTGTTGGTGTTGTCTTGCTGTTGCTGTTTTGATTTCTTTTATCATGAGTCCAGAAAATTAACAGCAAGTCTTTTACTACCTTATTCGCTTCTATAGTTCTAAAGTATTGTTATTCTGCAATCTATGTAACCTGAACCAATCTCAATTAAATCTTTGAAAAACAACAGACTGCTCCAAAGCACACGTAACAATATTATTATAATCAAACAAAACAAGACTTTGTGAACACTCTGTATAATGGAGGCCCAGTCCAGCAACAATCCTGGACAAATCGCTACTCCGTCTCAGGATATTCAACTGAAAATGGCAGAAATTTGGAGGATGTTCAACTGAAAATGGCAGCCGGCAAAAACTCAACTCCTTTTCATGAAAGACACTGAGGGATCTTTAACGTCCATCAACAACGAAGTGATGACGGGTCCTCCAGTCGAACATGTCCCTGCATGCAAAACACCAGGGTGACTTCATATAACTGGGTAGAAATTTGAACACAGGCGAGACAGCTCAAAGTCAAGTGTGCACACCTCGAGGCAATCCTGCCAGCCCATATATAATTAGTAAGGAATTTTTTTTCTTACATATATAGTACTTTACACCACTTCTGAAATATGTATCCTGATGCATACTCATGCTGTACCAACTTGAAATGGTCTACTCTTGCAGGCATCTCCATTCTCACATGTATATGCAGATAACAAGAGGTACAAAGCATCCCCTTTGAAGTATGCAGCCAGTATATAAATGACAAGGTAAAACGTTTCCTTATCAACCAAATCATAAGAGTTTATTCAATTGTGGCATATATCCTTTTTTATGGAACTCAAAGGAGCAGCCTCTCCAAACTAGATCATAAATGATCATTACTGCATGAGGAGTTGTGAATGGTGAAGATGGGCTGTGGCAAAGAACATTTTACTCCACCATTTTGACACTGAACGTGTGTTTGGTGAAAGTGCAAGTTGATAAATCCAAACAACATGATAAACTCGTCAGATTAAGTAAAGAAAGAGAAAGGACAATGGTGGCAAGCACATACAGAAAGTGGACACTTACTTCAACACACCAAGGACTGAAGGTGTAAACCAATTCATGGACTTACAGTGCCCCCCAATGTCCTGGGACAACAGCGATAATAAATCCATTTTACTGCCCAAACTGCCCCAGTATAAAAAATAAAAAAAAAGTGAGCAGCACCTGTTATAACCACCAAAAATCAAAATAAGAGTGTGTCACAGCACCCCAACACTGCATAAGTGATCTCCCAGACCATGAACAATAAACGGATTGCAGCCAGCATACTGGAATACAGCATACACTCATATAAATACAAATATATACAGGAATATTTATATATATGTTAAGGATTCAGCGGTGGCGGGGCTCGCACCCGACTCTTGACCCCAGTGTTAAGGATCCACGGTGGGGGATACGAATGCCACCCATGTCGGCTCCAATCCGTAGCCAGTTTGGGTTTTCGCACCCTTCTCTCGACAGCCAAATGTTGAATATTCGGCGTCACTTAACCACCGCCGTCTCCGGGTTATAACGCCGGCTGGTTCGGCACAGGCCTCGGGTCACGCACCTCGAATCGCGATACAATGTACAACTGGACCTTACCAGTTGGGGGAATAGACCCCGGTACAGACTGGTTTGTCAGAGACCGAGCGAATTCTGCCAGTCTGTAATCATTTGGATTTTATATCCAAATCGAGCGGATCGTTCCTCGGTGGGGCACTAATTAATTCAAAGCGGCAACTTCATACGAATCAGCCAGATTTATTGGGGACACATCGGGGAACACAACACAAGCAAAGCATTCACGACAATGTTATATTAATCTATAACCCGTTCTTACTAGGGAGCTACGGATTACGGGTTTCGAAGGGGACCCTAACGAGATAAACCTTAGACAACATGCAGACAAGACACGGACAGCATGCAGACAAGACACAGAGTACTTGGTGATGCTTCATGGACAAGAGGAAAAGTGTCAAAGGCCCGAATGCAGCTCGTGACAAGCCGATGTCCACGGATTCGAGCACCCAAGCTCAAACACGGCGCGTGGCAAAATGGCGGCGTCGTCCATTTATCGCAGCCCTCATGCACGCAGCCTCGGCGCGTCAGAACCCGAGGTCGACTGCACCAGAGCGAAAGATCCATGGTGGTATGCTCCAGCTGGCTTTTCACAAGGTCCAGCATACAAGTCCAGCCTGGCCTGTTCACCAGACAAGGCCAATCGAGTGTTGGGCTCCGCAGGCTGGGTCCGTGGCCGAGGAGGCACCACCGGCCAAAACCACTCCTCCACAAAGTGATCGCCTGACTCAACGTGCAGGCGGCCTCTCCCACTGCCAAAATGGCAGACTCGACCACGCTGGCAGTTTCTCTTACTGCCAAATGGCAGAATTGGCACGTCAGTTTCCCTCTCGCCTCTCGCCGACTGCAGTTTCACTTTCCTTTTTCTTTTGGGGCGCGCCCCTTTACGAAGCCCACAGACACTCAGGCTCAGTTACTCCTCGGCAGATCCACACTGCCTTTCCGGCGCTCGCTCGCTCAAAAGCCGACCGGCTCCTCCTTCAGTTTCACTTCCTTCTCCAGGCCAGCCCCCTCAGAGCCTGGGCGGGGACTATTGTCCAGAGAGCGGAAGAAGAAAGAAAACCCTCTCGATCCACCAACAATAAACAGCCTTTTACACCTCCCGACACACATGTAACGTCCA
Source organism: Eptatretus atami (assembly GCA_035128595.1). NCBI lineage: Eukaryota > Metazoa > Chordata > Myxini > Myxiniformes > Myxinidae > Eptatretus > Eptatretus atami. Next base: position 81,055,307 of record CM068954.1, on the reverse strand, counting down.
TTTACCGACAACTGGCTAAACATGCATTTAATGGGGGATCTGGGCTAATCCTATATTTAATAACACACTAAGGGCCATTTCCGCAAACTACCCCACCTTTCTCCGAGGCTCTCCCGAGCCTCCATCTGGAGAGCGCCAAGGCAATGCCCTGTCTAACGTACAGCACAGATCTCCCATTTACTCTAACCACAACAGGGAAGCACTTAACTCCAAAACCAAAGTGTCACAGTAAGATTGGCATGTCCCATCCTAGTGTGTCGGGTTACTAATCTTACAAACAAATTCACACTCTATGCACACTACTTAACATTCTAATTATGAATTTGAAGGGAGGGCATTCAATTTTACTTTTAACACCAACATTTGCATAGGAGCAGAACATTCAAAGGTTCAAGTTCTTTACGTGTTCGCTCCTTCATGCCCCCTCCCGGCAGTATTGTCCATTCACCCCTGAGGTTTCCTCACTTTCTGGCCTTATTGGCCCTTCACCAGGTGAGGTCAGTCGGCCCAGTGGCCTAATCTCACAAAGAGTTCTCGCCCACTGAGCCCAGAAAATGGCATGAATCTTCGGCCGCAACGGCCCACAAAAGCACGTTGGCCTCAATGGCCCACAAAATGTTTCGGCCCATATGGCCTACACAAGCAGCAGCAGGCAACAAGCCCTTATTGGACAGCAGGTGACACAGCAATGGTGGCACGGTGATATCGATTGGTAAGCAAATGCAGTTTGGAGGTGTTCTTGAGGAAGCAAATGGGTGTGATGACCTCAGACCAGGTGAGATGGAGTGTACCCTTAACTTCCTTGCCTGACTTGTTTTGGCAGGACTTGTTTTGGTTAAGTCTCTTTTTTTCCCCCTCTTTTTTTTTTCTTTACTGACAGGATGGTGTGTTTCTTACTCAAACATTATTTCGTGGGTGTGTGCTCATGACATACTGGTGGCCTCTCTGCATGGAGAGGGTGACGAGCCTGGCCCTTGCTAACAAATTTCCCATCAACACTACTCATACCAGGTGTCACACATGAATGGTGCGGAGGAGAGTCCATCGAACCTAACCATTTACTTTTAGCCCTAGAAATGCAACAAACCCTGCTATGGCGAGAAATGACCAATGACCCATTTTCCCGACCTTGCACACTGTTCCATTCTTTAAAACCTGGCAAGGCCCTTATTTGTCTTTTTTATTTGTGGTGCTAGGCATAACTCGCTGGCTGGGGAGTGTGACTACTACTAGGCCTCTTTGCTGCTTCCAATCAGGGGTGGAGACACCCAGCGACCTCGGGGTTCACCTGAGCGTGCTTCTGGCTCTCCTAACTAAGGGGTGGCCTCTCGCCCCATACTGTGCTCTCAGCACCCGTACTGTACCTCTTGCACTGAACCTACCGTTCTCCCTGGCATGAACCTACCGGCTCTCCTGGCACTGAAACCTACCGTGCTCTCCTGGCACTGAACCTAGCCGTGCTCTCCTGGCACTGAACCTACTGTGCTCTCCTGGCACCTCTGACAGCCTCACCTGCCAGGAACCCCAAAGCCTGGTGCCCTATTTCCGACTCACCAACTTCCAATACCATGTCACACTCCAGCCAGTACCCCCATACCTGGCCTGCACCTACCCCTCGCAGTCCGCCTGCACAATGGAACAGCAGCCAGAATCCATGTCAAATCCTCTAATCCCCCTAACCTACACTAACTTGGTTAGGAGACTCCTACCGACAGGTACGTTGTTCGCACTCACTCTCTCATTTGCACAATCACGCCAATCACCCAAACACTTAGTCATTCTTCCACAGTGCCACACACCCAGTCCAACACTTTCACTTTTATGTGAAAACAAAAACACCAGTCTCTCGGATCCCACTTAGTATCCATTTAACTAATACACTTTTCACAAACCCCAATCAATTTGTCACTACGTCCATCGTCCGCTGCCTCCTCATACTGCCATAATCGTTTATTCAACAATTTAAACGAAACATCAAAACTTTCACCGCCCATGGACCTCTGCATGGTTCTAACCAGGCATTTCAGTCTTCCCTCAAACAAGCCACTCTTTGTCATCACTTGTTTCAGGTGCGTTTAACGCTCTGCCGAGATGTCTCCACCACTCTTGTTTTCAATAATCACCCAAATCCACTCGTGCCACTCTTATCTCTTCTATCAGTCTCAATTTGCAATCACTCTCGATAGAAATTTCAATCAAGTTTTTCACATCCCCAATGGCCTGCTTCTTTGGCTCATTGAAGGGGAGTGAGGGAACGAATCCCTCATTTCCCATTACATGACCCCGCCGCCTTTCCGCCACGGCTCAAAGGGGTCACGTCTCAGTTGGGTTGTGGTCCACCCCTCCTTTTCTCCAGGGTTCGCGGAAGTCAGGTAAACCCAATCGGGGAGCGGCTTCCCCTCTTCTCCATAACTCCTGGAGACAGATAACCCACTCAGCTAGCAACACCCGTGTCCTCAGAGAGGTTTGAAGACCAAGTGACACACACCAGTGCCACTTGCTACCATCTGCGCTCTACCCAAAGTTCCTGTGAAGCTGAGAGAGAAATTAAAATCCAATTTCTAAAGCCTGCTCCTGGATGCAGCACCTCCAATCTGTAAAGAACCCATGCGGAGTTTCCATTACGGTTTTTTGTCCCTGTGTCAATTCTGGCCGGTGGCATTTCCATTTCCCCTTGCACCTCAAACCTATTCCCTACGTCACCACTCATTCCACGCTCAGGACTCCCACACACGCAGGCGTGCACACATTCAGGTTATGTGTTGACATTCCACACTTCGACCTTGCCTGCGCACTGACCAACCGCCTCGCACTCCAGGCTACATTCCCCGACCGCCAACTGAGTAC
>CM068954.1:80977205-81001520 GCA_035128595.1 Eptatretus atami | reverse complement strand
ATGAACCGCCGTCTTTGAAATTTTAAGGATGGAAGCAACGTGACGCTCACTGTGTCTCTCTGCCAGAAAAGCCGGAATTGAACCCTTCTTTTCCTCACTCAAAACTTTTCTTTTCAACTCTTTTGGCATGGTCAATCGTTTTTGTTTTTTTTTGCAATTACTTTTGAGTTACTACTAGCACTGTTTTTGCCATCCAGCTGGTCCTATTGCAATACAGTATAATAGTGATGACCACAGAAGTGGTTTTTATACTTTTCCTTGTTAAATAACATTCGGTTCAAGTGATCACCTAATCAGTACCTCACTAAGTAGAATGAGGGGTGCCTGTGTTGGAATTCAACAGACACTGGAACTGGAATGGAACAAGCTGCCATAACTGTAGAGATGCTTGATTAAAAAAAATTTTTGGAGTGGTGCCTCTTTATTTTTTTTTCAGAGCTGTATATATATATATATATAGTATAATATATATATATATATATGATATATCTTCTTTCGGCTGCTCCAGTTAGGGTTCGCCACATGCGGATCATCGGTTTATGATCGCGCATACTGATTTGGCACAAGGTTTTACGCCGGATGCCCTTCGCTGACGCAACCCTGGTCGCTCTTCGACACAGGGATAGGATTGGGTTTCGCCATGATTCGGGCTGCCCTATAACGCGCTCTCAGAGGCGGCCCAGTGCAGAGCTCCCATCCCTCACGCGATCCGCCAACCCAAGCTTTGCCGAGTAGGCGGAATACAGGCGCCAGCCACTACGCCGGTATAATATCCACGTGCGACAGGGTTGATCGCCGAATTGTCGATTTAACCGTAAGTATGTGCGGCAGACAAGAAATAGCGCGGGGATTTACACTCAAGCGGGAAAGACCTGCTTGGAACGAGCGCTTAAGCAGCTCGCTCCAATTTGCGATTTGCGCGAGCGTGTATATCGCCAACCCGCCGGATCCGATTATTTTATCGCTATTTTAAAAGCCAGCTAATATCCCGAACGCAATGCGGCAGCTCAATTGAGGAAAGGAACGCAGGAACAGGTGTAAAATTCACACAACGACATTTATTTGTATCACGTACTGCATGCAAAGACGTATGGCAATTGCATGCAGTCAATAAAGCAATGCAGGTAAGGGACAAAAACGAGCAAAAAGACCCTACAGCCGTTGTCTATTTATTACTTGTACATTCACTTACAGTCTACTTAGGACAAGGCGCCAGCAGCTTTCATGCAAAGAAACCCCAAAAAAAAGGAAAAAAAAGGGGAAAGGGCAGAAACTGGACCTTCGTGGGCCGTTTAATAGTTTCTAGGAGCTGTGGAGACCGGCAGGAGCTCCGAGAGGCGTGCTGGTTACCTGCCACCTCGTGGTGAACCGCTGGTTGACCTCGACGTTTTGTCGACACGGCAGTTGGCGGCTGCGCGACTTGCTTGGCCCAGGCCCGCCATGCGGCCTAGTGGTTCGGCCTAGCCGACGACGCCTCAGAGGAAACGAATGGGAACTTTGCTCTTTCGAGGAGTTGATGCTCTTTTAAGAGCTACGCCGTTCCTTGCGTTGGCTCGGACCGTTCCGTGCACCGGGCTGGCGACAGCTCTCTCCGGCTTTCTTCCAACCGCACCGTGGTTTCTGCGCGACACGGGTAAGGCTGGCTGCGATTCCGAGCTCCGACTGCCCTCCACTGGACTCGAACCTTGCGGGACTGCCTGACGTTCCTCCGACTCGACGACAGCTCGACTCAGACTTCGCCTCTCTGCAGCTCGCCCGACAGACTGCCTGCTTGGCGTTCAGCCCGCGCCTTTATAGGGGGTCCGTGGGTGCATTTGATCTCCTCACTCTCACTCTCTCACCTCTCAACCCCCCGCTGGCTCGCCGCCTTTTGGGATCTGAATCCGCTCTCTTCGCGAAGCTCGGACATGCGCGGACGTGGGTGAAATCATGCAACCACGCGGAGTTGCAGAATCATTCGCTCCCGCCCAACGAGGGATCCCCCGCGTCTGGTGGCAGGAGATGTTGTTTCATGGGATTCGCCTGTGGCTGGCGGAAAAGATGGCGGCGCAATGGAGATGAGGTGAGGCGATGTTGTGCGTTTGTTGGAGTATGTTGTTGAGGGAGATGGTGAGAGATGTCGTGGTTGGCGCTGTGGTGGGGTATGGCATGGTTGTTGAGAAGGCGGTTGTGGTTGGCGCTGTGGTGGGGATCGTGCGTGGTTGTTGAGAGGCGGTGTGGTTTGTTTCAGATGTGGTTGTTGCAATAACGATAGCGAAAAGAATAATGTGCTGAACCTCAAAGATCACAGGCCCCGGTAACACGAATAAATCCCTTTAGAACATCGGTGGGGGAATCTAATCTGAACACACACTTATCGACATAACTGTATCTTTAGGAAACCTGAATGGTGTTTGTGAATTTCACAACCCGTAACAATAATACAGTATATGTATGTTTATGTATATAATATATATGTATATATATGTAATGTATATGTAAGTAGACTAGGCGTAAGTCGGCAGCGTGTTAACTCGTCACTCTCGCCTTAAGTCGGCAGCGTCAAAAAGTCCCGAATTTATTCATGTTAACTCCCTTTGAATAAAGGGTCATCCCTCTGTAAGTCGTATCTCTAAGTCGTCACTTCGTCTAAGTCGTCTGATGTTTGTTCCGTTCCCGCGTAATGGAAACTCAGTAAATTTACCACTCCTAACTCGTCACAACGGAACTGCTGCCTCGTGAGAGAGCCCGATTTTCATGGAATCGTGATGCTCGCGATCTTGTTTACACCGCCAGTGATCAGGCTATTTATAACTGCGGTCACACGTTGATCGCACTGCAGGCAGGACAAATGGCGACTAAGGGCGTAAGCTTACAACTAAACCTACAAAGAAAAAATACGACATCATCCAGTTTTGGGAGGCAAACCCACCTGATGAGGAAAACAGTCCATAGCTGAGAAAGTGTCGACATCCCGGCAGACATTGAAGCGATATATTGAAGAATAAAGGGCAAAGATATTTGGACAAGTGGAGAAGATGCGCGGGGCCGGTGGTAGTGTGAAACGCGTGAAATGTGTGTCCTTTTGACGATGTCGATGACGCGCTCATACCATCTGGTTTCGGCAAAATGTTCGGCTCAGCCAAAGTATTTCGGTTGGACGGTGAAATGTTGCTTGCTGAAGGGCACGTAAATTCACTGCGGACCTCGGGCATGAATGAATGCCGAGACCTTGCCGATGCCACTGGATAGACAGATTTCAAAGTGAGGTGGGGAATCGGCAAGGTCAAGAAGTGCGGCGAATCAGGCGCGTGGATTCGGGCAGTGGTGGGCACGACTGGAAGGATGGCTAAAATTGAAGACATCTTGAAAGGTATCCGCCTCGGGACGTGTACAATGCGATGAGGACTGGGCTTTTTCTGGCAGATGCTGCAGAAAAGTCTCTGGGGGTTCGTTGGTCAATCCCATCATGGTGATAAGCAGGCGAAGTTGTTGTCTTACAGTTGTTCATTATCTTTACTTTTGATAAACTGATTCATAATTCCATGCTTTTGCTTGATCACTTCCAAACTCACCAATGAACCCCCACCTATGCCCCGAGGATTGGCGTTTTCCTTTTGTACAATAGCTGGCTCTCCACACATATGTGTCCAGGCCACGCGCGACTTCATCCTTCACCCTTCACCCGCAGCAGTCATCATGAATGTTCGCATACGCGTAAGTATCAATTTCTAAGTCGTCACTTTTTGCTCGTCCGATGGTGACGCCTTTTACGCTCCTAGTCTACTGTATATATAATTATATATTATATGTTATATATATATGTATATATAATGTCTATATATGTATAATAAGTATATGTATATATATGGTATATTGTATGTATATATTATATATATATGTATTATTTACATATATATATGATTATATATGTATATAATGTGCATATATATGTATATATATATGTATATGTGTGTTATATATAGTGTATGTGTGATATCGCTGATATCCAAACCGTAAAACCAAAAGGGGAAACCACCCCTGGGTTTAAAAACGTTAAATATGTTTTTTTTTAATATTATATTATATGTATATATATATATATACCTTAACATACTACATATATATATATATATACATGGACTACTACTGAATATAATATATAAACTATACAATACAATATATATTATATACAAAACATGACATATAATATTTATATATATATGATAATATGTGATATATAATATAATGTTAGACTGTGGATATTCGGCAACAAACGACCAAGACTGTAAGGTCCTTAGGTTCAAGTTATGCCGAATAAGTCCGTGTTCAGTTTAGATTTCCCCACCGTTGTTTAATGGAATTTATTCGTGTCACCGTGCTGTGATTTTGAGTTAGCCGTCTTTTCTTACTATCGGTTATTTTGGACCAAGCAACACGAACCGCAACCACTCTCCACGCCAACGCACGCAACTCTTCTCCCCACGCAACCAGCCCTCCTCAGCCACCACAACACCTCACAAGCCAACCACCACCCCTTCTCCACCATGCCACCCAACCAACCACCTTCTTCCAGCACACGCCACACTACTCATCCAACACCCTCCTCACACCGCCTTCATAACAAACGACATCTCCTCACCATTCCTAACGCGCATCTCCCCCAAACCACGAATAACATCGCCTCAACTTCATCTCCCAACGCGCGCATCTTGCGACCAGCCAGCAGCGAGTCACGCATGAATCGCGTCGCTGCAGGAAAGCACGCGGGGGTTTGCTTTTTTGGCGCCAGCGCAATCGGTGATGCTCTGCGCACGTCCGCTCGTCACGAGCAAGTTTGGTGACTCTCGCGCACAGTCCGCTCTGTGAAAGCTTCGCCTGCGGAATTCGGATCACAGGAGGAAGAGCGCTGAAGGGTCAGCATGGAGGTCAGAGGAGGGACGAGGTCAGATCTCGCCTCAGCGGACCTGGAATAATAAGGCGCGAGAAGCGCGTTTGCACGTCAAGTCCGCAGAGGTCGGTCGGTGGAGTCAGTCAGGTGAAGTCTGGAGTCGGAGGAAATCGAGGAGCCGGGGAGCCGAAGTAGCGAGAGAACGAGGAAGCGGAGGACGCGAGAGCGGACTTGAAAGCCTGCTGTGCGTGACGCAGAACGTGCGCTGTTGTGTGGGCGAGCCGGAGAGAGGCTCGCCAGCCCAGCCCCGACAGGTCTGAGCGTGATCGGCCTTCGGGACAGGTCCGAGCATCGCTGAGGACGAACGGTTCTTAAAGAGGCATCAACTGCACAGAGATGCAGAACCCTTCGTTCCTTCATGCGCGCTGAGAGCACGCGCTGCATGGCCGGGCGTAACAGGCCGCGTTACCTAGCTTGCCAGTGGGGAGGAGCGTCGCGTGGGCTCGCCCAACCGAGGTGAAGTTAACTGCTACGGCCTCGGGAAGCTCTCTCGGTCTACACGTGCTCCGTTTAAAAGCCTACAAGGGTCCAGTCTGACTGCCCCACTTGTCTCCCTGGGGCTTTCTTTTGCTATTTGCGAAGGTTGTGCGCCAATGTCGCAATGTAGAACTGTTATAAGTGTACTGTACATAATAAAGCGGTTTAGCTGATCTGTCGGTCTTGAGCTTCGCTTTTGTCTTTTCATTGTGTGCAATGTGTGGTGTTTAATTGATCATACCTGACATGTACATACGTGGGGAATAAATGTGCGTTGTGTTGAATGTAACCGTTCGTGTGTCATTCCTTTCCATAACGCCAGCTTGCATTCGGAATAATAGCGGGTTTTTTAATAAGCCGAATAAACATGAATTCGGTCAGCGAGGTCTCGCGATAATATCACGCTCGTATCCAGAACGGAACGAACCGCCTTAAGCGGTTTCGTGTCCAAAGCAGACCTCGCTGAGGTACGTCTCTCGGTGCGCCACGCGAATAATTAGGTATACGATAACAATATGGCGATTGACCCTGTCGGCGCGTGCGGGTAGAATTTACTAGGCGTGGTGTGCGCTTGAGCACACCCGTGACTGGTTTCCGCGTGGTTCCGGAAAGTCGCGACTGAATTGTCCGTGCCGGTGGGCGAGCGGCCGCATTCGGCTAAAAGCGGCGTCCGCGCACGCCGGCTGGGCGGAATTCCGTAACAATATATAGTAATATATATATAATATATATATAATTATATAATGATATTTATATATTTATACCTCTTACTGTATACGCTAGCTTTTGCAGCCCCCTGTACATACGTATATACTTTTTCATATATATATCCAATATATAATATCATATATACTATATATGTTATCGGCTGTGGAAATTCGCAACCACGCATTAGGTCCCGTAGATGAGAATATCTTTTAAGTAATGTGTAGTTTTGCCCAAACCCGTTGTTTAGAGGGAATTATGTGATTCATTCGGGCTGCGATCCTTTGAAGTCAGTCGTTTTTCTGTTCTTTCTTTATTTTTCGAAACAAGCCACGCTCCAACCCTCAGACATTACACAAAACGCCGACCCTACGCCACCACTACAACAACGGCCAACCACGCCACCACTACAACAAGCCGAACCACGCCACCACTACAACAACGCCAACACACGCCACCACTACACAACACCACCGCGTTCCGACTCGGCAACATACGGTTGCCAGAGGCCTGGCCTTCGAGGGAAAGCAGGCGCCCCCGTTCCCGCCCCCTCCCCGAACGAATGGTGCCGTCGCGGTGGATTAACACCCTGCAAGGGAAGAAGAAGAAATGCCACGGCGGTGCGAGCGTCAGATTGGACGTGAGGCCAGGCCCTTCTGGAAGTTCCAGCATGTTCTGGAAGGAGGGTGAGCCGAAAACGGGGCGGAAGTGGAGGCGGGGCCGCTGCGATAAAAGGGACGGCGAAGGGATGGAGTGGGCAGAGGAGCTCGCGCTGTCTTTTTTCGAACCACTGGGTAAGTGTGAGTTCCTGGTTTTTTTTCTCCGCGTCGTGTGGAGCTGAGAGGAGTCGTCGGTCGGCATGGAACGGCGAAGGCACCGGGAGGCCTGCGGAAGTTACGGTCGCCAAGGACTCGACCACACAGGGAAGTCGCGACTTCATTTCTTTTGGGGCTCTGTGTGAACGTGGTGTGTGTGGCGCCGTGTGCCGATAGGGTAGAACACTGTTAAGTGTTGTGCCGAGATGTTTCGCGTTGGTCGGTTTGTAGCTGCGTGCGTTGTTTATTTTTTGTTATTTGATATATGTGCATTTGCTTACATGTGGCTGTAATACTCTTATTGGTGTGCTCTAGTCGTGTGTAAGATTAAAATGTTGCTTATTGTTGAATGTTCGCCCCCGTTTTTCGCTCTCGTCCTTTTCTTTGATTGTCCTCATCTTGCTTCAGCGTAAAGGGTTCGTAGTGGGCGCTGGATAACGCCGATAATTAATCGGAACCGTCAGAGGTCGCGATAACCCGTGCGGTTATCCCTGTAGGCACGGAAGGCCGCTTAAGCGGTCGTGTCCGAAGTCGACGCTGGAGCGTGGGTGCAACCCCTCGTGGTTTACCCTCGCGATGTGTACTTGTAAAGTCGACGTTTGGCGATACAACCCTATCTGCACGGGGTGCGCCGACTGGCAGTTCGTGTGAGGTGAAACTCGCACCCGTGATGGTTCTTCCGGCGTTAGTTCCGGGAGGGTCACGACTGAATTTTGTCCGTCACGGTGGCGAGGCGGTCGCGATGAGTCAACGTGGCCATCGGCACGCCGGCGGGGCGAATTCGCAACACTGGTTGTCAGGAGGGGAAATTCAACTCTCGCCGCTCCAAGCTAAATTCAACAGGGAAATCGTCCCAGGGGTGAGAGGAGGGACCCCCGTTCCCATCCAAAATTACGGGAGCTGAATAATTTAACCGTCTACGTGAGAATAGATGGCGTTCTCAAGGCGAGCGGGAGCCGGGGGTAATAGAAATGTATAGTAGAGATTAAGAATCCATGGCTCCAGGATTAGACCCGACAGGAAATTGGTTGTGCAGGAACAGTACTCCCCCGAAGAACCGCAGGCCCGAAATGTGGTCGGCGGCGCGCCGCGGTGTTAACCCGCCCTCACCCCTCACGTCAAAGTTCCCTCCCGCCCAGTGACCTACGCCGAGCGATCGGCTTCGCTCGAGTCGCTGACAATCGAACGATGGCCGGAAGTTGATCGATCGGCACAATGAAAACATGAACGGCAAAATGGAAGGAATAACAACAAATATGGATGGAAACGCAACTGACGAAGGATGGAAAAACACAAACGAAATAAAGATGACGGACAAATGGATGGAATGACCGCAACAAATGGTGGAACGCCACTAAAGGAAATGGATAAACAACACAAACGAAATAAAACGAAAATGGAACGAAAAAAATAAAGAATGCGGGGTGAAACGCAGAACATGAGGCGAAGCCTGCTAGGCGGGCATGAAGAGCAACAAGCGGAGTGCGTAATGGCGACGCCACGTTGTGGGCGAACGAGCTGGGGAGGGTGGGTGCAACGGGTTGTCAGGCCCCGCGGTGAAGGCGGTGAGGAGAAAAAGGGGAAAAAAACCTTCGGTGGGTTTTTTTGGCGAGAAAGCGTGGACGTGACGAAAAAGTGGACGTGACCGGAGAGGAAAAATTAATTGGGTGACGAGACGTGCACGAGAGGAAATAATAGTGGAGTGTGAGAAAGACTTCAAGACATTGACGAAGAGAGTTGATAAGCTGGGACGGAGGTAAAAACGGAGACCAGAGGAACTGGGAAGACGTGATAGACAAACAACAAGGGCAAGCCGGAAGAACAGTTAGGAAGCCAAAGCGAAGGTCGGAGGTGCCGGAGATGAGAAAAGAAATTAGAGAAGAATGAGTTAGCGACCCAAAACGAAGAGACGGAATACAAACGAATGAGAGTGTTTAAAAGAGAGAAGGAAGAGAAGGAGAATGAAAACGTTAAGAACCACTGTACAGATCGAACAGCTGGAAGCGAAGGCCAGATTAAAGAATGAGTGAGACGAGAATAAATGGAAAACGATGAGACATAAAAGAATCGATAGATGATGGAAATGATTGGAAATGAGACAGACAAGATAGGAGAACAAAGAATAGGTGGAAAAGAATGTAGTTGAAGAAAAAGATTACAGAAGAGGAACAGAAGATGAATAAACTGAGTGATTTGAATGAACGAAACGAAAAAGTTTGGAATCGAGGAGAAGTTGAGAGGGAATAAGCGGAGGATCAGGAGATTGAAGACACAACGAGATTGGGAGGGAAGACTGAGAGGAACAATGGGATAGAAACAACAGAACTCGAAGCCGAGGTTGACCAATTCGAAAGAAGAGCAGGCTGGAGTGCGAGATGTAGACCAAAGAACAGCGAATGAAACACAAAAGGGAAATTAACCACATGAAGAAAACGATAAACTGCAGAGGAAGCAGGAGAAGAAACAAGGAAGAGTAATGAGAGCAGCAGCAACTGAAACAGCATAAGAAGGAGATTAACAAATGAAGCAAAACCATGAACTGGAGAGGAGGGACAGGAGAGGAAACAAGGGAAGAGTATGAGAACGCGAATGAACACCAGAAGGAAATGAGGGCAATTGAAAGAACCGATGAAGGATTGAAATGAAGGAGCAGGAGGAAAGTGGGTAGAACAAGAAATGATTCCATTAAACTAAAACGAGGTGACAATTGGATAACTCAGGAGAGAGTAATGAAAACTCCATGAGATGGGAAACAGAAGAAAAACAGAAAGCTCAGTAGAGATGAAGAAGACCAGAGGGAGGAAAAGCAGAAAAACGAAATAGAGGAGACGACTGCACGATAAAGCGGGGTTTAAAGAACAGACACACGCAGAGGTAGTGGGAGGATAATGGGGCGTTAGCTGGCGAGACGGTGGAGACCGGTGCGAGAGTCTGGATGGCCTCCTCAGGGACGAGGGGAGGGATATGCCCCTTGAGTGCGTCACGACCAGGGTGGTCTCGGTCGTGCTCGAGCGGAGTTGAAGCGGACGTGTGTGTGGATCGGTGCACGTGCAGCTTGGGGGGTATAGAGGCCCCAGGACCCTTGTGGGGAACACGAAATTCGCCCAGTGTGGTTGTCACGGTGTGTGTTGTGGTCAAGGTGTGAGATGCGTGCTCCCCGCTGGTGTGAGTGAGACCCCCGTGTGAAGTAGACGCCGTGTGTGGTGGTGGAGTGGAATGTGTCGGAGGGTGCTTGCCAGCGTGCACGTGTGTGTAAGGGCCGAGTGAATGGGACGTGGTCGGAGCGGGAGCCACGACGCGTCTCTGGGGACAGTGTGGGTGGAGCTGGCGTCGGTCCCAGAACACGCAGCGTGTGCGAGCACGGTTTGAATGCGTAGAGGCGACAGTAGGCGTAAGGTCTAGTAGGGTGTCCGCATCTGAATAGCCGCGGAGTAGGTAGAGTAGCGGCGTCGTAAGCAGTGTCTGTGGACGGAGCGACGGGCCGAGGGAGAAGCCGTTACGCCAGTGCGGACGGTCACCAGTCAGCGAGGCGCGGTCGCTGCTGTGCAACGCACGAGGCGCCCCACGTGCTGCTTGCGGGAGTGAGCCGCGGTTCGCGGTAACGCACAGCGGGTGGATTTGCCGATCCCGAACGGACAGACAAAGTTTAGGCAGGTAGACGGATTTGGCGATGGGTTCCACGCGAGCGTGTGTTGTAGCTCCAACGGGGCAGAGCACATGTGTTCGCGGGTGGGGAGCCCATGCGGATGCGAGGTTGTTTTTGGGTGCGCACGGGTGACGTCAATGGTGCACGTAGGGTTGGAATCCGGCAGGGGGAGGGGAATCCTGCGGATGGTGGTGGGGATGGTTTATGGGTCCCGTCCAGAGGACGAGGTACACGTGCAGCTGCATACGTCACGGTGGGCAGGTCAAAGATGCGGGCCGCTGCGAGTTGCCTGCGCTGGGTGCTGCGGCATAATTTCGAGAAATAAAATTAACAAAAGCAAGCCTCGCTTTCGGGTGAACAGGATCCGGCATGGGGTGAAAGACCCCCCTTACCGGGCAACAGGAATGGAACTAGCTAGGGGGAAGGGGTTAGCTTAGCTGACCGGCTCATGGGGCAGGGGTAAGTCGCTCATGGAGTCCCGTGGCTATGGATTAGTAGAGGGATTTAGTGAGCTTTAGGATAGGGAAAATTTATTTTATTTGGATTTGAAAGACAGTGACAGATGCTTGGATCGTGTAGTGGGACGTAGTAGTCTACGTAGTGTTAAAAGGAACGTGCTGTAGTTTAGGAGACCGTGGGAGCACGAGTAGTTAGGGGATAGTTGTAGAGGAATGGATGGGGCAGGATTCAGCGATGTGTGTAAGAGTGAGTCGAGTGTGATGAAAGGTTGAGTGGGGCAGGAGCCGGTTGTGAATGGAGCGAAATGGTGGAATGCAATGGTGCGATGAGTGATTGGGGGAGGAGTGATTCCGCACAGGGACCCCGGGTCAGTGTAAGTGAGTTAGCTGGGTTAAGTTAATTGACAAAAGGAGGTCGTTTTGCTGTTGGTTGGGAAAGTAGGCTCGAATACCTGTTTGGAGGGGTGCAGAGCCCTGTGACGGGCTGGAGCGTGGCTGCGATATGGTGTATAGTACGCTGGAGTGGGTCCCGGGCACGCGGGCTTAGTCGGTGCCGTAGTAAGGCCAAGGGCCCATGGGGGGCCGGGTAGGAGTGGGGCACGGGTGGCGCCCGCATTGTGCGGGGGCCCGGGAGCGCCTTAGCCGCGTGGGCAGGGTGTTGTGGGCACGGGTGCTCGGAAAGGGGGCGCCGGAGCGCGCAGCCTGCCACGTGTGCGTTTCAGGGGAGTCTGCCATGGAGGGCACTCCCCGGTGTTTAGGGAGCTGGTAGGCTGCGGAGCAGTGTAAGTGCCTCGGGCGGTGCCATCAGTAGGAAATCGGCAGAGGGTCGTGCCTGCCAAGGGAGCCAGCGTGCCGCCATGAGACCGTGCAAGGGCAGCGGAGAGAAAATTGGGGCGAGGCGCGATTTGCTGGACCAACAAGGCGACGGGAATCTTGGTTGTTAACGAACCGATGAGATTGCGAGAGCAGCTTGTTGAAAGCCCCGGGGTAGTTTTAAAAGTATAATGGATAGTTGGTAGATTTAGAAAGTGTACCCGTTCGCACCATCCATCCCTTCGCTCCTTTCGTTGTGGGCCCGTGCGACCACTTTGGTTAGAATCGCTGAAAGTCTGGGGAGCCATCTGAGGGCTTAGATGGGCCTCGCACAGGACGCTAGCTCTCCTTATTCCCACTCCGGGAGGGAACGTAGGGGTTGGGAGTAGGCTAGGTGACGATAGGTTAGCCGAACGAGACAGTAAAGGGGGTTAGGGGAACGATTTACTAGTGGGTAAGGTGAAAAATAAAAACAACAAAAAAAAAATAATTGGGGCTAAATTGGGTTTTTGAAATAAGGGGGTGGGTATGGACAAGTGACAGGAAAGGGCGATAGGTGGGAGGGAGACGACGGGTAGGTTCCGAGCCCACCTTCGATGTGGCGCAAACACCGCAAGCTCTCCTCATCGCAACCTCACTGCAAGGCAGAGCCGGCCAAGATTCATTCGGCAGCTTTGTTTTGTATTGCCGCGATCGTCGAGTGGCTAAGCTGTCCGGCACGACGTGCGCGAGGCTACCGAGATCGTCTGAGTTTTTTCTGCAAGGCCTGTGCGCGGCCAGTTCTCTGCGGCTGATGTTTGCCTAGCAACGCTGCACTATGTTCCACTTGCCATGCCTGCTGTTCACCTTTTCACCCAATGCCCACGCCCATTTCTTTGCCCCCGTTTCAGATTTTGGTTTGCCCCGCTTGTTCATTGCCATGTGCGCAGGATCAAGCAACAGTTTGGCAAGCTGCAGGAACTGTCCTGTTGGCAGCCATCAACAACGGCCTGCAGTGGCGGCCCGTGGCACCGGTTCATCTTGACTCCTTTTTCTTCCTGCAGAGTCATTGATCCTGGGCCATGGTTAGTGTAAATTTGTAAAGTTGGTGTTAATGTGTCATGTAATATGAGTGCGCCCCCGGCATGTCTTGTTAGCGCCGGCAATTTTATTTAAGTCGTCGTGTGAGTGGGAGTTTGTTTATAGTTAGTTACTCAGGCTCAGGTTATTTATTTTGGGGACAACGAATAACCAATGAATGTCGCACCTCAGGTGATCCGTAGGTAAAACGTACGGGAGAACTAGCACATGAGGCACACGAGAATTGAACCGACGTCGGACGAGTTCTGTAAAAGGGGAGGGGGGTAGTGGTTACGGCTGTGGAAATTCCGCGAACACCCATTCAGGTCCGCGTAGGTGAGGATTTCTTAGTACATGTGTAGTTAGCCCCAACCCGTTGTTTATGGGGAATTAATGTGATTCATTTCGGGCTGCGATCCTTTGAGTAGTCGTTTTTCTGTTCTTCTTTATTTTTCGGAACCAACCCACGGCTCCAACCCTCAGTACCATTACAACAACGCCGACTCACAGCACCACTACACAATGCCAACCACGCCAGCCACTACAACACGCCAACCCACCGCCATCCCCCCCCCCACTACAAAAACAACCACCGCGTTCGACTCCGAGCACACGTTTGCCAGAGGCCTGGCTTCGGGAAAGCCAGGCGGCCCCGTCCCCCCCCTCCCCGAACGATGGCGTGCCGTCGCGGTGGAATTACACCCTGCGAGGAAGAAGAAGAATGCCACGGACGGTGCGAGCATCAGATTGGACGGAGACCAACGCCCTTCTTGGAAGTCCAGCATGTTCTGGAACGTGAGGGGTGGAGCGCGAAACGGGGGGGAGTGGAGGGCGGCCCGCGATAAAAGGGACGGCGATAGGCGACGGGTGCAGAGGAGCTCGCGCTGGGTCTTTTTTCGACCACGGGTCAAGTGGAGTTCCCTGGTTTTTTTCCTCGCGTCGTGTGGAGCTGAAGAGGAGTCGTCCGTCGCAGGAACGGTGAAGGTCACCGGGGAGCTCGGAGTTACGGTCGCCAAGGACTCGACACCCAAGGGAAGTCGCGACTTCGCATTTCTTTTGGCTTCTGTGTGAACGTGTGTGTGTGGCGGGCCATGTCCCGAAAAGTAGAACAGTTAAGTGTTGCCGAGTGTTTCGCGTTGGTCGGTTGTAGAGCTGCGTCGTCGTTTCTTTTCTTTTATTTGATATATGTGCATTCTTACTGTTGACTATACTTGTGCCTGTCTGTGTAAATAAAATGCTTTGCTTGTTGAATTGTTTCCGCGTTTCGCTGGCAGTCCTTTCCTTTGTGGGTCTCCATCTTGCTTGCAGTAAAGGGTTCGAGTGGGGGCGCGATACGCGCGAATAATTAACTTGGAACCGTGCGCGAAGGTCAAGACGATAACTCCGCTCGGTTATCCCTGTAGCACGGAACGAGCGCGCTTAGCGGTTCGTAGTCCGAAGGTGACCTGTGGCGTGGGTAACAACCCTCCGGTAGGTTACCCGTGCGAGTACTTTAGGTATACTCGACTTTCGGCGATCACCCTACCGTCGACGTGGTATGAATGCGGAACTGGGTTTGTGGTTGAGGTTAAACCCCGGCACTCCGTGACTTGGGCTCCCGGCGTAGTCCGAGAGGGTCACGACTGAATTGTCCGTAACCGGTGGGCGGGCGGTCGCGATTCGAGTCACGTGGCCGATCGCACGCCGGCGGGCGCGAATTGCAACAATATATTGGCCATATCCGTGAAATGAGTGCCCTGGTATTCAAAATAA
Source organism: Eptatretus atami (assembly GCA_035128595.1). Classification (NCBI taxonomy): domain Eukaryota; kingdom Metazoa; phylum Chordata; class Myxini; order Myxiniformes; family Myxinidae; genus Eptatretus; species Eptatretus atami. The sequence continues at coordinate 80,986,865 of CM068954.1, read as the reverse complement.
GCAAAAGCATACTTACTAATGTTTACCCAGTCCACTGTAAATCGATGTAATCCGTGTTGTAGAAGACCATCGTTGGTTGACGTCAGTTTGTGGCAGCATTTTGATACACCTCCTTCCATTGCGCACGCGATAACGCCACATCCAATGATCGTCTGAGAAGACGGGATTGGTGCAGATGGAATGGCCACGAAAGTGAGTTTGTCCCGGGCTCTTGTTGATGGTCATCGCATACGCTGGTCGTATTGGGAATTGGCGTCGTCGTCGATCAAAAGGCAGTCCAGAGTCCGATGGGTATAGAGTTATTCTGGGATGCAGATGTAATTTGCCTGTCCTTTTTGGCCGGTCATGATCTCGGCTCAATCAGCTGGCTTCCAAGGCCTGATTATGCGCAGTCTCATTCCGTTCAGTATCCATTATGCGGGTCCAAAATTTCTGAGCAGTATATTGGGGTGGCACTCTAAGACAGAGTTTATGTGGTGGTAAACACCGCTGGTAGGTTAATGAGTTTAAGAACTCCGTTTGGACAGAGGTACGTTCTGTCCTGGATCAGATACAACGCTGTCAGCATAGATAATGTTGCGTTTTCGCGAAGCCGGAAGGTTTGTAAACTTTAATTGTTGATCATGTCAACATCTTCCGTTAGTCAGACACAGTAAAATTTGCTCTGCTGTAGTTGATTTTAGTCAAGTCGGGGAAAACAGACATGATGAGCTCGTTTGACGCCACAATTAACAGGGATTCATGCAGATTTCTGACGACAGGCGTATTTTGGCACTTCCTACATCTGGATTTTTTGTAGGTTTTCTGCCGTCTCCAATCGACAGCAAGAAAGTCCTGAAACATCGTTGACAGATTGGTTTTGGTGGAGACGGGCCCATCAGGAGCTCGCATGTTAATGGTGAGGTGAAATAATTGACCCTCCTGCAGAGGAACGATCTCTTCAGGTTACTTTCCGACAATGTTTCCGCGCTACCGTCGATGTCTGATGACTGGTAAACACTTTGTCTGAAATCACCTCAAATTAGGACGATAAGCCTCTGAAGACTTTTCGGTCTCCATAATGTCGCACAAATGAGCGATGCAAGCATTCGACGACCTGCTTGTGCATCCATTGGGAGGCTTCGTTCTCAGATAATGACAGACGCTCCTTTGGTCAGTGTAGCCTAGATGCAGAGTTCTTTGGGATATATTGCACGTGCTGTGTGGCTGGTATAGGTATATGTATTTTCGAACTGAGAATGAGGCAGTCGACCTCCGTCGCAACGATCACCGCTATCCCGGAAGATGCACGCGAGTTGCGGTGAGCTCATGGAACGAACAAACTAATGTGTAGGATGGTGTTGTAAAGAAACGTTTTTCCAGTGCCCCGGGCATCGACGAAGAAGCACTGCCCCATTATTGCATTGTCACATTTTCCATCCCGCTTCGTATCCACCCTTTGATCTTGATTGAGGAGTCCGCAGTTGTGAATCATCGCCTTGTTTTTTTTCTGCTTGAACACGTTAGTCAGTCATGAGAAAAGAGATGGATCATCGTTTGGCATCGTCATGTGCTGAGTTGGGGCATTCAGGGTAAATCTAGTGCAATGATTTCCCCAATGTAGCGCAGGAGTTTGCCTCGATGGCGTCCTAGGGTTCCCTGTTTGTTTAATTTGTCGTCGGTCAATGTTATGTATGCAGCCCAGTTAGCATTGTTGAGTTATGTCCTCACTAAAACATTGTCGCGAATGAGGAGAATAATTGTGCAGGTTGGGCAGGTTGGCAGAATAAGAGAATAGTGACGAAGAGAGTGCGCAGTTGAGTCGGTGAAACCTGACCATGGCGGCCCTTTTCGAAGCAGTCATGGCCATTCGCGGTTGCCTTCCAAGAATCCTGCAGACCCAATGCTGGTCGCTTTGGAATGTGTTCACAACTGGGTGCCAGTCAGGGAGTCGTCGTAAGATCTCGATGAATGTACATCCAGGTGAAATGAATGCACGTAGCAAAACGAAGATTTGAATCGTTCGCCTTCGGATGGACTGTGGCACTGTATACAGCGTCCAATTGTGTTTTTCCGTTTCCGAGGTGACCATTTGGCACGTCGTGCTGTTCCATGTGAAGTGTTCTGGGAACTCGTGGTGTGGGCAGAACGGGCTTCGGGGTAGTTGCGGTTACAGATTAAACATGCGGTGAGGGTTGTTTCTTTGCGTGGGTCTAAAGCTTCTGCAGCTGTCCAGGAACACAGACGATTCTATTTTGGTTCGGAGATGGATATCCAAACGTTGAATAGACGGTGATCGTTTCATGTAGATCACAGTGGAACAAACGCCATCACCCCACGTTCCCGCAGCCCTTCGCATGCGGAAACGTACCGTCGCGTCGCAAAAACCGGTTGATCTCATTCACGTCGTTGTCAGTTTGTTCTTAAAATCGTCTTCAATACAAGGCGGCCATAATAAGGGACTGTCTTCATAGACATATTTGTAGAGGATACTGACTGCCTATACAGTCGAGCAGACTTCAAATTGATGTGGGCGTTATATTTGGAGACAGCTAAACAGGTTATAAGGAATGACCCAGTGGTTAGTACACGTTCACTCCGTTTTTTTGTAGCCTGAGGTCCGAATCCTTTCTTCTTGTATAACGGGTAGCCATCGTGCGTGTTTCGCAGTCGGTTTTCGTTCAGAATTGCTTAGGGAATTTGTTTAGTGCATTTTGCCTGTTCCATGCAAGGCGATGAGGATAGCCCCCAATGCCGCATGGTCCGTGTATCATGTTCTGTACGATGCACGTTATGCAATCGAGTGTCCTGCGATGGTCCAGGTATTTCTGCCATGACCGAATTTGTCATGGTGCAGTGATCAGGGCTTACTTTCTTGTGGAGTCACCGAGCGTGTGAAGGTGAGGCACCCTCGTTTCTGAAATTCACTATGAGACGTATGTGAGTAACCTTTGCTGAATATTTGACGCAACCACTAATATCATGTAGGAAAGACCCTTCTTTTTTGAATTGAAACTCTGGCTACGATGTTGGTCGATCAGCGGCACCTGATTAGGGAATAACGCATCTGGATTTCTTCCCATTTGGGGTTGCACGTAAGTGTTATGAAGAGGTCAGGTTTCGAGTATTGCCGACGATAGCCATGCGAATCGCTGATACAAGTTGATGCATATTTTGTGGGCTTCCAGTAAATGAATGACGGAAGGACAAACTCATCACCAATTGGAGGAGCCGTCAGTCTCTCCAGCGGTGACTGCAATCAGATAATCCTTGATATAACTCGCGCCGCAATTGCCGTTGATTGTGGTAGAACGTAATTCCAGGCGTCCTTGCTGCAACCTTTGCGTATTGATCGACAATATATTGTTGTACGTAATCTAAATCCAACTACGTTAGCTATTAAATTAAGTTAGCTTCCACCATCAAGTGGTAAGCGTAAAACTGCCATTGTACTGACGCATTGCCATCTCATTTCTTGATGGTAAATGTCAGGCCAGATCTCCATGTGGTAGTAGCAACAGCGTAATGAAGAGGGTCATAATCTGCGGTGGGTCTTAAATGATGGGATAAATGTCAGATTTTCAAGATCCAAGGCTTTGACCGCTTGGCACAAAACGATGTCGCGGTGCGAATGGACATCAGCACTTCCCGGTAAGATAACAGCGCTACTTCTGCTGCCATCGGTAGAATTATAAGCGCCGGTAAATCCTGTCGTTGGGGTCCCGTTCTCAACAAACTTCATGGAAACATTTTCTTCTCAGTTCCAGTAAATTTCGGCGCTTGCTTATAGCACTTACAGAACGGGATTACAGTCATGGCCAGTATTGCCTGTAAGCTTTTTGAAGCAAATCATGGTGCAGGTCGCTTGTTCCATGCTGTTTCGATGAGCGTTTCGTTGGGCATGTTTATAGATATAGATTTGCGAAAAACTTCGGCGGTTAACCGTTCTCGGGGAAAAAAATGTCCAATTTCTCCTCTATGATAAACAACTGGCCATGGATTCTGAACGTATATGGGCCCCTTTGTAGGTAACACATCTTCCTGTACACCCATGACACGAACGCTAAACTCGAAGTTGTTGCCCGAATGTTGGATCGATAAATCCCTTGCTTGCAGGTGTGCAGTCAGTGAAGGTGTTGCAAAGAGGAGGTGGTTTTTCACTGATGTTGGGAAAACATTTTTCCTTTTTGCATACAGCGGTGGAAAATTTTGCGTTCAATACCCGAGGCAACCGGAATGCAGTCAGCTTTCCCACATGTTACGTGCCACAGGAAGAGCACATAGTGGGGGGGGGGGGGCGGGGGGGGTCCTCTTGCATGCTGTGTAATGGGGGAAATGGTGCTCATTGTTTGTGCCTTGCAATTCGCACTGAGAGCGTGTGGTGGAGAATATTCTTTTGATAGCTGCGCTTTCCTATTTCGTTACTGCTGTTGCAACGCGTGTGTGCATTTTACGTTTCGGGCATCTAGTGGCCTTAACAGAATGCTTCATGACATCTGGAGGAAAAGGACTGGAAGAAATAAACAGGGCCTCGGCTTTTATGAACGCGGTTTGGAAATGTCGGCAGCGCTATTTGCTGAGCGGTTGGCATAGCACTCCATTTCGCCACGCTTTTGGCTGAGCGGTTGCATGCACTCCCATCTCGCCACGTCGCTATTCGTCCGGTGTTTCATATGGTGGGGGTTATTAAGGCTGTTTAAGTTGTGGGACGCCATCCCAGCATTTTGGACCCTTTTCTAACGGAACTACCGATAATGGATCCGTTTCAAAAAGGGGACATTTGAATCCGAAGCAATACTGGGCATGTGTGCGCAAAGAATCAGATCAGTCTCTCCACCACTGCGTGCTTGGAAACCGTGGAAGTTTGTTCATTTAATAGTATAGGATAGGTGTTTTCAGCTTAGTTATAAGACCTCGTTATTTCTTTAAATTATCAGATTTCACAAGAGATTTCGCCACTTGTTTAGTCCGAATGTTAATGTGATCCTCAAAACCGAAATTATTTCGATGATGTACTTATTAGTCCGTGAGAGGTAGATCGTGGAATCATTTAATATAATGCATGAAATGGCTCCAAGCTCCCGAATGTAGAAAACTTGTAGGACTTACAAAGCGATGTAGCACAAACGAATTCATAGTATGTGAACACGGCATTTGATAGCGAGTGAGGAAAGTGAAAAAAAATTTATCATTACAGAAATCGTTGTGTCCGTTTCCAAGTCAAGGCATGGTTTGAGGCAGGCAAAAACATGGCTAGCTTTCAAACCCGCAGCGAGGTTACGAGGGCAACGCTTTAACCCAGAGAGCGGGAGGTGGCTGAGGATCGCCTGATGAAGAATATAACTACCGGAAGGCAACGATGGTTTTCCACGGGCATTATTGAACATATGCCACGATAGTACAATTGAGTTAGTGGAAGCTTTTTGAGGAAGCCCTTACCGGTAAAAACCTATCTCTTCGTCAAAATTGTTACGCAAATAAAATCGGATTTTTTTATTGTGTACTTATGGACATTACGGCACAGCTTCTTTCGGTAATGAAAGGTTGCGAGAAAAAAATCGAGAAAAAAATATAAATAAAGAATAGTGTCACTGCTTGGCACCCGCGAACACAACACTGCTGGCACCGCCCGCGAACCAATAAAACCGTTGCAAGTGGGTCGTGGGACGCCCGCTCATACAAAAAGACACACTAGACCATGATATCTAGCTTTGTGTCCAAGTTTCATCAGATTCGGCTCAAACGTCAAAGAGCTATGCTCTGGAGAGAGTCACAAACAGACAGACAGACCCAGACAGACACACAGACACACGAAAATAGTGATCACTTGCCAGGCACCCGCGAACCATAAATAAGGCCGTTAATAATTCTGTCAAAGGGGGTGTTTTAATTAACCAAAAAACACGTCAATTTTCAGTCTTGCAACTTCCTTGGAGTTTTGCTTTTGTATGCGTGCAAAGTTTCAAGCTTGCATCGGTTTTAAATAGTTTTGGAGTTATGGAGACACAGCATCACACAACCGTTTTATTTGTGTGTATGTTGTTCTTCTTCGGCTGCCCGTTGCGGGTCGCCACAGCGGCATATCCCTTTATGATCCGCATACTGATTTGGCACAGGTTTTACGGCCGGATGCCTTCCTGACTGCAATACCTGGTCACTCTTAGACACAGGGATAGGATTGGTTTCAACATGATTCCGGATGCCCCTACACCTGCTCAGTAGTGCGGCCCAGTGCAAGAGCTCCCGTCCTCAAGCGATCCTCGCAACCCAAGCTCCGAGTAGCGGATTAACAGTGCACGCCACTACCGCCCGGTATTTTGATATAATATATTTGTGTGTATATATTTGTGTGTATGATATTGTGTGTGTATATATATAATTTGGTGGTAATATATATATTTGTGTGTATATATTATTGTGTGATATATTTTTGTGTGTATATATATATTTGTGTGTATATATATATTTGTGTGTATATATATATTTGTGTGTATATATATATATTTGTGTGTATATAATTATTTTGTGTGTATTATATATATTTGTGGTGTATATATATATTTGTGGTGTTATTATATTTGTGTGTATATATAATATTTGTTGTGTATATATATATTTGTGTGTATATATATATTTGTGTGTAATATATATATTTGTGTGTATATATATATATATATTTGTGTGTATATGTATATTTTGTGTGTATATATATATATATTTTGGTGTGTATATATCTGTGTGTATACTATTTGTGTGTTATATCTGTGTGTTATATATTTGTGTGTATATATATAATATATATATTATATATATATATATATATATATATATTTATATATATTATATATCTGCTTCAGATGGGCTGTATCAAAGAAGGCATTTCGGACCGAATATTGTTTTATAAGCGTCCACTCGGCATTAGCGTTCATTAGATGCATAAATTATCCGTGAAGCCGGCGAGCGCTGTTGAGGGTCCGATAAACTGGCGCAAACGAGATAAGGCCGCATTATACCCCATCACTTTTGGAGAGGCAATTTACAATTCGCTTTTTTCTCTATTCCTTAATCAGAGCCGGCCTTATCCCGGGCGCCGTGAGGCTGCGAGATTAAGGGCGGAACCATTTAATAAGCGCCGATCTGCCCGGCAGCAAGATGAAAAATCGCCGCGCGCCGGACCAGCCCCGGCGGGCTGCGCGCGCGCAACACCAGCAGGTGTACCCGCGACACCAGCAGGTGTACCCGCGACACCAAGCAGGTGTACCCGCGCCCACAGACCAGCAGGTGTACCCGCCACCCAGCAGGTGTACCCGGCGACACAACAGTCAGGTTGTACCCCGCACACCAGCAGGTGGTACGCGCCAGCACAGCAGGTGTACCGCCAACCAGGCAGGTGTACCCGCGACACCAGCAGGTGTAACGGCCGCCACACCAGCAGGTGTACCGCGCGACAATTACCAGCAGGTGTCCCGCGACACCAGCAGGTGTACACCGCCACACCAGCAGGTGTACGCCAGCCACACCAGCAGGTGTACCCGCCACAATCAGCAGGTGTAACCGCGACACCAGACAGGTTACCGCCACACCAGCAGTGTACCCGCCACACCGCAGGTGTACCCGCGACCAGCAGGTGTTACCCGCCACACCAGCAGGTTGTACCCGCCACACGCAGCAGGTGTGTACCCCGCGACACAGCAGGTGTACCCGCCACAACACACGCAGGTGTACCCAGCCACAGCCAAGCAGGTGTACCCGTTGCCCGAACGACGTGCGGACCCTTCTCATTGGGGGAGGGTGTGGGGGGGGGGGCGGGTCTTCGCATCGCAGCTGTAATTATATTTAAGATTTTTATTAACGAAGGTCAGAATGAATCGCATCTGAAATCGCCATTTGCTGATAATCCCGGTGTTCATATTTGGTAAACATTTATCGCATGATCCGATCTGAGCTCCCCTGTTCGGTAGATCATCTCGAAGCCTCGGTGAAACATCCTGATCTGCAGCATATCGCCACCGCGACCCACATTCAGTGACGTTATATGCCAATACGGCGGTCTCGATTCGTCCTGCCACAGGAGATTGTCGTTCGTAAATCCGGCGTGCGGGTTGCAGAAGTGCTATGGATTCGAGATCCCTAAGATCTGCGGAACCCTGTTTGCTAGTGGATTTTGAGATCTATTATGTGTTGCTGATTTCCCGTGTGGTGTTTGTCGATCCTAGCAGCTTCCTTGCAGATCAATCAGTCTTCGATAAGTCGTGCGTACTTGGCTACAACACATGGGTGTGGGTCGTGGTTGAGTGAACTTGATCGGTAGTTTACCACCTCCTGCTGAAACCCTGGCTAGCCACTAGCGCGACCACTCAGTACACCCATGCTTGAGATCGAGTACGTTCCCGCATCTATCGCCTGCCTCTTACTGTTTTTGTTTTTTTTTCTCACTCCAAGATAGCACGATTTGTATCCCATTGAAGCCTGAAGACGTGATTGTGAGCGAGTATATAGGATGTTATGAATGGCGTGAATGTACATTGGGAGTAGGAAACAAAGTTATATAATCTTTGTGCAGAAACGATGCATGGTGGTGATTAATGTGTCACGTGAGACTGTGCGAGTGCATAGTCTGATGTGCTGTTTCAAAAGGTTCTCAGATTGGTAAACCTCGAGATATCTCACAACCTGGAGCCTGATTTAAAAATTACTCGTCATTTGACAAGATAATGGTGTCAGTAATTTAAGGCTGGAGAAGTGTATTTATATAGTATAATATAATGAATAATACACATTATCGAGTTGGAATTGTTGAAAACGTGTGCCGGTACGTGCGTGCGTGGTGTGTGTGTGTTAACCACAGCCTCACCGCAACAATCCGCCAATTGTATTTGTCATTGTTTTCGTATTGTCGAGACCTGGGGCGGGCCAGAGCATCCGCTCGCCATCGGGGGGGGGGTATCCATTATTCATGACCATGGGCATGACGTGCCTGGGTGCGGTAATTCTAAGCGGTGATGGAAGATGTTTAGACGGCGTAAGCGTCTGGTGTGGTAGAGATCTGCCCGTGAGCGCCTGCGCTTGCGAGTGCGCGTTCTGTCTTGTGCACGGCGAAACGGTAAACTCGTATTCTATGTAGAAAGAAGTACACATCCCTCGCGAGATCACTACCGAAACTCTCTCGGTCCAGGGTAAGAGAAGGGCGCGGGATTTGCAGGCGGCAGCTGGGGGTTTGGGAAGAAAGGAGCGCGCTTGATGTTAGGGAGGTGCTCACGTGCAGGTTCGAGTCCTGAGTCACCCGAGTCGAGTCGCGCAGTGGGTGCTCCGTTCGTAAGCATCCGGAGCCGTCTCACGTTCGAAACATCTCGCTGCGTTTTAACTCGCTTTCCTGCGATGAATGGCGTTCCAGTTTGAAACTGTGTATGTGCGGGCAATTTGTATTCATCACGTCGACACGTTTCATTCGAACAGCCCGTCGGTTGTCAGGTCGAGGGACGGACGGAACGCATCACGCGCAAACATCGGTGTTCCGGGTCGCGCATCGCGGTGTTGCCGTGTATTTCCGATCACGACCACGTGGACGACATCTCCCTGAACCTGTCATGGCGCTTCGCTGCATGTTCACTTTTTTATGAGCATTGTTTTCCATAATGATGCATTGATCATCACGAATCTTCATTATCAATACAGACAAAA
>CM068954.1:80938729-80952588 GCA_035128595.1 Eptatretus atami | reverse complement strand
GATCCCGATCTTCAGTCATATATCTCTCGGATTCTGCATCAATGCAACACCCTCCGCGTTTCTGGTCTCTGGAGCTATCTTTTTTTTCTTGCAATCGATTTTTTCCTTTTCATTTTTTGCTGTCACAACTGAACCAACGTGTTTCACCGGGGCATCGAGTATACCTTAAATATTCTCATTTGTATTTGATTGATTGATACTTAAACCACTTGAACACATATACCTTCGCACCCTTCAAAAACCTATGTTTTTCAGGACTTGGAACAACTCGGAAAGACACGGAAGATCGTTGAGACATAACCTCACCAGACGACATTTCACATTTTTGTATCCCACCTTATAGGCGATCCTGGATCGACCTGAGACCAAATCGAATCCTTGTTCTTTCCACAATCATCCACAGTTTGTTAATCTCCGTCACAACTTTTTGAATATCATCATACTTCATATCTTTTATTCCCATCTCTAATTGTGGAGACTTCATCTAAAAAAATTTGTCATGCTCTCACCAAAGTCTATATTTCTGCCTCGTCACACTCTCAACACCCAAATGTCATCGAGGATCCAATCCGCAATCCTTTGGATACTTCTGTCACAGACAACAATATGGGGGTAAAGACTAACTCCATTCCATCTCTTTCTTGAAGTAATACTTACACATTTCATCATCTTCAAACCATAAATTGCTCCCTCCAGATCCTCCCATTTTTTTCTCAAGATCTGCGGTGAGGAGGTAAGTTCTATGAAACTCACTATTCCTCGACCTATGTGACACTCATGTCCAGACCTTCTGTTACTACAAGTACTCATATCATGTGCCATCACAGCGCTAATTTTGTGCATCCATATTAATCAAGTTCTGGGAAATGATTCAACTACAATTGCCACGAGCATGCATCTATCCTGAGTATCGGCTTAACAGACTATGCTTTGGCTGGTGGATCTTTAGTCTCCCTGGATTTTACCTCGCTTGCCACTCTTAAAACATGTGTTGAATCAGCCGTTATCTTCTAGTGGACGAAACTTAGCAGTCAGGTACGTGACTGGTTATAGGGTTTAACCCCTGCTCCAACATAGACACTGTTAATGCTGCCATCACTACAGAATGAATATCAGTTGCTCAGGTTATATTTATAATTCAAGATTACTCATACTGTAGTATGTTTCGTCGAGGATGACAGACATCGTCACGGGGCACTCTGACAACTTTATTTTATCATCAAAGATCAATGCATTCAGCATTCCGATTTAAGCTAAGGCATAATCTGAAACAATTGTTTGCATTATCCTTCAAACCGATTCTCCTATGTTTGCAAAGATCAGTGATAGTTCGATTCTGTGAATATGACTCTCGATACTTTACATTCTGAGCATTTAATCTGACCGCTGAATTCGATTTCTACTTGCATGTTTACACACTAAGGATCAAATCGAACAATAAGATATTTGCTTGAACGTGCTATGTCGGGTGTTAACTCTTAACCTCTCATGGTTCGCTTTTGATCCTGTACGAACGGATTGCAACCCGCAACGAGGCTCTTCATATTCTGCAGTTTGCGAGTCGGCAGGAGCAAGGCAGAGTCAAAGCTTACCGTTTAACTGGTTGTTTGGCAAGAAGAGAATACAAGAGTGTGTAGGAGCTCTACTTACGGCTCACATTGTGTTAGCGGAGTGGATGCTTTGGCGTATGCAGAAAGTCGCTCACTGACTGGTGCAGAATTCCCACACTGGTGCGAACAATCGTGTGATTGCACCGGTTGAACAATGGCAGAACAATGATACATATGCCAGTCCTTTTAAGCAATAAAGGCGTCGAGCACGAAGCTTGCGGGTGGCTGTGGGGAACGTCTAGCACCAATAAGCAAGTCGCTGCGATGAAGTAGAAAATAGAAGTTACGTCGGAACCCAGTCTCGGACAAGAACAACCGTCTGAGCGTCAGAACATTGGGTCGCCTAGGTTATTCAGACGTTGTTTAGTCACGCGTCTCTCGGCGCGTTGTCGTTCACGTAGCCCTGCCCACGAACACTACTTCTCGTCTAGGCACGGCTGGCCATTCCCCTCAGTCAGGCGGCCCAGAACACGTTGACCGTTAACATGACAGCTGAAGGTGATCATACATACCCTTTCGATGCCAACTCCACGAGGCAACGTGGTGACATTTGGCCCTCCTTCCACTTCACGAGCAGCACAGCCAGTAGAGCATGCTTGGGAGCGAAGCAGCGTGCGAGAAATTTGGAGTGCCAACAATAGCCAAGTCCCGTTAACGACGAGCCAGCTGCAACCGGACCAACAGGACCATAAGAAACGCGCGCTCGAGAGTAACCGCGGGACGCTATTAAGGGATATCACACTGCAACATGACCAGCAACCGAGCCGCAGAGAGGGTAGGATGGTTGTAGCGGTGTGTGAAAAGTCTCAGGCGCGATGTACACCTAACAATACAAGAGGCACACGCGCCCAAGGACCGGCGGAGAGGGTGTGGGATAGGGGGAGGAGACAAAGAGGAGTTGGGAGAGAAGAAAAAAAACAGGAAGAGACATCGTGGTAAATGGAAATTTGGTTACATTGGTGTATTGGTACCGGAAACTAAAATCTCAAGAGAGAACGACTGTTTACTGTCATGTCTTACCTAAGGACTGAGTAGCATGAATGGATGAGGGGTTGGGTGGAGAACGGGGAGAAAAGATGCGGGGCTTTAGGGGGGCAAGAAGCATGCCGCTCCGGACACAGACGGGTTCGGTGTAACGCTTTTGAGTTGGGAACAGAGTGTAGTGATGAGGGGGTGAGTGGAGGCAAAGGTGGGAAAAATGAGTGAGAAGGAGGCGGAAGTAGTGCAGGGAGCGGAGTGAGGAAGAGGTGATGTGACAGAGGAAGGGCGGGACTAGACCGGAGCGGCCACGCAAAAAGAGGGAGGACTGGCAATCGCACATGAGAATGGCAGGGGGCGGAAGCAGACCGAAGAGAGACAGGAGTACAGAAAGTACAGACACGACCCGGTATGCGCGAGCCGACGGCGTGGAAGAGCGAGGATAGGCCCACTAACACTCGGGCACTGTCACCGCAGGAGCGACCAGAAAGTGTCCCTAAAGGGTGGGCGGGAGTGGGTTCCACCAGTGTGGAAGTCGAGAAAGGCACAGCAGGGAGACAAGCCAGAGGGGGAGCTAGTACGCACAGGACAGGCGCTAGACAAAAGCTGTGGGAACACGTCGACCTTCCCGAGAGCACTCTCGGGAATTGATTTTTTAATAATTTTTTCGTTGCCCGATTTGAACGAAACTTGATTCTGCACACCGCAGGCCAATGGTGAGTAAGGTGGGCCAAAATTTTTGCGCTATCGTGTATCATTTTGGCTGTATTTCGGGAACCTACATACATACATATATACAAGATGAGAGTTTTAGTAATATACTAGCAAAGTACCCGCCCATGGGCCGGTACAGTTATCTGTTGAATGGCGTTGATCCCGTCTCGATCGGATGAAATTGAGAAATTGACGTTATCCGAGAGGAGATCGCAACACTGCAGAAGCAATTATTGTTTGAAAGGTTAAAAATAAGAATAGTAATTTCACCCGCATGTAATCAGTGGTTAACTTAAAAATAGAAAGCACTCAGGAGAGCGCATACGAGAGCTACATTTTGCCCCCCCCCCCAGAAACGTTGATTGTGAGGGTATTTAATCCATACCACATCTGCCATCTCATATGTGTTATGATGGCTTAAAAACATTAATTTCTGCGTCATATCGTATATCACAAGATTGGGATTGAATTACAACATTTTGGCATTGTTGCATGCAAATTGGCTAAAAATCGAACGCGACTATGGCAAATGACGATTTTGACCTTTTTATGACCTGACCTTGACTTTTCATAGACCTCGACTTGACCTTTGTACTCTTAATTTTGTAATTGGTATTAGAGTGTTGGGGAACAGAACAGTCAACATTTTGGTGTTGGTTTCATAGCAATCGGATAAGAATTGACCGTGTTATGACTAAACGCACATTTTGCAATGTCGTGACCCCCCTGACCTTTGACTCCCAACCGCTATAAGGGTTATTACGTCATTGTGTCATGTCACATATCACAAGATGGGCATTGATTTCTGAACATTTTGGCATTAGTTGCAAGCAAATTGATACAAATTGACCGCGCTATGGTAAAAAGACGATTTTGAACTTTTCATGACTTGATACTTTGACGCGATCGCTCCCAAATCTAATCAAATGGTCTGGCTAATAACGCAATCATCCACAAATTGCTGTGATTCAGTTTCAATACTTTGGAGTTATGCGATTAACAACACAAACCACATATTCACAATAAATAAATAAATAATACACAGGCAATCAAAACATAACTTGACAAAGTTCGAGAAGGTATTAAGCTCCCCATAATCTAAGGAGTTTTAAGTGCAACCTCACTTGGGCAACTACATGACAACATTGAAGACGAAGGAGTATTCAAGAAGTCAGACATAATAGTGGTGGAGAAGTCATTCAGGAGAGAGTTAAGAAGATTTCAAAGTTATTCATTATCACCTTTGGAGTACGATGAAATCCATCATTAAGAAGTGGAAGACGTATCATAGACCATACCGATCATGGTTCACCCATATCAAACTCGGAAGCTGGGCAAGCAGGAAACTGGTTAGGGTGTCACTGTCATCCAACCATGAACTTTTGAAAGATATGCAAGGCTCGATGTCTGAGATGGGGGTCAGTGTTCATCAATAGAAAATATCGCGTTCCCTTTCACAAGCTGCCTTTATGGCAGGAGATGGCAAGAAAGAAGCCCTTACTTGATGAAAGACGCATTAAAAAGCTCGTATGGAGTTTGCCAAAAAAAACATTTTTAATGATACTGAGGTCATGTGGAGAAAGCTTGTAGTCAGATGAAGCACATAATTGAACTTTTTGTCCGAAATTCAAAACGTTAAGTCTGGCACAAGCCTAAGCACTGCAATACAGTAAACCCATTTCTGCTGTCAAGCATGGTGGTGGAGATCATGTTATGCAGCTGTTTTCATCAGCAGGGACTGGCAAGTTTATCGGGATGAGAGGACAAGCGGACAGTGGAAATTAAGTGATCTCTTGATGAAAACCTGTTGAGTTTCCCATGAAACTGAAACTAGGGAGGAGATTCACATTTAGCAGGCAATGATCCAAGGAAAAGATAAAGCCACACTGGATGGCTGGGCCACTAAAAAACATTTATTTTTCTTCTTATTCAGTCAAAATCCTGATGAACCAATTGAACATTTATGGTGAGACTTGAGATTGCAGTTCATTGACGATCCCCATCAAACTTGGCAGAACGAGAGCAATTTTCACGTGAAGAATGGACAAAATATTTCACATCTCACTGTGCAAAGCTGGTAGAGACCTACCCAGAAAGACATAGCAGTCATTGCTAAAAAGGTGCTTCCACCAAGTGCTGACCTAAGGGCTGAATGCTTCTGCATCAGTGAATTTTGATTTATACATGTTTTGCAGTGGTACTTCTGACATGTAACCTCCTTCAACTACAACAGTTTTTTCATTTGATCTTTCAGTTATGAATAAAAGTTCATTTGGAAAAATTGTTTCTATATAATTTGCAATTCCTCAAATATGGTATTATTGGTGAGTGTAAATACTTCTGCAGGCAATCTGTACACACACATAATGTACTGTACCAAAAAGGGTTATTTTCCTTTTGTGGTGCTATTGCTCCAATAACATTGTGGAAGCTATATGTGTACAATGTAGGTAGTATAACTGGTGTTGCTTAGCAGTTAAGGTGGTGGCTTGGGATTAGGGTCCTGAGTTCAAAGCCCCGTTGCCTGCTGAATTAACACCAGGGGGTTGACTCTTCCGTCATCCTTTGAGGTCGGCGAAATGACTACCGTGTAGCAGCCAAAAAGGCTGCCACGAAGGAAAGTGGTATCAACGATTGATTAAATCTGGTATTGGTGGGCCAGGCATGAATGGTCTCTTCTGCACTTAATTCCTTGTAAAATCCTTGTAAATAATAATTCAATTTTCTGTGAAAGTCAATTTAATATGTCAGTTACTTTTAAGCATTATAAAATAAATTAGGAATTTGAAAATGTTTTTTTTTTTGTTTGTAATGCAATAAACCCTTAAACATCGCCGACCTTACGTTCTGGAAAATTCTGCAATATTCAAACTGCTTTAGTTCAAACAATTTTGTTTGGTAATAAGGGATTATGTTCCTGGGTTTTCCAGAAATAAAAGAGGAGGTGGGTGTCAACAAAAATAACACCTCATAATTGAAATAAACATAAAGCCATATACAGTACTTTCAGAAAGTGTTCACACCCCTTGACTTTTTCACATTTTGTTGTTACAGCCTGAATTTAAAATGGAGTTATATTTGAGATTTTTATTTTTATTTTTATTTCAAATGATTTAAAAATGAAAAGCTGAAATGTCTTTAATCATAAGTATTCAACTCCTTTCCTATAACATTCCAAATTGAGCTCAGGTGCATCCAACTATCTTTCATCATCCTTGAGATGTCTTACAACTTGATTGGAGCCCACCTGTGGCCAATTCATTGTATGGACATATTTAGAAAGAAACACACCTTTGTATATAAGGTCCCACAGTTGACAGTGCATGTCAGAGGAGAAACTCCACCATGAAGTCAAGGAACTGTCGTAGAATCAGGAACTGTCTGAGAATAGAATGGTGATAAGGCATAGATGAGGGACAGGCATAAAACAATTTGAGAGCGCTGAAAGTTCCCAAGAGCACAATGAGCTCCTCATAAGGAAATGGAAAGATATGGAATACCAGACTCACCTAGAGCTGGCCGTCCAACCATACCATCCGAAGGACCTTGGTCTGGGACTAACCAAGAACTCGATGCTAACCAAGAACTTGGCTGAGATGAGAGACTTCTCGGAAGACAAACAGTCTCTGCAAGCACTTTACAAATCTAAGCTTAATGGGAGAATGGCAAAACGAAGCCATCCTGAGAAAAAGGCATATGACAGGATGCCTGGAGTTTGCCAGAGGCACATGAAAAACTATGAAGGCATGAGGCAAAAGATTTACATGGTCTGATGAGACAAAAATTGAAATATTTACCAATGAATGCAAAGTGCCACGTCTGCCAGAAACAAAGCACAGCTCATGCCCCATCTCTACGTGAAGCATGGTGATGAAGGATCATGCTGTAGGGATGCTTTTCAGTGGGAGGGACTGGACAACTTGTAAGGCCAGAGGGACCAATGAAGGAACCAAATACTGTAAAGGCAAATCCTTGAGAGACTGTTTCAGAGTGCAAAAAGACCTGAGACTGTGGCGAAGATTTATGTTCCAAACGAAATGATCCCAAGCATACAGCCCAAGCATACTGGACGGCTTCACAACAAGAACGTGAAAGTTCTTCAGTGGCCCAGCCAAAGCCCAGACTTTAATCCATTGATAATCTGTAGAAAGACTTGAAGATTGCTGTTCATGACGCTCCCCATCCCACTTGACAGAGCTTTGCAAATCTGCAAGGAAGAATGGGAGAAATCCAATCCAGATGTGAAAATTGATACAGATATACCAAGAAGACTAGAAGCTATAATCGCTGCAAAGGCGCTTGGACAAAGTATCGCGTCAGGGGGTTGAATACTTGTGTAAATGACTTCTTTTCAATAGATTTGTAAAAATTTGAAAAGCAGTTTCAGTTCGTCATTATGAGATATTTTGTGTGCATCGGTGACAAAAATTGAAATTAAATCAAATTTTAAGTTCAGGCGTAACAAAATGTTAATAAGTCGAGGGGTGTAATATTATCTGAAGGCACTGTATAAATTGGCTTCACATGAAGTCTCCTGCTGCGTTGAGCAGATTATAATTCAAGTGATTGAAGTTACTTTCACCCCACCACTCTTCTCCCGATTAATACTCTTCAATCGTTTTCATTGTGATGTGTTTTCTTTATAAATGCTCTGTAAGCTCATAAACCAAAAATATATACAATTAAAAGAACTCACTTTTGTCTCTCGTTTACACTTCGGCTCCATTCCATTAATAACTGCGGCACTCAATTTATTAACGGTGCAAGTGAAACACAAAAGGCTCATGGTGCAAGATACCACACAGCTTAGCTCATTAAAGCTTTATTGTCGAATTTAGCCTCAAACTAAATCTGTACCAAGAGGTGTCCGTGATTGGTCAAAACTGCAATATTTAAGGTTTACTGTAATATATTTTTTTGCTATTTTAAAAAAAAAAAAATTGTGGCAATTCAATGTCTTGGAGCCGTGATAAGGTGGTTCTGTATGTCAATGTCGACTTTGTGAAAAGTATCAGCTTGTATGCTGAAAATACGGCAATTTTATTACACGTATGCTAACATCATTATGAAATAGGATTCTGACTACGCTTCTGATATATCTTGTTTAGCAGTTTGTAGTTGCATGTCAGAGATTTCAGTAAAGAGATTTGATGAGAGTAAATCTTGCCAGCATTTTTGGACTTCCTTGATGTGTGGAGATTTCATTCTTTCCATTTTGTATTTTAAATAGTATTTAGAATAGCAGGCTGAGCCCAGTGCACATTGCTTACACATGGCTCTTTGAGACTTATGTATTGCGTGAAACCAATCATCGTTTCATAAATTTACATCAGTTAGATCGATATTCCCTCGTTATACTGAACAACATGTTTCCTCGTCATTGTTGTGAAGGTGCATGGAGTATGATCATTTCTGATAAGGCAACCAAAGTAACTATTGCTTATAGTTAATTGAATGACGACCATTCTCGTTATCAGATTATATGCACCTTGTTCTCTTACAAGACCAAAGCTCATGGAAGAGTTGTGGGTATGGAGGGAAAAAGGCAACAAACTGACAATGGGGCTACATTTGGACACAAGCAAGAGAATGATTGAACATGGAAAGAGGAGGGGAGGGAACATGGTAATGTAGAAGTAAGAAGATTTGGTTAGTGTAGGATGAAGTGTAGTAGAAAATAAGGTAGGAATGGGGTGACATTCCTATTGAATTTATGCAAATGTAGAACTCACAATCTAGTCTAACATTTTGGGGAGGTTTCTATCTGTTCGAGTCATTCCTGCCAACATTTTCTTTCTTTCTTTTGCTGTGTAAGTCTTATGATTGGCTGGAGCATTGTTTATCCACAAAGGTTGCTGATCATCGTCATCCTCGTGTAATGTCTCAGAAGTCAGAAGTGTGCCCTCGTTTACAATTCCAAATCCATAGCACTCTGCAGGATAAATAGACTAAAGCCCTGAAGACTCTCTGTACCTCACTGCGCTTACTGCTCCTTTCTCTGCTTTTATAGCCTACTGCATGCATGCACAGTGCCGTGGAATGCAGTTTAGTCTTCACAAGGACGCCGCTCTTGGGACTGTGACGTGGCTTCGATAAACCTTGAGGCGTTCTCACTACGTCCGGTCATGACCAAAAATGCATTCGTGCTTAAATCACGACCTGACCACAAATGGCTTATTTAAGGCAACAAATGTGGCTTTGCATGTTAACAAAATGAGAAATAACAATCACGTCAGCCGAAATGTGCGCCGTGATCTTGCTTGCCAAATGGGCAAAGGGGTCCACTGCAAGTTTCCACAGCGGCTGAAACTCAGCATGCTGGAAGCCCAAGTGAAAGATTCGGCAATGTTTCGTTTTTTCGAGATTATGGTGCACTTGCATCAAACACCAAATATTTTCAATTTTAGTGTCGTCATTCCAATTTAGGGGGATTTTCATGCTGTTGATGATGGGTTACCTAGGTTGCTCATTCTCCACGAAGATTTGCAATGGTTTGTATTGTTATTTGAAGAAGTGTCAGCATTGCTCCAAAAAATTGATGATCATCATTCCCCATGTTAATCATGGATTAAACGATTTTTCTTTTAAACATTTTGGGGCACCTCCTGCTGAAGATTGGGGTGATTGGAGAGCTAGGAGTCAAACTTAGATCTCTTGTGCATGTCGAATTAACTATCTCGTACAAACCATGTTCAAAAGTCGAATTTTTTTTTTTCAATAGGCCAGAGAAATGAAGATAGTACGAATCGCAAAGCATGTGTTTTGAAATGTTCTGGTGCTTTTTGACCTCCTCACTGAAGATGCAGACCTAACAACAAAGTACTGGGACTGAAACCCACAAACGCACAGGTAAATTGCATTTCATTTTCCGTGAAATGCGAAGTATTTGGCTTAAAGCTTTCAACAACTGTGTGCCCGCTGAGGCAGCAGGACTCCTCATGGACTAATGGCGCTTGAGTCAGTAAAATAAATATTCTCACAAACGATCCTTCGCGGGCCCCTTCCAGCCTCTCCGTCGACCCCATGTCTCTCCGCACAAATGCCCATTTCCAACTTGCCGCGGCCTCCGATCAAAAGTTGGTCTCATGAGCACGGCCGGGCTGTTTGGAGCTAAGCTCTCCTTCCCGTCCTTCCCCTGTTGAGCGCCAGACAAGCTCTTGTGAGAAGAAGTCGTCTGGCTAGCTCTGATCTTTGCACATCTGAATCATTGTATCTTCATGAGAACTTGTAATATGTGATTCATAATCTCCTTTCTTCTTTCTATTTTTTTTTTTCTGTTTGTGCAGATAAATTGTTTTTTGGATATCAGGATATATCCTTTATCTGCTCTTATTTAAATATAGGTTTTGCGTATACTTCATTGCGAGGATAACGGTAAACACGTTCTTCTTATAGTTTATACTTGCCCTTGAAAAGTAGACTGGTCACAGCAATGGTCATGCAATATGAGGTTAATGTTGAACATCAAGCGCAGCATTGGTAAAACGTGTGAAAAGTCAGTGAATAATTTCATTCAACTGTTCCACAAGAAATGTTGGTGGATCATTCGCAATATACGGCTCAAAAGATATGGCTGAGTTTGGATTGTCCATTCGAGCACTTGCTCTTGATGCTGTAACCACAACTATCATTGAAGTACTTGGGGATGAATATAATTTGATGAATGCCAGGAAGTAATTCCACATAAAGTATCGGAAAAAAGAGGAAAAAAGGATGGCAAGTATTGATCTTGGCTTTAAGTTCAGTTTATGGAAAAGAAAGGAAGATGTGAGACTGAGGAGAGATGAGCAGACCAACAAAACCAACTTGTCTGATATTGGGACAGTGAGTGGAACCCTCGTTTCTTGTTGGATGATGCCAATGATCAACTGATTTGCATTCTAAAGTGCAGGACAATATGTGATGCCTCAATGGGTTGTGGAAACCAAAATTCCACTTTCCTGCATATGTGTTGTGTGCTGTGAAGGTTGAGAGATGATGAGTAAAACTTGGCCTGGCATGGTATGCCTGTTTGGTTTGACTTGAAAGCTCCATTGAATACTGATTTAAGGGGCTGTCACACCTTGACGTTTTAGCCAGCGTATGGCAAGGTCTCAAAATGTTGTAAAACGCTGAAATATTGATTTTTTTTAAGTTTTGGGCGTATAATAACGTGTTGGACGTATGCATAACGTATTAGTAACGTACACAGACGTTTTAATCACATATAGATAACTTATACCAACGAATGCTGAGCGTGTTGTCGGCATTCACAACTATGCCAACGATAGTCTAACTTATGCATAGCGCGCCGGAGCGTATCGGACGATCACGTGGCGTAGGCTATTCATAGGCTGCGGCTCGATGATTAAATCATAACCGCACTAGACATCGAAGTGGTGAAGCCGTGTCACACCTTGACGTTTTAGCCAGCGTATGCCGACGTATGAAAAATTTGCCGAACAAGCTGGCACACGTAATACGTCTCTCGGATAAGTTTTGTATACGTTAGAGACACTGGCATAGTCATAGTTTTCTGGCATACGTCGTCGTACGTCGAGAAATTTCAGCATGTTGAAAATTTATCGACGTACTCGACGTATGACACACGTTCCGCATACGCTGGCATAAGTTGTAAGCACGCTATCGCGACGTTGACAACGTTACTTGTACATTACTCATAAGTCGAAACACGTCATGTAATGGTTAGCGTCAGTGTTCCAGACTCCTGTTTTTTTTTTTCTTCGGTATGAGGTGAGATGCTGACACTTCGATTTAGTTTTTATTTTGCGGTTATGATTTAAATCGTTGAGCGGCAGCTATAATTATATTATATTATAACCGCACTAGAAATTGGAGGTGTCAATCACTAGGTCATACGAAAAAAAAAAAAAAAAACAGGGAGTCTGGAACACTGACGCTAACCATTAACCTTGACGGTTTTCGCCTTATGAGTAACGTACAAGTAACGTGTGTTCGACGTGTGTCAACGTCGCGTAACGTGCCTAACACACGTTACTCATAGGTTAGAAATAAGTTTCGGGTACGCTAAACATTACCTCGACGTGTTTTGACTTATGAGTAACTTACAAGTAACGTGTGTCGACGTGTGTCAAAGATCGCGTAACGTGCTACAACTTATGGCAGCGTTATGCGGAACGTGTGAGTCATACGCTGGCATACGTCAGAAAAATTTCAAGATGAAAATTTGTCTAACACCTCGGCGTACAAGAAGTATGCCAGCGTACTATGAAAAAAAAGCCAGCATCTACGACGTATGCAGCGGGCTCTTAACGTATACAAACTTACCATAACGTATTCGCCGTGTGCGCGTTTTAGCCATATTTTGCATGCTAGCATACGGTGGCTAAATCGAGGTGGGACAGGGCCTTTACCTGGGATAAGCCAAGATCCCCAGAGCTTTCAGTGATTACCAGAGAGGGAAACGATGAGATGTGAGCTTGCTGTGATTAACGAATCTTTGTCATCACATACGCAGGTATCTACAAAGAAAGAAATCAGAGATTGCGGCTTGTTTTCTGTGGTGTATTTTGTGTGACAAATAAATGGAAGGGTTTACGAAAAGAAAGGTCATTGATTGCAAATTTAAGGTCTAAATGGTCTGAAGAGCAAGTCTAAAAAGGTGTCATGTCGAAAGGTCTAAAGTGTCTGAAGGGTCTTAAAATGTCTAAAGGGTATTGAAAGGTGTGAAGGTCTTGAGCGTAGAAAGGGGTAATATGTGTGTTAAGATCTGAAGGGGTTAAAGGGTCTTAAAAAGTCTAACAGTCTTAGGGGCTGAAGGCTATAAGGGTCAAAAGGGTCAAAGGTACATTCCAATAGTATGTAATTGATTGACTGACTCATGATCCAACTCACGTACAAACAGTAAATAATTTATAGATGCATAATTTCAATCGTACGGAATTTTAATAACCTACACCATTGCAATGAAAATGTAATTAATAGAACTTGATCACGTTTCATGAACGTAATTATACGACAATACTCACATTAAACTTAGTATGTAATTGATGGCATACTCATTCCAAAGTACGTAATTATAATGTATTTACTCGGTTCCAATAAAAAAATCCTCGACCTAGTACTGACATTTACTTTGTACATCTTCTATTATCTTATAACTAAAAATAGAATATGTTTGTATGTATGTGTTTGTTTGTTTGTCTCGCTTATAGGCGGCCGAACCGTTGGATGGAATGAGATGAACTTGCATGAGTGATCTTGGGACATGAGAACCGGACATGGGGGGATGTCAAGTTCAAGGCTAAGGTCAAGGTCACCGGTAACTTCAATTTCTCATTTCATTCGATCGGGACGGGACCAACGCCATTCGACAGATAATCAAAATTAAATGACAGTTCATTGACGACATTCACTTCCGACTTCCGGTTTTCGAGTTATGACGTCATAATTGACTAAAACGTCAATTTTCATATTTGTTTGTCCGTTATAGACGGCAAAACCGTTGGATAGAATGAGATAACTTGCCTATGTTGTATTGGGAACGGACATAAGGGGATAAAGGTCAAAGGTCACGGGGTCATGGTCACATCGTAC
>CM068954.1:80909332-80931742 GCA_035128595.1 Eptatretus atami | reverse complement strand
AAAAATAATATATGTACAGTAAACCCTTAAATATTGCAGTTTTGACCAATCACGGACACCCTCTTTGGGTACAGATTTAGTTTGAGGGGCTAAATTTCGACCAATAAAGCTTTATGAGCTAAGCTGTGATGGTTATCTTGCACCATGAGCCTTTTGTTGTTTCACTTGCACCGTTAATAATTGAGTGCCGCAGTGATTAATGGAATGGAGCCGAAGTGTAAAACGAGAGACAAAAGTGAGTTCTTTTAATTGTATATATTTGTTGGTTTATGAGGCTACAGAGCAATTTATAAAAGAAACACATCACAATGGAAAACGATTGAAGATATTAATCGGAGAAGAGTGGTGGGGTGAGAAGTAACTTCAATCACTTCTGAATGTTATATCTGCTTCAACGCAGCAGGAGACTTCATGGTGAAGCCAATTTATACAGTGCCTTCAGATAATATTCACACCCCTCGACTTATTAACATTTTGTTACAGCCTGAACTTAAAATTTGATTAAATTTCAATTTTTTGTCACCGATGCACACAAAATATCTCATAATGACGAACTGAAAACGTGCTTTTCGAAATTTTTACAAATCTATTGAAAATGAAAGTCATTTACACAAGTATTCAACCCCCTGAGGCGATACTTTGTCCAAGCGCCTTTGGCAGCGATTATAGCTTCGAGTCTTCTTGGGTATATCTGTATCAACTTTTCACATCTGGATTTGGGGATTTTCTCCCATTCTTCCTTGCAGATTTGCAAAAGCTCTGTCAAGTTGGATGGGGAGCGTCAGTGAACAGCAATCTTCAAGTCTTTCTACAGATTATCAATGGGATTAAAGTCTGGGCTTTGGCTGGGCCACTGAAGAACTTTCACGTTCTTGTTGTGAAGCCGTTCCAGTATTGCTTTGGCTGTATGCTTGGGATCATTGTTCTGTTGGAACATAAATCTTCGCCACAGTCTCAGGTCTTTTGCACTCTGAAACAGGTTCTCCTCAAGGATTTGCCTGTACAGTATTTGGTTCCATTCATTGGTCCCTCTGGCCTTACAAGTTGTCCAGTCCCTCCCACTGAAAAGCATCCCTACAGCATGATCCTGTCATCACCATGCTTCACGGTAGAGATGGGGGATGAGCTGTGCTTTGTTTCTGGCAGACGTGGCACTTTGCATTCATGGTAAATATTTCAATTTTTGTCTCATCAGACCATAGAATCTTTTGCCTCATGCTCTCATAGTTTTTCATGTGCCTTCTGGCAAACTCCAGGCATCCTGTCATATGCCTTTTTCTCAGGAGTGGCTTCTGTTTGGCCATTCTCCCATTAAGCTTAGATTTGTAAAGTGCTGCAGAGACTGTTGTCCTTCCGAGAAGTTCTCTCATCTCAGCCAAGTTCTTGGTTAGCATCGAGTTCTTGGTTAGCTCCCAGACCAAGGTCCTTCGGATGGTATGGTTGGACGGCCAGCTCTAGGATGAGTCTGGGTAGTTCCATATTCTTTCCATTTCCTTATGATGGAGCTCATTGTGCTCTTGGGAACTTTCAGCGCTCTCAAAATTGTTTTATGCCTGTCCCTCGATCTATGCCTTATCACCATTCTATCTCTACAGACAGTTCCTGAGTTCTACGGACAGTTCCTTGGACTTCATGGTGGAGTTTCTGCTCTGACATGCACTGTCAACTGTGGGACCTTATATACAAAGGTGTGTTTCTTTCTAAATTATGTCCATACAATTGAATTGGCCACAGGTGGGCTCCAATCAAGTTGTAGAGACATCTCAAGGATGATGAAAGATAGTTGGATGCACCTGAGCTCAATTTGGAATGTTATAGGAAAGGAGTTGAATACTTATTGATTAAAGACATTTCAGCTTTTCATTTTTAAATCATTTGAAATAAAAATAAAAAATAAAAATCTCAAATATAATCCATTTTAAATTCAGGCTGTAACAACAAAAATGTGAAAAAGTCAAGGGGTGTGAACACTTTCTGAAAGTACTGTATATGGCTTTATGTTTATTTCAATTATGAGGTGTTTATTTTTGGTTGACACCCACCTTCCTCTTTATTTTCTGGAAAACTCAGGAACATAAATCCCTTATTACCAAACAAAATTGGTTTGAACTAAAGCAGTTTTGAATATTGCAGAAATTTCCAGGAACGTAAGGTCTGCGATGTTTAAGGGTTTATTGCATTACAAAAAAACAAAAAAAAACATTTTCAAATTCCTAATTTATTTTATATGCTTAAAAGTAACTGACATATTAAATTGACTTTCACAGAAAATTGAATTATTATTTACAAGGATTTTACAAGGAATTAAGGTGCAGAAGGAGACCATTCATGCCTGCCCCACCAATACCAGATTTAATCAATCCGTTGATACCACTTTCCTTCGTGTGCAGCCTTTTTGGCTGCTACACTGGTAGTCATTTCGCCGACCTCAGAAGGATGACGGAATGAGTCAACCCCCTGGTGTTAATTCAGCAGTCAACGGGGCTTGAACTCAGGACCCTAGGATCCCAAGCCACCACCTTAACTGCTAAGCCAACACCAGGTTCTAATCTACCTACATTGTACACATATAGCTTTCCACAAATGTTTATTGAGCAATAGCACCACAAAAGTGAAAATAACCCATTTTTTGGTACAGTACAGTATTGTGTGTGTGTACAGATTGGCCTGCAGAAGTATTTACACCTCACCAATAATACCATATTTAGAGGAATTGCAAATTATATAGAAACAATTTTTCCAAATGAACTTTTATTCATAACTGAAAAGATCAAATGAAAAACTGTTGTAGTTGAAGGAGGTTACATGTCAGAAGTACCTGCAAAAAACATGTATAAATCAAAATTCACTGGTGCAGAAGCATTCAGCCCCTTAGGTCAGCACTTGGTGGAAGCACCTTTTGCAGCAATGACTGCTATGTGTCTTTCTGGGTAGGTCTCTACCAGCTTTGCACAGTGAGATGGTGAAATATTTGTCCATTCTTCACGTGAAAATTGCTCTCGTTCTGCCAAGTTTGATGGGGATCGTCAATGAACTGCAATCTCAAGTCTCACCATAAATGTTCAATTGGGTTCATCAGGATTTTGACTGAATAAGAAGAAAATAAAATGTTTTTGAGTGGCCCAGCCAATCCAGTGTGGCTTTATCTTTGTGCTTTGGATCATTGCCCTGCTGAAATGTGAATCTCCTCCCTAGTTTCAGTTTCATGGGAAACTCAAACAGGTTTTCATCAAGGATTCACCTGTAATTTCCACTGTCCATTGTCCCTTCTATCCCGATAAACTTGCCAGTCCCTGCTGATGAAAAACAGCTGCATAACATGATGCTGCCACCACCATGCTTGACAGCAGAAATGGTGTTTACTGGGTGATGTGCAGTGGTTAGGCTTGTGCCAGACTTAACGTTTTGAATTTGGACCAAAAAGTTCAATTATTGTCTCATCTGACTACAAAGCTTTCTCCACATACCTGCAGTATCATTAAAATGTTTTTTTTGCAAACTCCATACGAGCTTTTTAATGCGTCTTTTTCAGTAAGGGCTTCTTTCTTGCCATCGTCCTGTCCATAAAGGCCAGCTTTGTGAAGGGAACGCGATATTTTTCATTGATGAACACTGACCCCCCATCTCAGACATCGAGCCTTGCATATCTTTCAAAGTCATTGTTGGATTGACAGTGACATCCCTAACCAGTTTCCTGCTTGCCCAGCTTCCGAGTTTGAATGGGTGACCTGATCCGGGTATGGGTGCTATGATACGTCTTCCACTTCTTAATGATGGATTTCATCGTACTCAAAGGGATAATGAATAACTTTGAAATCTTCTTTAACTCTCTCCTGAATGGTACTTCTCCACCACTTTATGTCTGACTTCTTTGGAATACTCCTTGGTCTTCATGTTTGTCATGTTAGTTGCCCAAGTGAGTTGCACCTTAAAACTCCTTAGATTAGTGGGGGAGCTTAATTACCTTCGCAAACTTTGTTGCGAAGGTTATGTTTTGATTGCTGTGTATTTATTTATTTATTTATTTGTGAATATGTGTGTTTGTTTGTTGTTTGTTATTCGCATAACTCCAAAGTATTGAACTGAATCGCAGCAATTTGGTGGATTGATTGGTTATTATCCGAGGACCATTGATTAGATTTGGGAGCGATCGCGGTCAAAGTTCAAGGTCATGAAAAGGTCAAAATCGTCTTTTTACCATAGCGCGGTCAATTTGTATCCAATTTGCATGCAACTAATGCCAAAATGTTCAGAATCAATGCCCCATCTTGTGATATGTGACATGACACAATGACGTAATAACCCTTATTAGCGGTGGGAGTCAAAGGTCAGGGGGGTCACGACATTGCAAAATGTGCGGTTTTAGTTAACACGGTCAATTCTTATCCGATTTGCATGAAACCAACACCAAAATGTTGACTGTTCTGTTCCCCACACTCTAATACCAATTACAAAATTAGAGTACAAAGGTCAAGGTCGAGGTCATGAAAAGGTTCAAGGTCGAGGTCATGAAAGGTCAAAATCGTCATTTTGCCATAGTGCGGTCGATTTTTATCCAATTTGCATGCAACCAATGCCAAAATGTTGTGAATTCAATGCCCATCTTGTGATATACGATATGACGCAGGAAATTTAATGTTTTTAAGCCATCATAACACATATGAGATGGCAGATGTGGTATGGGATTAAATACCCTCACAATCAACGGTTTCTGGGGGGGGGGCAAAATGTAGCGTTGGCGAAGGTATGCGCTCTCCTGAGTG
This sequence comes from Eptatretus atami, assembly GCA_035128595.1. Lineage (NCBI taxonomy): Eukaryota > Metazoa > Chordata > Myxini > Myxiniformes > Myxinidae > Eptatretus > Eptatretus atami. The sequence goes on along the minus strand of CM068954.1, from coordinate 80,926,979 downwards.
CCTGTTCTAGTTTTTAAGTTAACCACTTGATACATGCGGGTGAAACCTTTACACTTATTTTGTAACCTTTTCAAACAAATAATTTGCTTCTGCAGTGGTTTGGGTTAATTGGCAAAAGGTTTGAATATTATGCAATGAGAATCATCTGATTTTCTCTGTTAATCGAAATTATTCACATTTTATCTGCATTTTTTTTAGCTTTATCATCTTGGAGTAGGATATAAAGATTCTGTCTCTAAAGTTTGATTTGAAAGCATCATTAAATAAGCCCAGGTGTCAATGGAGTAAATTTTGTTGTGGGGGGGGGAGAAAAGAATTTTTTTTTTGTGTGCGTGTCCATGACCTGCATCTGGGTACCCCCAGTACATTATGCAAAATCTGGTGGAGATTGGGCCAGCCATTTTTTTTCTATGATTTTCAGGACCGTACACATGTACAGTATATATTTTATATACAATGTCAAGAGCTTCATATAAGAGCTAACACCAATGATATAAACAAGGGGAGCAGGAAACAAAAGGGAGGGGAGAGGGAAGCAGAAAACAGTGGGGAATAAACACATGAGGAGATCTGTGGAAGGGAGAGGGATGGGGCTGGGTACACGGGGTAAACAAGATGGACACTACAGGGACTTTCAGGAAAGAAAGCGGGAAATTTGAAGGAGGTGGGCTTGGGTGGATTAACGGGGGTAGAAAAGATCGTGGTTTTGGATGGGAAAGATAAGAGATAGTGGTGAACAGCTGTTTTGAAGACCTGGAGGGAAGAGTGGGATTGAAGAGTGTGTTCCAAAGGTGGGGAAAAAAAGAGGAATGAAAGAATGAAGGTGAGCAGTGATTCTTGATTTTGGTAGTTTAACAAGAAGGGGGTTTGCTGGCAGACCTCGAGCACCCTGTGGAAATATGGGTGGGACAGAGGGGGGGGGGGGGGGCTGGGGCCAAGACCTGAAACCTCTGTAACCCAGCAAAATTTGGTGTACATTGGTCAAGGGCATATGGAGTTGTATAGAAATCAGTGAAAAAGTTGTATAGAATCACACACACACACACACACACACACTAATTAGTGCAGCAATATAAATAAACATCAGTCCCAGATGAATATCGTTGGAGCAAAAACCAAATAAAACATGGCAAAACATAATTGCACAACATAATAATTGCCAAAACATAATTGCCATTACACAATTTTGGTAAACATAATGCAAAGTAGTATAGAAATATGTTTAAGAAAAGAAAAGTGAAGTCAGTCTTGCTAATATTATGCAGATAGTTGGGCACACATTGGCCAACTATCTGCATTATAGTAGTTTTGAGGTATGCACACTCACCTTTGAGCTGTCTAGTCTGAGTTTGAATCTCAACCCAGCTAGAAACAGACAACCTGATGTTCTGCAGGCAGGGTGATTTATCAGCATCTGTTCTCTCATCCTTCGGAACGACGTTAAGCCAGAGGACCTGTCTGCCAGCATTGCAGTTGGTGGACTTCTTTCACAAAGACGAGGTGAGTTATTGCCAGCATCCTGGTTATATTCCAAATTCCTGCCTCGACTACTGCTGGGAAGGCAATGGCAACCAATCTTTGCCAAGAGACTGCTTCAACTGCACCAATGGATGATGATGATAATGATGGCCTTGTAACTAAACTAGAATGGCACTCGGTGGAGCGCATACCTCTGCCAAGGTAAACAGTTTACGTTTTGTATCCCACTGATAGGTCATATCTAGATCTGGACTGAACCAAAATCTAATCAGCTTGTTCTCATCACCTAACCAACTCATCCACCTAATTTTGTTATAACTCGTCCACAACTTTCTGAGACATCATGCTAAATATAGTTTTTGGCCCCATCTCTCAATGGTGAAGAAACACTTAAATTTTGTTTTTTAAATTCTCGTATCCGCATCTGGAACTTCACCAAAATAGAATTAATTGTTCCTTGTGACACACCTAACCTGTACACCAAGTTTCGTCTGAATTCGGCCATAACTTTTTTGAGATATTCTGCTCACAGACAAACAAACAGACAGACAGGGGTGAAGCATAACCTCCAGTGGCAGAGATAATGAGGAAAAGCAATCCTGCTCATGTAGGATGAAGTACAGGTCATAGAAATTAATGTCCATTCCAATGCAATTGAACACAACATAACAAGACACCATCCAATCTAACAACCTCCAAAATAATGCTTTGCTAAAAACTCTGCCATTGAAAAAGTTGGCATTACTGCTGCATCACAATCTGCACTTTTTGCAAACTTTTTTTTGTCAAAGATTTTCATGATGAATACTTTTGTGCAATGTAAACCTTGTAATATATATAATATATTATATATATATTATATATATATATATATATATATAGTATATATATATATATATATATATATACTATATATATAAACCGGGCGTATGGCACGCGCCTGTAATCCGGCTACTCGGAGGATCGCTTGAGGACGGGAGCTCTGCACTGGAGCCGCGCTATGAGAGGGTGTTAGGGCAGCTCGGAATCATGGCGAAACCCAATCCTTATCCTGTGGTCGTAAGAGGCAACCAGGGGTTTGCGTCAGGAAGGGCATCCGGCTTAAAACCTATGCCAAATCAGTATTGCGGATCATAACGATGATCCGCTGTGGTGACCCCAACGGGAGCAGCCGAAAGACGAACAACACATATTCTATATATATATATAATTTGTACACACACATACATACATCGTCCATTCATTGATGTGGAAGCAATACATGATGCAATGTTTCTTTTAATATCCTAAAAATTGTTGCAGAGCTTTTGCTTTACCATGATGTGACTACCAAAGCAAACATCAAAAAAAAAAAAATTGGGCAGGTAGAGTTTTATCGATAAAATAGAAGGATTATGGAGAAAATAGGAGCAAAAGAGTAATAACAATGAGAATGTGAACAAATGTGATAGTCAGAATAAAACCATCACCAGATGTCATTGATTATCTGGGATCGCTAAACTTAAAGACCATCAATCATGAACAGCCATTTATGTAGGGAATGCGTGTGCAAAGGAAAATAGTTAAAGAAATGACAATAGTCCAGGACAGCAGACAGAGCTGGAGAAGCAAAGTCAGAATCTGGCAACGCAAAAAACAATTTTGTCACGGTGCAAAAACACAACTTGCTGCAAAAACATAACTTGCTAGTGGGGTTTCAATGTTGATGGGGCAGCGGCTGGGTTTTGTGTTGGAGGGGGGGGGGGGGTGGCTTATTGAGGAATGGGCAAAGAGCCAGGCAGCTGGGTACACAAGGCGCGTGGACCTCTATTTCTCCACGCCGCCCCTTGGACTCCCCAACGCTCACTCTGCCGGCCTGGTGTCCCGACCTAATGAATAACAGGCGTTTGGGCTTTGGGTTTTGAAGCGGAGGTGAACGTCAAAGACAGCAGCAGCTCCAGGTGCTTTCCAAAAAGCATAAAACGTCAGGAAGGCAGACTCGTAAGCAGGAAAATTACAAAGGTCCATTTACATGAAGAAAGGTATTTGACAACAAAAGTAGCAATCATTGCCAGTAGGTGAGACAGGTGTCCATCAGGGATATCATCCAATATAACACCAAAAATTATCCATCTTGAATTTCAAGAAGAGGTTATTGAAGTTATCTAAAATTAATAATAGTCATAAAAATAAAAATAAACAGGAGCCACATAACGTTGAAAAAAAAACATAATAATAGACTTACTTGATGATCAAAATAATTTTGATATTCAACCTTCTTGAGAAGGTTGGACAAAAAGGAAAGTTTCCGTTCCTACATTCAACTGCACAGCAACGAGTTACAAAACCTTTTACAGGTATGTCGACACCATCACAGATGAATACAAGATGATGAAGGGATCTGTGGAAGGGGTGCTGGGATAACTGCTGGGAAGGGATAACATGCTGCAGGTGGGGGCTGCTGCCACAAAATAACTTTTGAACGATGTTTTCACAAAATGGAAGATGCAAACTGAAGTAATCGTTCTTAACCCCGTAAGCACTCTTTTAAAACAACCGTTTAAAAACTTGCACCATTATAAAGAGAATGAAATGGAAAACATGAGAAAAGCTGTTAAATTTAAATGAACACTCCCCCTTTCCACACCCAACAACTTGCAATCATAATCAGAGTGACCCCTGACACTTCTTATTGCAAATCCTAGCCATAATACCCAAAATGGTGACGAAATTTGCTTCCAAAAATAAACGTGAGGTGGCGAGAGGAATCTTCAAAGAAAAGGATATATTTTGTGCAAACTCGAGTCTTTTTTTTTATGACGTCAATTCGCACAGAAAGCAGGAAAATGCATCTCGGATGCGTCCGCTGAGTAGTAGTAGTAGTTGCACATAAGACAAGGAAAAGTCTAATACAACAACAAAGATAATAGTACTGTATATTATAATCAACATATAACCCTAAAACAGTGCCAAAGCATTTACACAAAAACTACCAATGGTGGCAAAAAGAATGGAGTGGGGTGGGAAGGGCAGGGTGTGTTGGAGGAGGGGCTTATGGTTTGGTTTAGAAACCATTCTGCAAATAATACCTACACCCTGTGCACAGCACGGAATCTATGAAACTCCAATACCACGAACAGACCAGCTGCCAGGACAGTTAATAGAAGCGATCAATCGTCAATGCAGCATTGGTGATGCAACTATGGTTGTGGTGCAGAAGTCAACGCCGACGTGGCTGGCAGATCTCTGTATAAAGGGGTCTGAAAAGTAGCTGTTAGACGGAGTTAGTTGCTGGTCTCAACAACTGACCTCAGCTCAGAAACAACTCCTTCCAATTCTTTCTCCAAAGTAAACAGCAGTCCTGCACAGCAAGATATGAGGTCGGACATTGACTATGGCATTCTGCAGAACATATGGAATAGTTATTCACGGTACGTACAATCAGGCATCAATTGAAGTGGAGGCATAAGAACACATACAATGATATGAGGAACTTCCAAACAAAAACAGCGGCCATGAGGTCATCACAAACTGCGCAATACGCTGCAATAAGAGAACTGCTTGGACCCCCCCCAATCGACTTTTTCAACAATCCTCTGGAAGAAGTCCTTTTTTCAAGCTTCTGGATCTCACTATCTGCCACAGATCTTTCCTGGGAAGCCACATTTCCAACCTTGCCTCCAAAGCAGTCACCGACTAGGGAATCCTCCGTCGTGCAAAGTCCTTCCTCGGCCCAATTGAGCTCCTGACCACATACAAGCTTCGTCCGCAGCCTGATGGAGTACTACTCTCCCCTCTGGGCTGGTGCTCCTGCCTCTCACCTTTCTCGGCTTCACGCTGTGGAAACCAAGGCATTTTGGATCATTGTTATCTCTCACGGATGAGGCTGAGTCTTTGAGCCTCTCACTCTCTTCTCTCACCGCAAGCAGGGTCGGTGGTCTTTCTGTCTTCTACCGTCTCCTCTCCTGTCTCCCCCCCGCCCCCCCTCGCTCTGTCTGCGATTTGTCTCCACCATATTTCTGCAGCGCTCAAGGTTTCCGCAACAACCTCCTTCTGGTAAAACTACCAAAATCACATATCACTGCTCACCTTCACTCTTTCATTCCTCTTTTTCCCCGTCTTTGGAATAAACCCCCTCACTCTGTTCAATCCCATTTTTCCCTCCAGGCCTTCAAAATAGCTGTTCACCCCCACCACTTATCTTTTCTTTTTTCGCTAAATGTGTTGCACCTCTTATTACGTACCCATTCTAATCTTCGTCTTTCTTACCCCGTTATCCACCCCAAACCAACCTCCTTCAAATTCCCTGCTTTCCTTCCTGAAGTCCTTAGTGTCCATCTTGTATAGCCCGCTCCGCCCATCCCTCTCCCTTCCACAGACTCTAATGTCTCTGTTCCCCACTGTTGTCCTTCCCACCCTCTTGTCTCATGGCCCCCCCCCCCTTCGGCTGTTGTGTGTGCTTGCTCTCATAAAGAGCATACAGGTATACAAAAAAAATACGAACATACCTCCATCGCACACACTTGTTACATATTATAACCAATAAGAAACTATCTACTGTTGTCTGTTGTCATTACCTTTGCAGTGAGACTATTCTATGCATTAACGACTGAATGAAAGACCCCTGCCTTCCTAACTCTCCTCCTCTTTAATTTGAAACTGTGGCCCCTGGTCCTGTCAGTGTGATGAAAAACCCTTCTGCACTTATTCCTTCTATATACAAATTTATGTATTTTTAATCAGTAATTTTTTGTAAACCAAATATCCTTCATCTTCAGATATTTGTTTGGTGTTTGACAATAAAACCGAAATTTATAATAATAATAATTATTATTATTATTATACTATACCTTTCAATACCTTCAACACCTTCATCAGACTCCCTCGTAATCACTTCCTTTCTCATCTAAAAGTCCTGTCTCTTTCAGCCGCTACTCATAACAATGTAGCTAGGCCCGGGAACAATGTAGTTGCTTTATGTTGTACCCTCATTATGACAGATATATTCTTTCTCAGATGTGGTGACAAAAAATACACAACATTCTAAATGAGGCCTCACTAAATTCCTGTACAATAATAAAACTACTTTTTGTGACTTATAATTTATCCCCCTGAGTACAATCAAACCTAAAACCCAATCAGCTTTACATGTAGTTGTCAGGTTACCCATCCCCCCCTCACCCCACCTCCGTATCTATTATCACCCCCAGATACTTCTCCTGTGTGACATGCTCATACATTGCCCCTTGCATCATGTCATTCCTATTTCCATTATTTTTACCCAACCCCAGCACCTTACATTTATTTATGTTAAACTGCATCTACCAATCTTTGCCCAATAATCTATTGTTGTATCTAGACTTTCCTGAATCTGATCAACCCCCTCCTATGTTGTCTACCTTAACTCCAAGCTTTGTGTCATTTTCAAGTTTGGAAACTCTACTCTTAACCCAACTGTCAAATCATTGATGTAAATGATGAATAATAATGGTCCGAGTACAGATCCCTGAGGTACGCCACAACTTACTGTATATCCTCCAAGCTAGATTATCCTCCCATTCACATCCACACACTGCTTCAAATTACAAGGCTAGTTTCCAATCCAGATAGCTACTCTACTAGCTCTCACCTTAGCCAACAACCTTCTATGTGGTACCTCAAATAAGGCAACCCTTCTAGATGAGCTGTTCGTATTTACTCACCTGTATTGGTGGAACTGCTAGCAATGAATGTAACAACCAAGGGCAATCGGTTGAAGTGCACAACCTGTTAGAGATAAATTATCATTAGACCTGTGCATTCCTTGAGGTGCAATTACCAACAGTCTAGAAATAGTGGTGGCAACAGCTTTGTTTGTCAGTCTGTCTGTTTCTTCTCCCTACCTGGCAGTGAGTGTAGTAACAGACAATGCTTTGGTTTTTGGAGAGTCCCATTTTGCTGCTCTGATCCGTAGCTGGAGCAAATGTTCCAAGGAAAGCGGGTCTCAAGGCATGATCAACACTGTCATTTGCCACTGCACGGAATGAACAATCATTGGTAATCAAATGATTAACAAGTTCAATCATATCATAGAATTTCATAAAATGTGGAAAAGCAGGATTCACATTTATACAGTGATCTAAGGCTAACTGTATGTTTACATAAATTAAATGCAGGACAAAGCTATAACAAGAGGACATCCTTAGACACGATATAAAAATAGATGCCAAATAAAAGAGAAGAATAAGAAGAAAGCACACTTTAGATCTGGATGAGAATAAAATTAATGTTGTTGTGCCAAACCAGATAAAAACGAGTTATATTGGCCGATGGAACACAGGGAGGTGATTTAAACTCAGAATCTGATTTTATGTTTCCAAAAAACAACAACAAAAAAAAACAACATAATTGCTTTCAGGCGAGCGAACTTTGGTGAAGACACAAACCCTGAACAATTTTCTTCAAAGAAAAAAATCACGAGGCAAAATATTGTCTTGCTGAAAACGTGTTGCATTATTCAAAACAAACATTTCAATGTTGGGCACACATTTATACGTGCACGTGCATATGTGCAAACCATGCTGGCCGGGTCATATATATACATATTGTTACGGATCTGGAAACCATATGCATTCAAACATACAGATGTCCCAAAGGTCAGTTATTCCGCTAAGTACATGTGAGACAGGTCCCTTCCTTTTGCTAGTGGGAGAATCAAAGGTATGCGTTGCGATGTTCTTTTAGGTAGGTTATTACATCCAACAAACCATCCAACAAACCATCTATGACCATCCAACAAACAAACCGACAACACCACTGAACAAGAAGCAACGGCTTCACCTCGCTAACGCGCGACGCTGTCCAGGCAAGAATTCTGCAGTTTCTTGCTTCCACAACGTGTGAACATTTTGACGAGTAGTGGGTGAGTCGGGGGCGGGGTTTCCCGGTATGGCGAAACCCCACTCAGAAAGGCGGACCATGGAGACAGGACGTCCAATCAGGCAGACAGTGACTCTGTTTCCATATGACCCGCGCGTTCGTGGAGGTCATGACAGTAGACCCACACGTTAGCGATGAGTTCTGAGGGGTTTGGTCTTGTTCTGAGTAAGTTTGGAGGAGGAACAAGTTTATTTGGAGAGCGAAGTTGTGTGTGAAATCACAAGTTGCTGTGTTCGTGGATTTTTCCGGTCCGTCCACGGACCCTGATCTCCGCTGGGACTTTCGACTTTGCACCCGTTTCCTCTCAGCGAGCCAGCGGTTTGGACTGGTGGGCCGGCCGCTACGACAATTAGCAGGCCCCCCCGCACCAGCGAGCACTCCTGCCTTTACGGTGCAGTACCAGTGAACTGTACTCCAAAGCTCGCTCGTCCGCTCTGCTGCGGGATCTTCTATAAATCGAGTCTGAGTGTGCGTCGGAGGTCGGGCCCGCTTATACAGTAAAACGTAGGGTTCCATAGTGTAATCTGCTGCAATCACGAAATCTGCTCCTGGTCTTTTTATCGTGAATAAATACAATGTAAGAAATGTCCAGTTGTTCGTCCTTCTTGCAATGGGCCTACATGGTCGATCTGAGTTTTAGCCGGGTCTTATCACCGATAATCGTCATTCACGCACGGCTGGCATTCTGCCGCTGCACCCGAACCGGAGGTTGAGTCGATGTTGGACTCTACCGCATCGTAGAGTGACCCGTTAAGCATGACTTGCGAGGGCCGTTCCCGAGATCAACGCGGAGTTAATTAGGTAAATTGTGACAAAAAACCCTACGCAGGGTGGATGTATTGCTGCCATCTGTTCGTTCAGCGACCCGCCGTCTCATGGAATTATCCGGAGCGGACGGCACTATCATCCAGGAGCCAGTGGAGCCGACGTACCTTCCCCAACTAGTGGTGGCGCACCGACCCGCCCAACTAATATCTGTGAAAGATATATATATTATATAATATATCAATATACAATATCTTTCTCTCTTCTCTTTTGCTGCCCGTTAGGTCGCGCACAGCGGATCACGCCATGTCGCTCTAATCCTCCAATCTTCATTGACAACCAATACCCGCATTCCGCCCATCACTCGCAGTCATGAACCTCTCTTTGGCCTTCCCTTCTCTCCGCTGCGGCCATCTCAGCACCTTCTCGCGAACACCCGTCTTCCCTCTGTCAATGTCCAAACCAACTCAATCCGTCTCTCTCGCTTGTCTCAACCGTCTAGTCTGCGCAGTTGCTTAATAACCTCATCCTTACAATGATGGTCATCCCTTGTCAACTCCAACGAGAATGCAGCATCTTAACCCAACCTCACGCCGCTCCTTCCTTTGTACGCCACGCCTCCTAAACATAACAACATAGCTGTCTCACTACGTATTAAATAACTCGCTTTAACTCTGAAGCTACCCTGTCTGTCACAAATATCCCTGCACCTCCTCCACTCATCATCCTGCCTTGCACATCTCTTCACTTCCTCGCCTCACTTTCGCTTAAATTTGACAGGTGATCAAGTATTTAAACCCATCACCTCCACACTTCAACCTTGCAACCGCACATAAGCACACCGCCCTCGCATTACGCATTAACTTCGTCTTACCTACGACTATCATTCCCTCTCTCCATGGTACCTTCCACTCCAAGCTGCTCCCAGCCTGCTCCCTACCCCTACAGATCATATGTCATACCGCTTGAACTAATCCAGAACCTCAGCGGATCGTCCGCACGCTGTCCCATCCCAGTGCAAACAGAAAGGCTCAGAATGTTGTGCAATCGCCACTCTTTTACTTAACGTCGTCATTCCTACAGCAACACCTCACGGCTGTCCGCGTCCCTGAACAATCGCACTCACCACAGACTTCTCCACTACTCCCGCTGCCTCAAAATAAACAACCGCTCCTCTGCACTATCATTAAGCTGTCTAAACCACAAACAACACATGTAACTCCTGTCTGCCTCCCTATACTCCAAACAACCCAAAGCAAATCGCTCAGTGGTGCTAACTCCTGGAATACCGATATTGCTGCTTCCACAAATCATCACTTCTCCTCTCAACCTGCTCACAACTTATGGTGCTGTTTAACTGACTTTATCCCTCGTAATCACACTCTTGCCCTCACTGTTCTTAAAATCGAACCAGTACACTAATCTCCACTCCTCCGCGTCCTCACTTTCAAGATTTATTAAACAACTGGTAAAAACCCCACGCCGATCTCTCCTAAACACTCCATGCCTCCACTGTACCACTGGCCGACCGCCCTTTTCCATCTCACCTCTTCATATGCGCCCACTTCATCCTAGATCCACGAACATCCCGATTAACTACCCACCTCTTCCACTTCTCTCTACTCTCCGTCATTTCTATTCATCACTTCCTCAAGTACTGCCATCCACCTTTCTCACACCTCCTGGTCGTCGCAGCCCATTCCATTAGTCCTTATACACCCTAACCTCAGAATCCTCCCGAGCTCGTCCTCAGGTGCACGGTATAAATTTTCCTCCTTGTTGTATCCAACTTCTCCAACAGTCCGTTGCCTTTCTTAGCTGCACTCGCTCTTTGCCTTTCGCTTCGCCTACATTCCTGGATCCTCCACTTCGCTTCATCTCTCGACAACCATTTCTTTTCGCTACAACACTTTCTTATACTTCTCGTCCAACACCAAGTCGCTTATCTTCCTCCGCTGTCAGATTCACAGCAAGACTCCTAGCTATCTCCCTCACGCGCACTCTGAGCTGTAGTGTGCCAAGCATCGCCACCATTCTTTACGGCACCATGGCAACACCTTGTCCTCACCTCCTCTCTAAATCACCAACAGTCTTCCTCCTTACGTCCACCATCTTGGTCTTGTTTCAGAGCTTCCTCAAACGCTCGTTCTCAAACCACCTCCAAGCTCGGTCATACACGACACCAATTCGATGCTGTCGAGCTAACACTCCCCTGCACAGCTTAAGTCTTAATCTTTTCCGGTTGCATACTCTGCTTAAGATGTAATCACCTGTGTGACTTCCTCCACTTGTACGCACTTCTGTGTCTCCCTTTTCTTGAAATACGTTTACCACTGGCATTTTCCAGTTTTTAATTGCAACTCTACCACCATTTGGCCCTTGCCACATTTCTTGTGTTGATACCTTGTACCTACCACATCACCTCCTCATCTCTATCCCTCCCCAAATCCATGTTGAAACGCCCCAACACACTCTTCATCCTTGGATTAACACTCTCGCAAGCCGACTGTTTCATCTAACCACTCAAAATCTTCTTATACTCCATCACACCCAAGCGGTTGCATATCACTGATGACATTCATCATACCCTTAATTTCCAACTTCACACTCATCAACTCGGGTCAACACTCCGCTCACCTCCAATACCTCCACGATAATCTTCCTTCAGAACTGCCCGACAACCATTTCTCCTCCCGACCACGACATAGTATAACATTGGAAACCACGCCAATTCTCCTAGCCTTCCCGCATCCACTTGGTCTCTGTACAACCAGTAGTCACCTGCTCTCTTCCTCATACTTCAGGCCCAACCTCGCCTTGGCCAGTCATAAATTCACCTCCACACTTAACCGCTTCCCCCTCCCCACTGTTGCATTCGATCGCCGTCCCAGTTCCTCTCCTCCTTCGCGCCAGCAAGATAAGCACATGTTCCACTGGTACTCGTCTGCTGACACCGTTAACCGTGGCGGTCCGTTGAAGCCGGCCTCGACCGATTCCGGTATGGAAAATTCGTTTTGTTCTCACGAATAATGATTGGCATAGGTGTTATGCCGGATGCCCTCCTGACGCAACTGGTCGCGCTCTACGGACACACAGGGATAAAGAACTATATATATATAATTAGTTAATTGAGGGGTACACATAGTTTACGTTGGAGGCAGTAAGTTAGCGTGGTCCAAGATCGGCGTTGTTACACTAATTTTGTAACTGGGACCGTTGGAAGAAGCTTGTAATTGGTGGAGTATGGCACGATACGTGCTTGTCCATGGTATGCTGTTGAGGTGGTATATGTTGTGCCTATTGTTATTAGATTGAAGATGTTATTTGTCATGTCCCCCTCTGTGAACAGGGATGAAAACCAGGCTAGTAAGGAAGAGTGGGTGAAGTATGGATAATGTTGAGTTCAATTTTGACAATTAAACCTCCCTTACAGGTCACGCTGGGTGCCACATACAGTGGGTGGTTCCCGTGAGGGCTGGAACACCGCTCGCTGTGAATCCGGTATCAAATGACGGTATTCCTAAAGACCTGCCTGTCCGGGAGAGGTAACTGAGTTGCATTAGAGACCGACAGATGACCTTCCGCTGGGGATGGGGAACATGCTAGCACCGTGTGATCCCTTTCCATTCGGCATTCAGAAACACATTCTTTGCATGCGGTCTGCATTAGCAGTTAACACACACATAACACACACACAACACAACACACACACACACACACACACACACAACAGCACAACACACAACACTTTGCTGATGCGATTAATTTCATATGAACGTCATGGACAACAAGATAGGTGCAAATTCGATGGGAAAATCGAATAGATACATGTATATCAATTGTAACCTAACAATGAATGCGTGTTGTGGAGAATGTGCAATACAGGTCCAATGGAATCGAAATCTCATACCGGGTATTCCATCCCAGCAGCATTACTGAGCAAGATCAGAGGATGGATACAGTAACTCGGATCGAAACGATTGCGTACCAGCATCTGTGCGAAGTTCAGTCCGACGAGAGTCTATGAAAGGCATCCCCTCTTCATATTCTTGTTGATTCCCGTGTCTTCATAAAGTCCTTGGTCAAACAGTTCCTCACATTCTGTAAAGAGTCTGTGCAAAATGGTGAATGAAACCCGTTTAAGTCCAAAATGATCTCTTATTCTGACATAACAAGCATTGTAAAATATGTAATTAGTGAATATTGGATGATCCATTCGGTGTTCTGAGGACTTTAACATTTGCTCAGTCACTTAAAACTCCGAGTGTACGAGTTCACACCTAAACTATTTTTGCAGTAGGCAATTGTATAGGGTGAACTACAATATGAATTTCTGCAAAACGATGCAAAAAGGCACTGCTGCTAAAAGTCCTCAAATCAACTACATATTAATTCTAGCATGTTAGATTGGTGTGTGCGTGTGTGCCGTGTCTGTGGGAAATACAGGCCATCAAGTCAAGAGTTGGATTGTCCGTTTTGCAAAAATGCACGAGCCAATTGAAATTTTGTACTAAGTCCTACCTGACAAATGAAAGCAGCACCCATTCAGGCACCATTTCGTCGGGTAGGTAATCTCTCAAGTCGATAAAGATGTAACATTGGAAGGCGGCCCATGTTCCCTGTCGCCCTCATATAAAGACTACAGACTACGTGAATTAGGCAGCCATCGGCTGTTCAGTTACCCGTGCGAACCTGATGAAACGTAAGGCAGTCACGGGACGCAAACCGAGGGATCGTTAACGGGTTCATCCACCGGCCTGTGGGCAAATACTGTACCTAATGACGACAAATCGATGCGTAGGTAGCAGGTGGACACCCTTACCTAATGCTGACCCGAGTACCTAATGGAACTGAACAAATCGATGGCGTCACGTGATCAGTGTCGTCACCTGCTCTAATGCTGACCAAGGGATTCCTACACAGGCACTCGTTCGCATGCTAATCCACCAAACGGCAATCTGGCTTTATGGACGGTACATTCTAATCTCGATCAGGAATACTCCAATGCATCCGACTACAGTGTTTTTATAATCGTATGAGGCACACGGAGGGATAACAATTGGAAGAGATACATAAAGCCCAAAAACCCAAGTACGGCGACTGACAGACAAATAAATGGTTGGATTCCTATCAACTATCCGTCAAGCTCTTGCCATAAAAAAAAAACAGGAGAAGAAGATGAGACGAAATACTCTCCACGGGACTGGAGGACACAAGCATAATCGTGAGAACTTTGACAAGCCGGTTATCCTGCAAGACACGTTAGAAATGTGTATGAGGCGGGATCCGCTTATCGCGTACAGTTTAGAGGTCGCAGAGAGAGTAAGGGTCTGAGCAGCAGAAGCGGTTATGCGACATGCACGAACAGAATTCCACAGCCTCACACTGGATCCAAGCCAACTCATCTCGCCCTAGTTGCCACCTTTTATCCGGCTGTGCTCCACCCCTGTGACATAGCTCTGCGTCGCGCTCACTTGGTTTTGCGTGTCAGCTATAATCAAGGTAGCCCGCCTTTAGCTCATGCAAAGTATTTCACACGCGGGGACCACCCTTTGCAACACCGCCATACTATGCAAGCTACCTCTCGAAGAAGCCGATTCCACAATAGAAGTGTGTTCCAAACTTTTTGTATACCCATTAGGCCACCAAAATTCACCTATACCGCCTTGACCTCTAAAGAAAGGATTGTTTTTCATCATGCAATAATTATGCAATTTGAAAGTATATATACATATCATTGCAGACATAAACCCCACAAATAAATCCAATCAACGTGCGAAAATTCAAGTAGGAATGTGACGGAAACAATGATACAATTTTTGACTCTGGCTCAGTCAAACTGTGGGTCACATCGCAGTTCGTTGCGTTCTACGTCCATTCAGTTTCTCTACTTCGTTCCCATAGCAGAGGCGGAAAATGCGCTCTCAATACATTTTTCTGGATCGAAATGGGTAATAAATACGAATAGCGATGCTAAATTGTACGATAGGTCAAAGCTACAAAAAAACTGGGCGTGATTCGTCTGAAAATGAAGATTCGTCTGATCTTCTTCAGAGTTCCAATTCAGTCGCGTCTGTCATTGTCGTCAGTCATCGGGTATCACCGTTACTGGATCGGAAGGGATCGATCCGCACAATGCCTGCCATGTCATATCGTATGGGAAGGCGCCTTTCAATTTCGTTTGTAGGGCTGCCAGAATGCGAAAAGCAATTCTCTTGTTTTTCAGTACACGTTTCAGAAAGGTTCGTAGCCCAGCATTACTGTGTTTTTCCCAGTCCTCAATGTAACTGACCCAATTCTTCAGCTCACAAAACGCTGGAGATAACGGCGAATTCAATCACCAACTTATCCTTTGCTTGGTAGGTGGTTTCAGTCGTTCAGTGCCAAAACATATCACAGTGGCTAGTTCAGCATTCTGTTTCTGTTCTGTCTGATTCCATCCAGAACAGCAATCCTCTTCACCTTGGTTAGCAAGAATGCGGATCTCATGCAAACTCAAAAGGACTCGGCGAACAAACGTATGGATAGCCAGGGAACGTGTGTAGAACAGTAACTTTCGTGTTCAAACCATATGGCAAAGTTTCTTAAGGAGCCAGATGTCAAAGCTAACCGCTTGACGTAATGACCATGGATGAGTGGTACATCCATCAGAGCAGTGGGAAGAGTTATGGCAACTAAAGCTTGTCGATGAATGTACAATGTACAAATATGCATTGGGAGCTTTGCCTTAGATATAATTGCATGAAATCCCTGACTTCGCCGTAGCATGGCAGGCGATTCGTCGAACACACGCACATACCGGCCAGCTCAACGTGCTCTTCAATAAAAAGACACACATACCTGATGAATTCACCTTTTGTTGTCTCTTCCATCTAGGAGATAAAATAAACTCTTCTTTCAAATCTTGACCCTTAAACATGGCGCAGCAAAAACCAGACTCGAGTGGAACGAATGTAGTCGACTCATCAGCTGGATGCTGAAAACCCAGCATATTCATCTCCTCTACACTACTCTAATTGATTCGATGCACATCACATATCTATCTTCACTGTTGAACAATGATATTGACAAGTTTTCACCTCTTCTCAACCCAGCATCAACCACCATTGTCTTCAGCACGTGCAGCATAACTTCACCGATGTATGTGCTTCTTTTCCATGCAATTCGAGGGATATAGAGAGGTAGGATGCTCACAGGTGCTGCATGTTGTTGCTGCAAATCCACTTGAACAAGGCATGGGCTTCAACCTTTCTTGCTGCCTTCAAACGGGAGCGGTCTAACCACGTAGCTGGGTGCGAGACTGGAGAGTTGTTTCAATTTAAGGGCTTTAACGACTGGGCAGTCAAGAACCTGCAAACAGATCAAACATTGTGGTTCATATTCCTCTCTGTAAATTCGTCAACTCAGTCAACATAACTCAATAAAACCACGTTTTTCCCCAATTGCCATTCCTGATCGGCTAGCTTCTGCGGCTTGAATAAGTGCTGGGGGTTTGTAGTCGGGCGACACTCGGTGTTGAATAACACGGCTCTGATGGGCTGATAGACCGCCCGCGATGGAAATTAAACCACGGAGTGCCTAAAGTTATTAATTTCACAAAGGCCAATTCTCTTCGTAGCATCATCGAATACCAATATAAACAAAAAACAACAGTTTCCTGCGTATTGTGAGATTTCACGCTCCAAATGGTGATCTCTGTCAAACTCGTGGCTGTGAGAATCTGCGCTAACAACGCGATTCAATCACTCTGTACGAGGACCCCTGCGCGATATCCAAGCCTAGGATTGTTCATGGGCCCGGTCTTAGTCACTGGCACTGAATAATTGCCATCATCCGGAACTAGCTGCTCGATTCTGAAAATGCTAAGTCAAAACACCAGTCAGTCAGCAGAACACTGGAGACAAGGGTGAAAATAGTATGAAGTGTTGGAGTTACCTTTCCGAAGATACGCAGGGTAATGGAAATGACATTGATATTGTAATATGAGTGTTTAGGAACGCCCTTACCTCATTGGAACGCGCGGATAGATATATAGATACGCCTAGTTGAATAGGAGATTACTGCACTCAATGCCCGAGAGATTTCCTGGTTAGCACCATCGAATTGAAAAGTACAATTTCGAAGAGTTAGTGTGGGGGTGAGAGAAAGATTTGCCCTTGGGGAACGGCCAAACTTGAAAGGACTTCATAAGAAAGTCATCATAGGTAATGCCTTCGGAGGTTCGAAATGGAGCAAGACATATCTGAATTAAAAGGAAGAACAATTTTTTAGCTCTGGCTTCTTAAGCGACAATGTTGCAGGCTTATGGAAATCACGAAGAATTTGGGAGGAGCATTTGTTATCCAGAAATCAACTTTTGCTGCAGTTGCACTGCTGAGCAAAATTCCAACAATCTGCAGTTTATAAGATTTAGTGAGGCTATATTAGATAGATGTACAGATACAAGCTTTAAATTGTCCATCGGGAGTTTTAGTAATCTGCTCCTTGCTGAGTACTATGCGATTAG
>CM068954.1:80877914-80906182 GCA_035128595.1 Eptatretus atami | reverse complement strand
CCTCCAATACCCTCGACATAATCTTCCTTCAGGATTACCCCGACACCATTTCTCCTCCCATCCACACCATAGTATAACAGTTTGAAACCACCTCCAATTCTCCTAGCCTTACTCCCCATCCACTTGGTCTCTTGTACACACAGTATGTCCACCTTTCTTCTCTCCATCATATCAGCCAACTCTCGCCCTTTGCCAGTCATCGTCCCAACATTCAGAGTTCCAACTCTCACCTCCACACTTCTACCCTTCCCCCTCTCCACTGCCTCCGGACTCGCCTTCCCAGTCTCCTTCTCCTCCTTCGCCCAGCAGTAGCACAATTTCCACTGGTACCCTGCGACCACCGGTACCGGTGGCGGTCGTTGGTAACCCGGGCCTCGACCGTCCGGTATGGAAATTCGTTTTGTTCTCCGCATAATGATTTGGCATAGGTTTTTATGCCGGATGCCCTTCCTGACGCAACCCTGGTCGCCTCTTACGACACACAGGGATAAAGAATATATATATATATATTAGTTACGTTGGAGGGGGTACAAATAGTTACGTTGGAGGGCATGTAAGTTAGCGTGGTCAATGTATTCGCGTTGGTTACAACATAATTTTGTAACTTGGGACCCGTTGGGAAGAAGCTGTATTGGTGGAGGTATTGGCACGATACTGTGCTGTTCTCATGTATGTTGTGGAAGGTGGTATAGTTGCTATTGGTATTAGATATGAAGATGTTATTTGTCAGTGTCCCCCTCTGTGAAGCAGGGATAGCAACCAGGCAAGGTAAGAAGAGTGGTGAATATTGGATATGTTGAAAGTTCATGTTTGGACCAATAAACCCCCTTCACAGGTCACGCTTGGGTGCCACAACAGTGGGCTGGTCCGTGCTGCTAGCTGTCCATGCTGTGGGCTGGACACCTGCTCGCCGTGAAGCGTACATCACGGAGATGCGGTATCATCACGGTATATTCAAAAGACCTTGCCTGTCCGGGAGAGGTAAAATTTGTAGTGCTTGCATTAAGGACCGACAGGATGAGCCTTTCCGGCTGGGAATGGGGGAAACCATGCTAGCCACTCGGTGTGATCCTCTTTCATTCTGGCCATTCAAGAAACACATGTCTTTGGCATGGCGGGTCTGCATTAGCAGTTACACACACACACACACACACACACACAACTGTTGCTGATGCGATTTATTCATGTGACGTCATGGGACACAGATGAGGTGCAAATCTCTGATGGGGATAAATGCTGAATAATTACATGTCTATTTCATTGTAACCTAATAATGTAATGCTGTGTTGTGGAGAATGTTTTCACATACAGGTCCAATGTGGAAGTGGAAATCTCAATACCGGGTATGTCCACCTCAGGCAGCAATCACTGCAGCGAGATCACAGTGTGATTACAGTACTCTGGGCAGTCGGAAGCTGATTGCGTATATGGATCGTGCGAATGTTTCAGTCCTGAGCAGGAGTCGTTATGAAAGGACATCCCCTTCTTAGCATATCTCTTGTTGATCCAGTGGCTTCATAAAGTCCTATTTGGTCACAAACAGTTCCTCACCTTCTGTTAAAGAGTCTTGCAAAATGGTGAATTGAAGACCCTGTTTGAAGGTGTCCAAAGATTTGATTCTTCTTATTTTCTGACATACACATAGAATTGTAAAATAATGTAATTAGTGTATATTTTGGATGATCCATATGCTGGTGTCTCTGAAGGACTTTAAAATTTGCTCAGGTCACCTCTAAAAACCTCAGAGTGTACGAGTTCACATCCTAAACGATTATTGCATGAGGCAATTGTATTATGTGTGAACTTACAATTTGATTTTCTGCACAAACGTCATGCCAAAAAGGCACTTGGATGCTGAAACAGTCCTTCATCAACTACATTATTAATTCTACATGTTCAGATGTGGTGTGTGTGCGTGTGTGCGTGTGTGCGTGTGTAGAAATACATGACATCAAGTCAAGGAGTTTGGGATTGTCCGTTGTGCAAAAGAATGCACAGCCAATTGACAATTTGTACTAAGTCCTACTCTGACAAATGAAAGGAGCACCCTCACTTTCAGGCGACATTTCCGTCGTGGGTCAGAAACTTACTCAAGTCGACAAAGATTGTACACATTTGATGAGGCGGCCATTTTCCCCCCATGTCTTCCCTCCATATAAAGTACTACCGTACTACGTGATATTAGTGCAGCCATCGGGTCTGTTCAGTTACCCAGTGCGAATCCTGATGAACCGCGTCAAAGCAGTCACGACGGCAAACCGATTGGATCGTTACGGGTCTCATCACCGGCCTGTTCGCCACAATACTGTACCTAATGGAACCGAGCAAATCGATGCGTCACGGTGATCAGTGTCGTACACCCGTTCTCTAATGCTGACCGAGTTACCTAATGGAACCGAGCAAATCGATGCGTCACGGTGATCAGTGTCGTACACCTGTTCTCTAATGCTGACCAAGTGGAGTCTCTGAGCACAGGCACTCGTTCTGCATGCTAATCACCAGAACCCAATCTGTCCTTTAATGGACGTGTACAATTCTAATCTCGATCAGGAATACTCCAATGCATCCCGAGATCAAGTGTTTTTTTATAATGTATTTGAGGCACACGGGGAGGGAATACAATTGGAAGCAATACAATAAACCCCAAAAACCCAAGTACGTGCCCACGAGCAAACAAATAAATGGTGGATTCCTAAATCAAACTATTCCTTCAGGCCTCTTTCATTAAAAAAAAAAAGGAGATAGAATCGATGAGACTGAAATACTCCAGCTGTGACTGGCAGGACACAGCGAGTAACGTGGAGGAACCTTGACAAGGCTCGGTTATCCTGGCAGACACGGTTGAAATGTGTACGAGGCGGGAGCTCCGACTTATCGCGGTAAGTTGTAGAGGTCGCAGCAGAGGAGTAAGGGCTGAGCAGCAGAAGCGGTCATGCTGACTGTGCACGAACAAATTCCACAGCCTTTCACACTGGAGTCCAAGGTCCAACTCATCTCGCCCCAGGTTGCCCACCTTTCTTATCCCCTCTGGCTGTGCTCCACCCCGTGACATAGCTCTGCGTCGGCCGCTCTACTCTGATTTGCGTTCCAGCCATCAATCAAGGTGAGCCCCGCCCTTTAGCTTCATGCAAGTTATTTCAACATGGCGGGGACACACCCTTTTCGTCAACCCCATACTATGCAAAGCTACCCTCAAGAAGCCATTTACACAATATAGAGCAGTGGTTCCCAACCTTTTTGGGTCATTACCCATTTTAGCCATCAAAATTCACCTATTACCCCTTGACCCTCTAAAGAGAAGGATTTTTTTCCAAATCATTGCATATTTATTGCAGATTATTGCATATGTATATTATATGCATATTCATTGCAGAGCATAAAACCCCAGCCAAATAAATCCAACAACGTGCTCGAAAAGTTCAACGAGAATGTTGATGCTGAACAGATGATACCAATTTTTGACTTCTGTGCTCAGTCACACTGTGTGCACATCGCAGTTCGTCTTCTACGTCCAGTCGGTTTCTTAACTTCGTTTTCATATGCACTAGCGCTGAAAATGCGCTCTCAAACATGTATGTGGATCGAAATGGTAATAAATTACGAATAGCGATGCTGAAAAATTTGGGGTACGATTCAGTCAAAGCTACACAAAACACTGGCAGTGATTCTGTCTGGAATTTGAGATTCGTGCCTGAATCTTCTTTCAGAGTTCCAAGTTCAGTCTGCGTCTGGTCATTGTCGTCAGTCATCGGGTATCACCGTTACTGGTGATCGGAAGGGATCCCGCACAATGCCTGCCATGTCCATATCCGTATCTGGGAGGCGCCTTTCAAATTCAGTTTGTAGGGCTGCCAGATGCTGAGAAATCAATTCTCATTTTTTCAGTACACGTTTCAGATAACGGTCGTATGCTCCAGCATTACTGTGTTTCCAGTCTCAATTTTACGACGCCAGTTCTTCAGCTTCCCAACAAACGCCTGGAGATTATCAGCGAATTCAATCACCAACTTATCCTTGCCTTGTAGTGTGGTGTTCAGTTCGTTCAAGTGCCCAAACATATCAACTAGGTAGGCTAGTTTCACATTCTGTTCTGTTCTGTCTGATTCCATCCAGACAGCAAATCCTTCTTCCCTTGGTTATCAAGGAATAGCTGGATCTCATCGCAAAGCTCAAAGACTCGGCGAACAACGTTACCTCTGGATAGCCAGGGAACCTGTGTGTAGAACAGTAGACTTTCGTGTTCAGAATCCATATCTTGGCAAAGTTTCTTGAAGAGCCGAGTGTTCAAAGCACTCGCCTTGACGTAATTGACCATTTTGATGATGGTATTCATCATCTCAAGCAGTGGCTGGGGAAGAGATATCAAAGCTAAAGCTTGTCGGTGAATTGTACAATGTACAAATATTGCATTGGGAGCTTTTGCCTTTATTATAAATGCATGAAATCCTGACTTCGAGCCGAGCATGGCAGGCGCATCGTCCGTACACACGCAACATACTCGCGCCCAGCTCAATCGTTGCTCTTCAAAAAAAGCACGACACTATTACCATGACATCTTCACCTTTTGTTGTCTCTTCCAGTTTATGGTAGAAAATAAACTCTTCTTTCAAATCTTGACCCTTAACATGGCGAACAAAAACCATGAGCTGCGAGGTGGACGAAACGTTAGTCGACTCATCAAGCTGGATGCTGAAAACCCAGGCATTATTCATCTCCTCTACTACTTAATCTTTAATGTCATTCGACACATCACATATCCTATGCTTCACTGTGTTGTGAGACAATGATATTGGACAAAGTTTCTCAACACTCTTCTCACCCAGCATCAATCTCACCATTGTCTTCGCACGTGGCAGCATCAATTCTTCACCGATGGTATGTGGTTTCTTTTTCCATGCAATCTCGAGGGATATGAGGTAGGATGCTTTGACAGCGGCTGCATTTTGTTGCTGGAATGATCCACTTGAATCAAGGCATTGGCGCTTCAACCTTTCTTGCTGCCTTTCGAAACGGGATCGGTCCCTACCAACGTAGCTTGGGTGCTGAGACTGGAGATGTTGTTTCAATTTACTGGGCTTTAACGACTGGGCAGTCAAGACCTTCAAACAGATCAAACATTGTGGTTCCATAATCCCCTTCTCTGTAATATTCGTCAATCCAGTCAACATAACTGTCAATAAATCCACGTTTTTCCCCAATTGCCATTCCTGGATCGGCTTAGCTCTGCGGCTTGTAATAATTGGCTGCGGTGTGGGTTGTAGTCATGGGGCGCACCCTCGTGTGTTGAAAACACGGCTCTGATTGGCTGATAGGAGCCGCCCGTCGATTGGAATTCAAACCCGGAAGTGCCCTGAAAATTATTCCAAATTTTCACAAAAGCCAAATTTCTCTCGCAGCAATCATCGATACGCATATAAATCAAAAAAGCAACAAGTTCCTGCTGTTATCTGTGAGATTTCAGGCCTCCAAATGTGATCTCATTGTCAAATCTCGTGGCTGTGAGAATCTGCGCTAAACGCGGATTTCAATCACCTGGTACCAGGGTATCCCCCTGCGGCGATATCCAAGGGCCTAGGTTGTCATGGGGCGCGTCTTATGTCACGTGTGCACCTGATAATTGCATCATTTTCTGGGAAACTAGCTGCTTCTGATTCTGAAAACTGCAATCAAAACACCAGTCCGGTCACCAGAAACACTGGAGACAAGGGTGAAGAATGACTAGTGAAGTGTTTGGAGGTTTATCCTTTCCAAGATTACGCATGGTAATGGAAATTACATTGATATTTTATATGATTGTTAGGAACGCTCATTACCCTCAGGTTGGGAACCCCGGATATTGAGTATATACAAGCTTAGTTTGAATAGGAGATACTGCACTTCAATCCCTGGAGAGATTCCTGGTTTAGCAATCCATTTCGAATTGAAAAGCTCACAAGTTCTCGGAAGCAGGTTTAGTGTGGGGGGTGCGAGAGAACGATTGCCTGGGAACCCAAACTTTTGAAGGACTTCCATAGCACAAGTTCATCATATGGAATGCTCTTCGGAGGTTTCGAAATGGAGCAAGACATTTCTGAATTAAAAGTGAAAACAATATTTTTTTAGCTCTGGCTTTCTTTAAGACAGACAATGTTTGCAGGCTTTATGGAAATTCAACGATAATTTGGAATGGCAGCATTTGTATGCCAAAATGCCAAACTTTGCTGCAGTTGCACTGCTGAGCAAAATTCACAATCTGCAGTTTTTATAATTTAGTGCAGGATATTAATAGATGTCATTAATAAGAAGCTTTCAATTTCATCGTGAGTTTTAGTAATTGCTTCTTGCTGATACATGCTATATTGCATCACTCTGGAAATCCATGTGTAATCTTAGGTACAATTAACAGTAATTAAGAGAGTGTAATACTTTTTCTGTCCATCTTCTTGCAAAAATAATGGCAAATGTCGAGAGGCTTGTCAAAAATCAAATCTTTCTTCTATTTTAGCTTTGCGTCCCACCTTGCCAAGACAAATGAAACCAGTCGGTGAAAAAAACCAAAATAAAACGAGGTCCTAAAATGGAGAATACATCATTAATTATTGCCAATAAATACAATTCAACATTTTAAAAATCTTGTATGGTATGTTTACATAATAGGCACAGGCGTACTTTTTACTGCATTGCAAAACAATTCCAATGAAACAAAGAGTTGCTGCTTCAAAAACTGTTTCTTGGCAAGGGTTATATAATGGGTGGTTTGCCATTGCCTTCCCAGCTAGTACTTAGGAATTTGGAATAAAGCCAAGATGCCAGCAATAACTCACCTAATCTTTATGAAAGACATTGTGGGATATTTTCACCCTGTATGTGAAACACCAGGGTGACAGTTTATAGATTAGTCTTGTTTTGAATCTCGACCAGACAGCACAAGGGTGAGTGTGCAAACATCCAGGATCCTGCCAGCCGTAAGTTAGGTGGGGTACATTGATTATTATGATTTGTTCAAGTTATAAAAAAAATTATTCCTGCTAAAGTATCAGCAAACCCTCAAATATTACAGAGTGAGGTTCTTGGAAAATGCCACATTAATTAAAACAGCAATCATGCAAAACCAAGTGCCAATGGGAAGGGGGGGGGGTTGGTTCATGGGCTTTGAAGAAATATAGAGGAAGATCGAGGCAGCCAGAAATGAGCACATCAAAATTGAAATAAACATGTACCATATCTACATACATACAGTATATATATATATATATATATATATATATATATATATATATTGTTAAGGATTCAGCGATGGAGGGATTCTCAACCCACTCCGGCCGTCTCCAACGCCGGCCGGCTCAGCACAGGCCTCGGGTCAGCGCACCTTCAATCGCGATACCGACGTAATCCTGTACCTTGCCAGTTGGGGAAATAGAACCCCTGGTTACAGACTGTTTGTGTCAGATGCCGAGCGTTTTCTGCCAGTCTGTAACCATTTTGGTTATATGGCAATCGAACGGATCATTCCTCGACGAGACACGAATTAATCCATAGCGGCAACTTCATACTAATTAACCAGATTTATTGGGGAACATCGGCGGGGATCACAACACAAGCAAAATCACGACAATGGTTTTATTAACAATCCTCAACCCGTTCTTAACTAGGGAACCACGGTCTACAGGTTTTGAGGGGTCGCTACCGAAATATGCCTTAAACAACGTGCAGACAAGGACAGACAGCAACAACATGCATGCAAGACAAGACAGAGTACTTGGTGATGTCTCATGGACGATAGGACAGTGTCAAAAGCACGAATGTCGCTCGCAACAGGCGGAAGTCCACGGATTCGAGCTCCCGCTCGAACGTGCCGCGTGGCGAAATGGAGGCTCGTACTCTTGCTCCCTTCGGACCGCACAGGTCTCCGCGCACTCTGACCCCGCGTAAGGTCGACGATAGGCCTCAGCTGATCTCTCTCACAGTCCAGCATACAAATCCAGGCCTGGCCCGTTCTCCAGACAAGGCCCAAGTCGAGGTGCCAAGCTCGCGAGGCGGATCGATAACCGTGTCGAGCCGTTGGTGTGAGTAAGTACGGAGGCTCCACGGCCAGACGCAGGCCGAACCTGTCGATCACCTCCCCACAAGAGTCGATCGCCGGCTCGATGTGCAGGCAGCCTCTCTTACGTTCGCTCGCTTCGAAAACACGAGCACTCTTTCGAGAGCGACTGTTCTCCACACACAGCTCTTTTCACGAAGCCTTCCTTTCTCGCTTCGAAGCGACTCCGACACGCTCGAGAACCCGACGCTCGTCCAAAACTGAAATCCTTTTCTCTCACAGTTTCTCCTTTCGTTCCACGAGTACGCCTCTCTCGGCGAAACCGACCAAAAAACCCCTCCCCTTCGCGTCACTTCCCCTTTCGCCAACACCCCTCAGCCGACTGGGAGGGGCCTATCCCGGGATGGGGTAGGAATAGAGGGAGTTCTCGTTCCACCACCATACGAACAATAAACATGCATCCTACACCTCCCGACACACAGGTAACGTCCATTTTACCACACAACCTAGCTATACATGCATTTAATGGGGGATCTGAGCTAATCCTATATTTAGTAGTCCAATAAGGCACTTCCATAACAATATATATATATATATATATATATTGAATGTTTAACATTGAAAATGAACATGTGAATAAAATAAATCTATATATAATATATATATATATAATATATATATATAATTATATATATATAGTGAAAGTGTGTCTGTGTGTCTGTGTGTTTCTCTGTGACTATGCACGCAAAAAGTACTGGACTGATCCTCACCAAACTTCACATGCTGACAGAACATGTACCCGGGAGTGTCCGATGTAAAAGAATTGTACTTCTGACTTCCGGTTTCCGAATTATGACGTCATCACCTGATTTCGTAATGTTAATTTTTTAAGTTCAGCCGATTGACATGGGGCCAACGCCATATACAATATGATTTTAAGTTTTGTTTGTCTGTTTGTCTGCACGCGCTAATCTCCTGAAAGGTGAAAGATAGGAGCTAACCACTGAAACAAAAAATGTCGGGAGGGCTCCGGGAAGGTTATAGGCTATGTGGCAAGGCCCCTCGGCTGTGCTCGCGTCAGATACTGTGCTCGCGTCAGACATATGTATAGAAGATTAAATTCATTCAAAAAGAACCGGGCAGCGCCGGGTGCATTCACCTAGTACAGTATAAAACAAACAACCAAAAAATAAACCAATGTCACCCGCAGGGTGACCCGTATCTTGCAAAAGGTGACCACTGTGACTTCTTTAAGGTCACACTGAGGTGAACAGAGCTGCTATCCACCAGGAGCGACTCCTTGAGGAATATCTGCCTACGAGAGATTCCGATGAGAATCGTTCTACAGAGTAACCATGAAAAATATGTGTTTGCCTCATAACGTCACCAAATGACGTCATAATGTCTCAAGCTTGACATATCTAGAAAGCACTCATCGAGGTGTTCAATTTGAGATACTACACGATATGGTTCCTAAAACTTGAAAATTTGACCTTGGGGTCAAATATGTTTGACCTCAGGCGCTAACCATGAAGGTCAAGGCCAATCGCCACCAAAAACTAATCAGCTGAGCGCCAGACCATATACTACATTCCCATAAAGTTTGGAGACGATTCGATTAAAATTACTCAAAAAATAAGGGTTTCGTCGACTCCCCTGATTTGCGACAAAGACTTGACCTTTGACCTTGACCTTCAAAATTTATTGCGCTGAAAGGGACCTCTATAGGCCTCTGATATGCGAAGTTACAAAAATTTCCAATGATAACTGTGCTCTGCAGAGTGATTTACGTGATTACCGACAAAAAAAACAAACAAAAAAAACATATGAAGGTCAAGGCCAATCGCCACCAAAAATTAATCAGCTGAGCGCCAGACCATGAACTATATTCCCATGAAGTTTGAAGACGATCCGATCAAAATTACTCAAAAAATAAGGGTTTCGTCGACTCCCCTGATTTGCGACAAAGTGACGACCTTCAAAATTTTGTGCGCTGAAAGGGACCTCTATAGGCCTCTGATATGCGGTTACAAAAATTTCCAATGATAACTGTGCTCTGCAGAATTTTTTATACGTGATTACAGACAAACAAACAAACAAAAAAAAAAACATACAAGCTGACTAACATATTGTTACGGCTGTGGAAATTCGCAAACATCATAAAGGTCCATAGGTGAGGTATTTCTGAAGTACATGTGTAGTTAGCTCACAACCGTTGTATAGAGGGAATTAATGTGATTCATTCGGGCTGCGATACTTTGAGTTAGGCGTTTTTCTGTTCTCGCTTTATTTTCGAACCAACCACACTTCAACGTCAACAACGCCAACCAACAACAACAACGCTAACCACGCCACCACTCTAACAACGCCGGCACCGCCACCCTCACAACCACGCCACCATCTCAACCACGCTACCCACAGCAACGAACGCCATCCTCAGCGGTCTACGTACGACGGTTTGCGCGTTGAAGGCCGTCGAACGCTCGCCTCGTCCCCACAAGCCGCAGGTGGGAGGAACGAGAGGGAACGCCCCCCTTCTGGAAGCGCCTCGAAGGAAGGTGGAGCCGAGAACGGGCGTGGCGCCGGGCTATAAGAGGCGGAGGCGGCTGAGGCTTCTCTCCTCTTCTTCGTCGATGCTTCTGCTTGGAGTTCTTGGTTCTCTCCTGAAGGCGTCGAGAGGCCGGTGCGGGCGGCGCGAGGCGCGGCGGAAGAGAGCTCGCGGACCACGGCGAGTGACGGTCGCCAAGGATAAACACCACAGGGAAGTCGACTTCCAATTTCTTTTGGGGTTTTGTGTGAACGTGTGTGTGTGGCGCCGTGTCCGCAAAGTAGAATTGTGTAAGTGGTCGGTGTGTCGCGTAATCGGTCGTAGCTCTGCGTCTTTTGTTCTATGTGATATATGTGCATTTCTGACTGTTGCTATACGTGTGCTTTGTGTCCGTCTGTGTAAATAAATGCGTCCTTGTTGAATTCTTCCCCGTGTCGCTGCGTCCTTCCTTCGTTGGGTCTCCATCTTGTTTCACGTAAAGGGTTCGTCGTGGGCGCGGGCCGCCCGATAATATCTGAACCGTCAAGGCCGACGATAACACCGCTCAGTTATCCGTTAGCCCGGAACGAGCCGCTTAAGCGGATCGTGTCCGAGTCGGCCTGTGGCGAGGTACAACCCTCGGTAGGTTACCGTGCGGGTACTTAGGTATATCGACTTTCGGCGATTCACCCTATTCCGCGCGGGTAGAATGTGGACTGGGTTGTGGTGAGGCCGAAAGGTCCACCCGTGACTGGATCCCGGCGTTAGCCGGGAGGGTCACGACTGAATTGTCCGTCCGGTGGGCGAGGCGGTCGCGATTCGAGTCACGTGGCCGATCGCACGCCGCCGACGGGCGCGAATTCGCAACAATATCTTGCAAAAACTTCGTTTTGGCAAGATAAAAACAAAGTATTTTTTACCTTTTAAATTTATTCCAAAACAGCAAGTTGATTTTTACAAAACAGCAAGGTGGGTGAGGGAAATAATATTATGTAGTCGTTCATGCTGTACTCTGCCATAAATTGAAAACACAAGACTGAGCTCAGAGATGACGATGATGATGCTGTTATAGGGGGGAGAGTGAGGTAAGAAAGATGTGGATGTAGAACTTGTCATGGCTGTTGGATCAGCTTGGTCCCGGGTGCAGATTTACCAACGATTCCACGAGGCAATTGTTTCTTCCATATCACCGGTCCACTCAAACAAGTAAATCCACAATAGTCTCTAGTCTCTCCCATTCACCGGTCCACTCAAAGGCATTTTTTTTTTCTGTTTGGTCCTTGATCTAAACATTAAGCGCTTTTTCCATTCTTTCAACAAGAGGATCATGGGACTGGAATGACACTTTTGCACTTTGCTAGCAGGAACACTTGCACGGATATTGACTCGCATTTACTACAGTCGATTTATTGATCCCGTAATGGCGGCCCACAGATGCCACACTTTCACCTCTTGCCAAGCTCACAACTCGATATTTTGCACAATTAATTTTGTCCATCGTTTCAGGTTTAGGCGACTCTTAACTGTTGTGTCTACTAGATCTTGTAAATGTAGTATTACAGGATCTTCGTATGTCATTTCCTGTTCGATGATGATTCATTATTAAAAACTTAGCTTTGTTCCCTATGCTGGTCTGATTCCTATAATTAACAGTGCACGAGAAACAAGAAAAGGCTAGTAATGGGAGGTAATCTTACACGCGGATGCAAACAATGACTCATCTTAGCTCAAAAAAGACGAATGGCTGAAATGAAACACAGCGATAACTAAATTGGACACAATAGGTTGCCCACGATTGGTCAAAACCCACAATATCTGAGGGTTTACTGTACTGTAAATTTGATGGACAGTAATCCACCTCTTGTCTTTCCCTGCAATGAAGGACTGTCGTTTCAGAAGTTATACACCATATTGCTGCTGATGCTCTGACAAACAAATGATGCAAAATTAATTATATATTGGCAATGGCAAATATAATCAGATTTGTTTTTGTATTATGATTTAAGATGAAACGGTCACTTGCTCAACATTTATACAGTTAAAAGGGAAGAAAAAAAGTACTGGCCTTTCTTGTTTTAGTACTAGCTGGATTTGCAATGCAAAATAGGGCTGAACAGACAACTCAGAGTTAGTGTATTTGCCATTGAGCTGTCAAGTCTGGGTTCAAAACTATAAACTGTCATCCTGGTGATGCACAGGCAGGGTGTTGCATCATTGGATATGTTACCCCTCTGAGGTATGTCTTGAGCATTCGCTGGTGGACATTAAAGTTCCCAAGGCATCTTTAAAAAGCCATTGTGTGCATGTAACATTGGACAGATTCCAAATCCCTTCCCTAAAGTGCAGGAGCACTACATTCGTGGGACGACAGAACCAGCACCAGCGTGCTGCATTCATACTTACTGCTAAATCATATCATACAAATCATATCATACAAAGATCTATTTTCATATCCATGATAAGAGCTGGTGTATTTTGTCATTAAAATTAACTTGCAATTTGCTCATAAGCTAGCATAATAAAGGAGCAAAACTGAAAATTACAATGGTGCTTTTAATGGAGGAAGAATGTGAAGTAGTTGGTTCTGCGACATGTGAACAGTACCTTTAACAACAGGAACACCATCTCGATCAGATATTACTATTGCGTGTAATCCTTCAACTCTGCAAAAAAACAGAAAAGAGAAATTACCTTGAATGGTTAATAAAGGGAATAAAATGCTCAAATATTAATTTTCATTTTAAATACAATGAATGCATCAAAAACACCCAGATGTTTCAGATATAGTTTTGGAAAAAAGAAAAAAAAAATATGTTGTGGACTCCAACCATGTGCATAGCGCCCCCTTGTCGCCAAGGAGCCTCATTGTAGCAAAAAACAAAAAGTTCAACATCTAGCACCATTAAGATTGACTTCCTTACAACTTTCTATTTCACATTACACTTCTGGGTTTACCGTCGCCATTCTTATTAATGTGTGGTTTCAAATCAAAATTAATCACCATCAGCGAGAAACGGTGTCATAAGAGATAAAACATGGAGGATCTCATGGAAATTGATTGGTTGTAAGCTATAAACAAAGACCACGCATGTGTTGTGATGGAAATACATTTTTGCAGATTTTTTTTTTGCGGGAGGAAGAAATGGTTGCCAAAAATGTATTTTTTTTTTCTGTCGCTCAAGTCAAATTAGTGTTTGATGACGTGTATTCGGTGAAAAACTTACTTGGAAAGTTGCTTGTAAAGATACCGCTTAATATCCTGGAATGGCAAAATAATTAAATAAAAAATTAAAACGTTCGCATTATTAATATACAAAATACCCTTCCACATTGCAAGCATACTTTTTATGCATCAAACATTCACTTCACTGTCAATCTTAATCTGGTTCATTTAATTATACACAGTGATAAGCAATGGAAGATAGGCTTTATAAGGAATCCTTCATACACAAGTGGCAGATTTAAGACCCGCTTGGCTTGTCCTCATTAGCTCGGAGGTGAATTAACGGTTCAGGCAGTTGGCTTAGAATCTCAAAGTCCTGAGTTCAAGCCCCAGCCGTGCCAAAATAACACCAGGAGGGTCAACTCAGCCCATCCTTTCAAGGTCGGCAGAATGAACGCCAGCTTGCTGAGGTTAAACCAGTCGAGTATCCTGCGTTGGAGTGGCAACCCATCCAGAATTGTAACCCCCAGCCAATGAAACTGCCTCGGCAGCCTCATGCACTGAAAGCCGCGAGGAGGAGAAACAAACAGCAGCGGCTTGCTTTATGTTCACTTTAGTAATGCTGTAATCACGTGAAAAATGGAGATTGCATCACCATATAAAAACGCACCACCGTGACCGCAAAGCGAGGCGATCGAGGCGAGATTCCCCATTATATACTCGAGGCTAATTATACCTTCTACACAATAAACAAAAACTGAAACTTCAAAATTCTTACCCACTTGTAATGATCTTGACATCGCACCTCACAAATTTGGTTGCACTGCATCCTAACTCTGCAAATAATGTGCTTCACCTCCTCAAATTGGTTGTAGTACTTGAGGGTGATTGATTAAGTAATTGTGATGCACTGGAATCATTTCTGCAACATGTATTGAAGACTAGGGAACTACAATACATCTTGCTAGTGTGACAATCTTCATTCCTTATCATCTCCATCATCTGTGAGGAAGGTGATCATGTTTTCACCAGTTTGTTTGTTTGTGTGCAGGATCTCAAAAAGTTGTGCATGGATTCGAATGAAATTTGATGGGCAGGTATGGTGTGCGACAAGGACGAACTGATTAGATTTTGGCGAAGATCCAGCTACGGATCCGAATATTATAATTTTTTAAAGTGATTCTTCACTATTAGAGAGGGCTAAAAACGACATGTAGTATGATATCTCAAAAAGGCGTGGACGGATTCGGGTGAAACTTGGTGGACAGGTTGGGTGTGTGACAAGGAAGAATTGATTCCATCTTGGTGAAGATCCGAATCCAGATACGGGCAGAGTTATGCGCTCTACTGAGTGCCCTTCTCGTTCTATAAAATGTAACTCTTTGGCAAACTGGAAGGGACTGCAAACAGCCATCACACTTCAGGACTGGTCTTCTATATCGACCACCCCTGATTCAGCCTGGGAATTATTCCACAGAAACCTGCTCTCCCCTTATGCACAGATTCATCCCATCTCCTCTTCAATTATCTTGCCCATTCTCCCACTCTTGGTAGTCTGAATACTGTGGTGAAGCCAGTTGCTTTAAAATAACTTGCATTCCCCTCCTGAAAGGCAAATACAACCAAAGGCAACTTCAGATCATTCCACAAGGCCCACACCAAGTGTTTGTCCACTCTCAAGGGAGCAAAAAATCAACATCTTTTTTTGTACACACTGTTGAGACTCGTATGAGAGCTAACACACAGAAAGCATAACAAAGGGAGCAGGAGACAAGAGAGGTGGCAGAGGGAAGGAAAAAACAATGGGTAACAGAGACATGCGTGGGACAAAAAAACAGACACATGAGGAGATCTGTGGAAGAGAGAGGGATGGGGTGGGGTACACAGGGTAAACAAGATGGGCACGACAGGGACTTTCAGGTCCTTACACAAACAGGGACTTTCAGGAGGGAAAACAGGGAAGTTGAAGGAGGTGGGTTTGGGTGGATTAGCGGGGTAGAAAAGATCGTGGTTTTGGATGAGGGAAGATAAGAGATGGTGGTGAACAGCTGTTTTGAAGACCTGGAGGGAAGAGTGGGATAGAGACAGGTGGGTTCTCCAAAGGTGGGAAAAAAGAGGAATGAAAGGGTGAAGGTGAGCAGTGATTCTTGATTTTGGTAGTTTTACTGGAAGGGGGTTGCTGGCAGACCTCGAGCGCCCTACGGAAATATGGGGAGGGGGTGGACATATCTCAGACAGGCGGGGGGGGGGGGGGGGGAGACAGAAAGAAGACAGAAAAGACAGAAAGAAGACAGAAAAGACAGAAAGACCACCGACCTGCCTGTGGTGAGAGAGTGAGAGGCCCAAAGACTCAGCCTCATCGCGGGATGTACCAATGATCTTAAATGCCTTGGTTTCCACAGCGTAAAGATGAGAAAGATGAGAGGCAGGAGCACCAGCCCAGAGGGGAGAGTAGTACTCCATCAGCCTCGACGTAGACGAAAGTTTTGTATGTGGTCAAGAGCTTTGTATGTGTATGTGGTTTTCCAAACGGTCCTTTCGGAGAGACATCGTGAGAGTGTGAGATTTGTCAGGGTTGAAAGACATGTTCCATGTGTTGGACCAGCTTGTGATTTTATCCAGATCTGCAGAGAACGAAGAAGCTGCTGCTTGCCGGTCTGAGGGACGACAGATGGTACGGCAGAGGGTGGAGTCATCAGCAAAGAGTAAAGAGGATTTTCCAGACAATCAGTCAGAGAGATCATTGATGAAAACCAGAAAAAGAACAGGGCCAAGAACACTGCCTTGAGGAACTCCAGCCTGGACAGGAAGAGGGGATGAAAGAACTCCATTAAGGACTACACATTGGTTGCGACAGGAGAGAAAGTCTGCAAGCCATGAGTGGAGATGTCCTTGGATACAACAGGACGAGAGTTTGGTGAGTAGGGCAGGGTGCCAGACCGTATCGAAGGCACGTGATATGTCCAGGGAGATGGCTCTGATTTAATGTCTGGCATTGAGGATCTCCATCCATTGTTGGGAGAGCAGAAGCAGCACTCTCGTATTGGGAAATTTTCTATTTTTTTTTGTTTTTTTCAAAGCTCCGGAAAAACACCATCAGAAGTCGCCCCCTTGAAAAATTATTCCAAATTTCACAAAAGCCAAATTTCTCTCGCAGCCAATCATTCGATACGCATATATAATCAAAAAAAGCAACAAGTTCCTGCTGTTATCTGTGAGATTTCAGGCCTCAAATGTGATCTCATTGTCAAATCTCGTGGCTGGTGTGAGAATCTGCGGCTAAACGCGGATTTCAATCACCTGGGTACCAGGGTATCCCCCTGCGGCGATATCCAAGGCCTAGGTTGTCATGGGGCGCGTCTTATGTCACGTGTGCACCTGATAATTGCATCATTTTCTGGGAAACTAGCTGCTTCTGATTCTGAAAACTGCAATTCAAAACACCAGTCCGGTCACCAGAAACACTGGAGACAAGGTGAAGAATGACTAGTGAAGTGTTTGGAGGTTTATCCTTTCCAAGATTACGCATGGTAATGGAAATTACATTGATATTTTATATGATTGTTAGGAACGGCTCATTACCCTAGGTTGGAACCCCGGAATTGATGAGTATATACAAGCTTAGTTTGAATAGGAGATACTGCACTTCAATCCCTGGAGAGATTCCTGGTTTAGCAATCCATTTCGAATTGAAAACTCACAAGTTCTCGGAAGCAGGTTTAGTGTGGGGGGTGCGAGAGAAACGATTGCCTGGGAACCCAAACTTTTGAAGGACTTCCATAGCACAAGTTCATCATATGGAATGCTCTTCGGAGGTTTCGAAATGGAGCAAGACATTTCTGAATTAAAAGTGAAAACAATATTTTTTTAGCTCTGGCTTTCTTTAAGACAGACAATGTTTGCAGGCTTTATGGAAATTCAACGATTAATTTGGAATGGCAGGCATTTGTATGCCAAAATGCCAAACTTTGCTGCAGTTGCACTGCTGAGCAAAATTCACAATCTGCAGTTTTTATAATTTAGTGCAGGATATTAATAGATGTCATTAATAAGAAGCTTTCAATTTCATCGTGAGTTTTGTAATTGCTTCTTGCTGATACATGCTATATTGCATCACTCTGAAATCCATGTGTAATCTTAGGTACAATTAAACAGTAATTAAGAGAGTGTTAATACTTTTTCTGTCCATCTTCTTGCAAAATAATGGCAAATGTCGAAAGGCTTGTCAAAAATCAAATCTTTCTTCTATTTTAGCTTTGCGTCCCACCTTGCCAAGACAAATGAAACCAGCGGTGAAAAAAAAACCAAAAATAAAACGAGGTCCTAAAATGGAGAATACATCATTAATTATTGCCAATAAATACAATTCAAAACATTTTAAAAATCTTGTATGGTATGTTTACATAATAGGCACAGGCGTACTTTTTACTGCATTGCAAAACAATTCCAATGAAACAAAGAGTTGCTGCTTCAAAAACTGTTTCTTGGCAAGGTTATATAATGGGTGGTTTGCCATTGCCTTCCCAGCTAGTACTTAGGAATTTGGAATAAAGCCAAGATGCCAGCAATAACTCACCTAATCTTTATGAAAGACATTGTGGATATTTTCACCCTGTATGTGAAACACCAGGGTGACAGTTTATAGATTAGTCTTGTTTTGAATCTCGACCAGACAGCACAAGGGTGAGTGTGCATACCTCCAAGTGATCCTGCCAGCCGTAAGTTAAGGTGGGTACATTGATTATTATGATTTGTTCAAGTTATAAAAAAAAATTATTCCTGCTTAAAGTACAGCAAACCTCAAATATTACGAGAGTGAGGTTCTTGGAAAATGCCACATTAATTAAAACAGCATCATGCAAAACCAAGTGCCAATGGGAAAGGGGGGGGGGGTTGTTCATGGGCTTTGAAGAAATATAGAGGAAGATCGACGGCAGCCAGAAATGAGCACATCAAAATTGAAATAAACATGTACCATATCTACATACATACAGTATTATATATATATATATATATATATATATATATATTGTAAGGATTCAGCGATGGAGGATTCTCAACCCACCTCCGGCCGTCTCCAACGCCGGCCGGCTCAGCACAGGCCTCGGTCACGCACCTTCAATCGCGATACGACGTAATCCTTGTACCTTGCCAGTTTGGGGAAATAGAACCCCTGGTTACAGACTGTTTGTGTCAGATGCCGAGCGTTTTCTGCCAGTCTGTAACCATTTTGGTTTTATATGGCAATCGAACGAATCATTCCTCGACGAGACACGAATTAATCCATAGCGGCAACTTCATACTAATTAACCAGATTTATGGGGAACATCGGGCGGGGATCACAACACAAGCAAAATCACGACAATGGTTTTATTAACAATCCTCAACCCGTTCTTAACTGGAACCACGGTCTACAGGTTTGAGGTCGCTACCGAAATATGCCTTAAACAACGTGCAGACAAGGACAGACAGCCAAACAACATGCATGCAAGACAAGACAGAGTACTTGGTGATGTCTCAATGGACGAGTAGGACTGTCAAAGCACGAATGTCGCTCGCAACAGGCGGAAGTCCACGGATTCGAGCTCCCGCTCGAACGTGCCGCGTGGCGAAATGGAGGCTTCGTACTCTTGCTCCCTTCGGACCGCACACGGTCTCCGCGCACTCTGACCCCGCGTAAGGTCGACGATAGGCCTCAGCTGATCTCTCTCACGTCCAGCATACAAACCAGGCCTGGCCGTTCTCCAGACAAGGCCCAAGTCGAGGTGCCAAGCTCCGCAGGCGGATCGATAACCGTGTCGAGCCGTTGGTGTGAGTAAGTACGGAGGCTCCACGGCCAGACGCAGGCCGAACCTGTCGATCACCTCCCCACAAGAGTCGATCGCCGGCTCGATGTGCAGGCAGCCTCTCTTACGTTCGCTCGCTTCGAAAACACGAGCACTCTTTCGAGAGCGACTGTTCTCACACCACAGCTCTTTTCACGAAGCCTTCCTTTCTCGCTTCGAAGCGACTCCGAGCACGCCTCGAGAACCCGACGCTCGTCCAAAACTGAAATCCTTTTCTCTCACATTTCTCCTTTCGTTCCACGAGTACGCCTCTCTCGGCGAAACGACCAAAAAACCCCTCCCCTTCGCGTCACTTCCTCCCTTTCGCCACACCCCCTCAGCCGACTGGGAGGGGCCTATCCCGGGATGGGGTAGGAATCAGAGGGAGCTCTCGTTCCACCACCATACGAACAATAAACATGCATCCTACACCTCCCGACACACAGGTAACGTCCATTTTACCACACAACTAGCTATACATGCATTTAATGGGGGATCTGAGCTAATCCTATATTAGTAGTCCAATAAGGGCATTTCCATAACAATATATATATATATATATATATTGAATGTTAACATTGAAATGAACATGTGAATAAAATAAATCTATATATAATATATATATATATAATATATATATATTATTATATATATATAGTTGAAAGTGTGTCTGTGTGTCTGTGTGTTTCTCTGTGACCTATGCACGCAAAAAGTACTGGACTGATCCTCACCAAACTTCACATGCTGACAGAACATGTACCCGTGGAGTGTACCGATGTAAAAGAATTGTACTTCTGACTTCCGGTTTCCGAATTATGACGTCATCACCTGATTTCGTAATGTTAATTTTTAAGTTCAGCCGATTGACATGGGGCCAACGCCATATACAATATGATTTTAAGTTTTTGTTTGTCTGTTTGTCTGCACGCGCTAATCTCCTGAAAGGGTGAAAGATAGGAGCTAACCACTGAAACAAAAAAATGTCGGATGGCTCCGGGAAGGTTATAGGCTATGTGGCAAGGCCCCTCGGCTGTGCTCGCGTCAGATACTGTGCTCGCGTCAGACATATGTATAGAGATTAAATTCATTCAAAAAGAACCCGGGCAGCGCCGGGTGCATTCACCTAGTACAGTATAAAACAAACAACCAAAAAATAAACCAATGTCACCCGCAGGGTGACCCGTATCTTGCCAAAAGGTGACCACGTGTGACTTCTTTAAGGTCACACTGAGGTGAACAGAGCTGCTATCCACCAGGAGCGACTCCTGAGGAATATCTGCCTACGAGAGATTCCGATGAGAATCGTTCTACAGAGTAACCATGAAAAATATGTGTTTGCCTCATAACGTCACCAAATGACGTCATAATTCTCAAGCTTGACATATCTAGAAAGCACTCATCGAGGTGTTCAATTTGAGATACTACACGATATGGTTCCTAAAACTTGAAAATTTGACCTTGGGGTCAAATATGTTTGACCTCAGGCGCTAACCATGAAGGTCAAGGCCAATCGCCACCAAAAACTAATCAGCTGAGCGCCAGACCATATACTACATTCCCATAAAGTTTGGAGACGATTCGATTAAAATTACTCAAAAAAAAAAGGGTTTCGTCGACTCCCCTGATTTGCGACAAAGTGACCTTGACCTTTGACCTTGACCTTCAAAATTTTATGCGCTGAAAGGGACCTCTATAAGGCCTCTGATATGCGAAGTTACAAAAATTTCCAATGATAACTGTGCTCTGCAGAGGTGATTTATACGTGATTACCGACAAAAAAAACAAACAAAAAAAAACATATGAAGGTCAAGGCCAATCGCCACCAAAAATTAATCAGCTGAGCGCCAGACCATGAACTATATTCCCATGAAGTTTGAAGACGATCCGATCAAAATTACTCAAAAAATAAGGGTTTCGTCGACTCCCCTGATTTGCGACAAAGTGACGACCTTCAAAAATTTTGTGCGCTGAAAGGGACCTCTATAGGCCTCTGATATGCGGTTACAAAAATTTCCAATGATAACTGTGCTCTGCAGAATTTTTATACGTGATTACAGACAAACAAACAAACAAAAAAAAAAAAACATACAAGCTGACTAACATATTGTTACGGCTGTGAAATTCGCAAACATCATAAAGGTCCCATAGGTGAGGTATTTCTGAAGTACATGTGTAGTTAGCTCCAAACCCGTTGTATAGAGGGAATTAATGTGATTCATTCGGGCTGCGATACTTTGAGTTAGGCGTTTTTCTGTTCTGCTTTATTTTCGAACCAACCACACTTCAACGTCAACAACGCAACCAACAACAACAACGCTAACCACGCCACCACTCTAACAACGCCGGCACCGCCACCCTCACAACCACGCCACCATCTCAACCACGCTACCACAGCAACGAACGCCATCCTCAGCGGTCTACGTACGACGGTTTGCGCGTTGAAGGCCGTCGAACGGCTTCGCCTCGTCCCCCACAAGCCGCAGGGGGAGGAACGAGAGGGAACGCCCCCCTTCTGGAAGCGCCTCGAAGGAAGGGTGGAGCCGAGAACGGGCGTGGCGCCGGGCGTAATAAGAGGCGGAGGCGGCTGAGGCTTCTCTCCTCTTCTTCGTCGATGCTTCTGCTTGGGTTCTTTGTTCTCTCCTGAAGGCGTCGAGAGGCCGGTGCGGGCGGGCGCGAGGCGCGGCGGAAAGAGAGCTCGCGGACCACGGCGAGTGACGGTCGCCAAGGACTAAACACCACAGGGAAGTCGACTTCCAATTTCTTTTGGGGTTTTGTGTGAACGTGTGTGTGTGGCGCCGTGTCCGCAAAGTAGAATTGTGTAAGTGGTCGGTTCTGGTGCGTAATCGGTCGTAGCTCTGCGTTCTTTGTTCTATGTGATATATGTGCATTTCTGACTGTTGCTATACGTGTGCTTTGTGTCCGTCTGTGTAAAATAAATGCGTCCTTGTTGAATTCTTCCCCCGTGTCGCTGCGTCCTTCCTTCGTTGGGTCTCCATCTTGTTTCACGTAAGGTTCGTCGTCTGGGCGCGGGCCGCCCGATAATTAATCTGAACCGTCAAGGCCGACGATAACACCGCTCAGTTATTCCCGTTAGCCCCGAACGAGCCGCTTAAGGCGATCGTGTCCGAAGTCGGCCTGTGGCGAGGTACAACCCCTCGGTAGGTTACCCGTGCGGTACTTAGGTATATCGACTTTCGGCGATTCACCCTATTCCGCGCGGGTAGAATGTGGACTGGGTTGTGGTGAGGCCGAAAGGTCCACCCGTGACTGGATCCCGGCGTTAGCCGGAGGGTCACGACTGAATTGTCCGTCCGGTGGGCGAGCGGTCGCGATTCGAGTCACGTGGCCGATCGCACGCCGACGGGCGCGAATTCGCAACAATATCTTGCAAAAACTTCGTTTTGGCAAGTAAAAAACAGATTTTTACCTTTTAAATTTATTCCAAAACAGCAAGTTGATTTTTACAAAACAGCAAGGTGGGTGGGAAATAATATTATGTAGTCGTTCATGCTGTACTCTGCCATAAATTGAAAACACAAGACTGAGCTCAGAGATGACGATGATGATGCTGTTATAGGGGGGAGAGTGAGGTAAGAAAGATGTGGATGTAGAACTTGTCATGGCTGTTGGATCAGCTTGGTCCCGGGTGCAGATTTACCAACGATTCCACGAGGCAATTGTTTCTTCCATATCACCGGTCCACTCAAACAAGTAAATCCACAATAGTCTCTAGTCTCTCCCATTCACCGGTCCACTCAAAGGCATTTTTTTTTTCTGTTTGGTCCTTGATCTAAACATTAAGCGCTTTTTCCATTCTTTCAACAAGAGGATCATGGGACTGGAATGACACTTTTGCACTTTGCTAGCAGGAACACTTGCACGGATATTGACTCGCATTTACTACAGTCGATTTATTGATCCCGTAATGGCGGCCCACAGATGCCCACACTTTCACCTCTTGCCAAGCTCACAACTCGATATTTTGCACAATTAATTTTGTCCATCGTTTCAGGTTTAGGCGACTCTTAACTGTTGTGTCTACTAGATCTTGTAAATGTAGTATTACAGGATCTTCGTATGTCATTTCCTGTTCGATGATGATTCATATTAAAAACTTAGCTTTGTTCCCTATGCTGGTCTGATTCCTATAATTAACAGTGCACGGAGAACAAGAAAAGGCTAGTAATGGGAGGTAAACTTACACGCGGATGCAAACAATGACTCATCTTAGCTCAAAAAAGACGAATGGCTGAAATGAAACACAGCGATAACTAAATTGGACACAATAGGTTGCCCACGATTGGTCAAAACCCACAATATCTGAGGGTTTACTGTACTGTAAATTTGATGGACAGTAATCCACCTCTTGTCTTTCCCTGCAATGAAGGACTGTCGTTTCAGAAGTTATACACCATATTGCTGCTGATGCTCTGACAAACAAATGATGCAAAATTAATTATATATTGGCAATGGCAAATATAATCAGATTTGTTTTGTATTATGATTTAAGATGAAACGGTCACTTGCTCAACATTTATACAGTTAAAAGGGAAGAAAAAAAAGTACTGGCCTTTCGGTTTAGTTACTAGCTGGATTTGCAATGCAAAATAGGGCTGAACAGACAACTCAGAGTTAGTGTATTTGCCATTGAGCTGTCAAGTCTGGGTTCAAAACTATAAACTGTCATCCTGGTGATGCACAGGCAGGTGTTGCATCATTGGATATGTTACCCCTCTGAGGTATGTCTTGAGCATTCGCTGGTGGACATTAAATTCCCAAGCATCTTTAAAAAGCCATTGTGTGCATGTAACATTGGACAGATTCCAATCCCTTCCCTAAAGTGCAGGAGCACTACATTCGTGGGACGACAGAACCAGCACCAGCGTGCTGCATTCATACTTACTGCTAAATCATATCATACAAATCATATCATAAAGATCTATTTTCATATCCATGATA
This sequence comes from Eptatretus atami, assembly GCA_035128595.1. Lineage (NCBI taxonomy): Eukaryota > Metazoa > Chordata > Myxini > Myxiniformes > Myxinidae > Eptatretus > Eptatretus atami. The sequence goes on along the minus strand of CM068954.1, from coordinate 80,881,688 downwards.
AGAGCTGGTGTATTTTGTCATTAAAATTAACTTGCAATTTGCTCATAAGCTAGCATAATAAAGGAGCAAAACTGAAAATTACAATGGTGCTTTTAATGGAGGAAGAATGTGAAGTAGTTGGTTCTGCGACATGGAACAGTACCTTTAACAACAGGAACCCCATCTCGATCAGATATTACTATTGCGTGTAATCCTTCAACCTGCAAAAAAACAGAAAAGAGAAATTACCTTGAATGGTTAATAAAGGGAATAAAATGCTCAAATATTAATTTTCATTTTAAATACAATGAATGCATCAAAAACACCCAGATGTTTCAGATATAGTTTTGGAAAAAAAAAAAAAAAATTGTTGTGGACTCCAACCATGTGCATAGCGCCCCCTTGTCGCCAAGGAGCCTCATTGTAGAAAAACAAAAAGTTCAACATCTAGCACCATTAAGATTGACTTCCACAACTTTCTATTTCACATTACACTTCTGGGTTACCGTCGCCATTCTTATTAAGTGTGGTTTCAAATCAAAATTAATCACATCAGCGAGAAACGGTGTCATAAGAGATAAAACATGGAGGATCTCATGGAAATTGATTGGTTGTAAGCTATAAACAAAGACCACGCATGTGTTGTGATGGAAATACATTTTGCAGATTTTTTTTTTGCGGGAGGAAGAAATGGTTGCCAAAAATGTATTTTTTTTTTCTGTCGCTCAAGTCAAATTAGTGTTTGATGACGTGTATTCGGTGAAAAACTTACTTGGAAAGTTGCTTTAAAGATACCGCTTAATATCCTGGAATGGCAAAATAATATTAATAAAAAATTAAAACGTTCGCATTATTAATATACAAAATACCCTTCCACATTGCAAGCATACTTTTTATGCATCAAACATTCACTTCACTGTCAATCTTAATCTGGTTCATTTAATTATACACAGTGATAAGCAATGGAAGATAGGCTTTATAAGGAATCCTTCATACACAAGTGGCAGATTTAAGACCCGCTTGGCTTGTCCTCATTAGCTCGGAGGTGAATTAACGGTTCAGGCAGTTGGCTAGAATCTCAAAGTCCTGAGTTCAAGCCCCAGCCGTGTGCCAAAATAACACCAGGAGGGTCAACTCAGCCCATCCTTTCAAGGTCGGCAGAATGAACGCCAGCTTGCTGAGGTTAAACCAGTCGAGTATCCTGCGTTGGAGTGGCAACCCATCCAGAATTGTAACCCCCAGCCAATGAAACTGCCTCGGCAGCCTCATGCACTGAAAGCGCCGAGGAGGAGAAACCAGCAGCGGCTTGCTTTATGTTCACTTTAGTAATGCTGTAATCACGTGAAAAATGGAGATTGCATCACCATATAAACGCACCACCGTGACCGCAAAGCGAGGCGATCGAGGCGAGATTCCCCATATATTACTCGAGGCTAATTATACCTTCTACACAATAAACAAAACTGAAACTTCAAAATTCTTACCCACTTGTAATGATCTTGACATCGCACCTCACAAATTTGGTTGCACTGCATCCTACTCTGCAAATAATGTGCTTCACCTCCTCAAATTGTTGTAGTACTTGAGGGTGATTGATTAAGTAATTGTGATGCACTGGAATCATTTCTGCAACATGTATTGAAGACTAGGGAACTACAATACATCTTGCTAGTGTGACAATCTTCATTCCTTATCATCTCCCATCATCTGTGAGGAAGGTGATCATGTTTTCACCAGTTTGTTGTTTGTGTGCAGGATCTCAAAAAGTTGTGCATGGATTCGAATGAAATTTGATGGGCAGGTATGGTGTGCGACAAGGACGAACTGATTAGATTTTGGCGAAGATCCAGCTACGGATCCGAAATTATAATTTTTTAAAGTGATTCTTCACTATTAGAGAGGGCTAAAAACGACATGTAGTATGATATCTCAAAAAGGCGTGGACGGATTCGGGTGAAACTTGGTGGACAGGTGGTGGTTGACAAGGAAGAATTGATTCCATCTTGGTGAAGATCCGAATCCAGATACGGGCAGAGTTATGCGCTCTACTGAGTGCCCTTCTCGTTCTATAAAATGTAACTCTTTGGCAAACTGGAAGGGACTGCAAACAGCCATCACACTTCAGGACTGGTCTTCTATATCGACCACCCCTGATTCAGCCTGGGAATTATTCCACAGAAACCTGCTCTCCCCTTATGCACAGATTCATCCCATCTCCTCTTCAATTATCTTGCCCATTCTCCCACTCTTGGTAGTCTGAATACTGTGGTGAAGCCAGTTGCTTTAAAATAACTTGCATTCCCTCCTGAAAGGCAAATACAACCAAAGGCAACTTCAGATCATTCCACAAGGCCCACACCAAGTGTTTGTCCACTCTCAAGGGAGCAAAAAATCAACATCTTTTTTTGTACACACTGTTGAGACTCGTATGAGAGCTAACACACAGAAAGCATAAACAAAGGGAGCAGGAGACAAGAGAGGTGGCAGAGGGAAGGAAAAAACAATGGGTAACAGACATGCGTGGGACAAAAAAACAGACACATGAGGAGATCTGTGGAAGAGAGAGGGATGGGGTGGGGTACACAGGGTAAACAAGATGGGCACGACAGGGACTTTCAGGTCCTTACACAACAGGGACTTTCAGGAGGGAAAACAGGGAAGTTGAAGGAGGTGGGTTTGGGTGGATTAGCGGGGTAGAAAAGATCGTGGTTTTGGATGAGGGAAGATAAGAGATGGTGGTGAACAGCTGTTTTGAAGACCTGGAGGGAAGGTGGGATTGAAGACAGTGTGGGAATTTCTTCCAAAGGTGGGAAAAAAGAGGAATGAAAGGGTGAAGGTGAGCAGTGATTCTTGATTTTGGTAGTTTTTGGAAAGGGGGTCTGGCAGACCTCGAGCGCCCTACGGAAATATGGGGAGGGGGTGGGACATATCTCAGACAGGCGGGGGGGGGGGGGGAGACAGAAAGAAGACAGAAAAGACAGAAAGAAGACAGAAAAAACAGAAAGACCACCGACCTGCCTGTGGTGAGAGAGTGAGAGGCCCAAAGACTCAGCCTCATCGCGGGATGTACCAATGATCTTAAATGCCTTGGTTTCCACAGCGTAAAGATGAGAAAGATAGAGGCAGGAGCACCGCCCAGAGGGGAGAGTAGTACTCCATCAGGCTGCGGACGAAAGTTTTGTATGTGGTCAAGAGCTTTGTATGTGTATGTGGTTTTCCAAACGGTCCTTTCGGAGAGACATCGTGAGAGTGTGAGATTTGTCAGGGTTGAAAGACATGTTCCATGTGTTGGACCAGCTTGTGATTTTATCCAGATCTGCAGAGAACGAAGAAGCTGCTGCTTGCCGGTCTGAGGGACGACAGATGGTACGGCAGAGGGTGGAGTCATCAGCAAAGAGGTAAAGAGGATTTTCCAGACAATCAGTCAGAGAGATCATTGATGAAAACCAGAAAAAGAACAGGGCCAAGAACACTGCCTTGAGGAACTCCAGCCTGGACAGGAAGAGGGGATGAAAGAACTCCATTAAGGACTACACATTGGTTGCGACAGAGAGAAAGTCTGCAAGCCATGAGTGGAGATGTCCTTGGATACAACAGGACGAGAGTTTGGTGAGTAGGCAGGGTGCCAGACCGTATCGAAGGCACGTGATATGTCCAGGGAGATGGCTCTGATTTAATGTCTGGCATTGAGGATCTCCATCCATTGTTGGAGAGCAGAAGCAGCATATCCAGGGTAGAGTGACCTGGTCTGAAACCAAATTGATGATCGGAAATAAAGCCATTGGAGAATAGTAG